>JAFEMH010000594.1:0-565000 GCA_022495995.1 Adenophora triphylla var. japonica | reverse complement strand
TTAAAGCAGGTTGGTTGAAGTGGAAGAGTGCTACAGGTTTCTATGTGATCGTGGCATGCCCAATAGATTAAAGGGAAAATTCTACCGCACGGCAATAAGGCGGCATTGCTTTACGGCACCGAATGTTGGGCCGTGAAACAGATGTCACGTGCATAAGATGAATGTAGCGGAGATGCGTATGCTTCGATGGATGTGCGGTCATACAAGAAAGGATCGATTGGGAATGAGGTGATCGGAGGTAAAGTAGGAGTTGCGCCCATTGAGGATAAAATGAGGGAAAATCGGCTACGGTGGTTTGGACATGTGAGAAGGAGACCGAGTGATGCACCGGTTAGAAGGCCTAACAGTGGAGAAATGATAAAATGGCGAGGGTAGGGGAAGATCCAAACAAACTTGGATTAGAGTAATTGAAAATGATAGGAATTGACTTGGAGTGGATGAAAGTATGGTGTCAAGAGGCCGGAGTGGAGGACAAAAATCCAAGTGGGGGTTGATTTTTTATTTTTTTATTTTTTATTTTTTTTATTTTTTATTTATTTTTATTTTATTTTATTTTGTTTTATTTTATTTTATTTTTTTATTTATTTTATTTTTTATTTTTTATTATTATTATTATTATTATTATTTTTTATTTTTTTATTTTTTTATTTTTTTATTTTTTTATTTTTTTATTTTATTTTATTTTTTTATTTTTTTCACGATAACATATGAGGATTCATGTTAGCCGACCCCAAATTATTTTGGAACTAAGGCTTTGTTGTTGTTGTTGTTGTATTATTACTATTATTATTATTATTATTATTATTATTATTATTATTATTATTATTATTATTATTATTATTATTATTATTATTATTATTATTATCATCATCATCATCAAACGAGGTTGACAAGTCCATTAGGTTTTTTAACGACGTTAGTTAAAAAATTGATCCAATACCTTATTTGAAATTAATTTTGAAAGTACGATACCAAAGTCAGTAACTAGTTAGTACGTTACCCTATTTAATAAAAAAAGGAAAATATGTACCATTAGTTGGTCATTCGCCCTGATATGAATGAACGATACTATAATTAAAATTGAATAGTAGCTTACCTATTACCGAAATTATACGGAAGAAATTCAAATATATTAAGTAGAAATGATCTATTCGACTCCCATGCGAAGACACAGTCAAATTAAAGAAAGGAGACTTGTGTGCGATTATACAATCGAATATGATAAGCTAGTCAAATTTGTCAAACTAAATAAGTATGATTGGCCAATTTTCAATCTACTTATATTTTTGTGATATACGAATGTTTTTTATTTAAACGTAAAAATGACCTTGTATACAAGAGAACACTTTTATTTCAAAGTTTATACCATGAATATGTTGAACACCAAAATTACTCTCACACAAAATGTATTTGCTGAAGGAATGTGTTATTAGATTAAAACCAAGTTGCTGGCTTTATAGCCTTACAATAACAGAAAATAAAAGTGCTAACAATACCCACGTTATCAAGGCCTACAGCGTGGGGAATCAAAACAATAAATAATCTAAATCCTATTTGCATGTCCCTAAAGAATAGGACTTTATTAACAAACTAGCTAAACTCAACTTAACAAATAAAATAGAAATCCTAACAAACTGATGCTAACATTCCCTCCCTTAAACTAGATGTAATAACATTTAGTTTACTTCTGAAGCTTTAATCATTCCCAACATCTTACGAAGTATCAAGAACTGCTCCAATTTGAGCGGCTTCGTCATTATGTCCGCAACTTGAATCTGTGAGCTGCAATAGTTCAACTCAACAACTCCATCTTTCACCAAATCCCTCAGAAAATGGAACCTTACATCAATATGCTTGCTTCTTCCATGAAATACCGGATTCTTGGACAATTGTATAGTAGAATTGTTGTCACATTGTATCACAAAGGTTCTTATCCTCCTTAAGACCAAGCTTTTCTATTACTCTTCTAAGCCAAACACACTGACAAGCACAAAATACAGCTGCGATATATTCGGCCTCAGTAGTAGATAATGTAACTACTGGCTGTTTTTTTGAGGACCACGAAACTGCTCCGGAACCAAGCAAGAAAACGTAGCTAGATGTGCTTTTGCGATCATCCAAGTCACCGGCAAAATCACTATCAGTATATGCTACAAGACCTGTATGTGCATTTTTCTTGTAGAAAATGCCTAGCTCGGTTGTCCCTCTCACATACCTCAATATCCTCTTTGCTGCAAGCCAATGAGCCATTGTTGGACAAGACATGAACCTGCTTATCAAACTTACTGCATACATCGTATCGGGCCGAGTTGCGCCAAATACATTAGACTCGCCAACTAATTGTTTAAACATGGTTGGATCAACTTTGACTCCAGCTTCATCTTTTAGCAATTTTGTTCCTGGAACAATGGGATTTTTCACTGCGTTACTGTTCTCCATGCCAAATCTTGCTAGAATTTCACGAGCATATTTTCTTTGACATATAAAAATCCCACCTGAACTCTGCACAACCTCGACTCCAAGAAAGTACCTCATTTTTCCCAAGTCAGACATATCGAATTCTAACATCATTAAACTTTTAAACTCTTCACACATGCTCTTATCATTTCCAGTATATATTAAATCATCAACATAAAGGCTCACTATTAAAAATTTACCTCCTTCCTTTGATTTTGTAAATAGTGTGTGTTCACAAGAGCACCTCTCGAAGCCTTCTCGAATAAAATAAGCTTCTATCTTGCTGAACCATGCCCTCGGGCGCTTGCTTAAGGCCATATAGTGCCTTTCTTAACTTGTAAACTTTGCTTTCTTTACCTTTCTTTACAAAACCAACATGCTGATAAACAAACATTTCCTCTTTAAGCTCTCCGTGGAGAAATGCGCTCTTCACGTCTAACTGAAAAATATCCCAATTGAACTGAGCTGCCATAGCGAATATCAAACGAATAGTATCAAGTCTTGCCACTGGCGCAAATACTTCGGTGTAATCAACTCCGTATCGCTGGGAATATCCTTTCGCCACCAATCTTGCTTTAAACTTGTCTATCTCTCCATTCTCATTAAGTTTGGTTTTGAAAACCCACTTAACCCCAATTGGCTTTACTCCACTTGGCAAATCAGTCAACTCCCATGTCTTGTTCTTCTCTATAGATTCAATTTCCGCCACCATTGCATCTCTCCATTTCTTGCACTTAACAGCTTCCTCAAATGTAAGTGGATCATCAACCGTCACCATCATCATAGCATTCAAAGCATCTTCATCAAACAAGCCTTCTCCAGTCTCATAATCTGCCATCCAAATTGGTTGTCTAGTATCTCTCCTAACCCTCCCTTCAACTAAAGCTTCCTGACCATTATTACTTGGCACATTCTGAGGTGAGTCAGATTCGCTGGACTTGTCACTTGAACGCTTCCGCAGTCCGTATCATTGTTTGCTTCATCATCTTGATCAGACTCTTCTCCTGCTTCACATACATCTTCATCATCTCCCCAATCCAAAATATCCATCTTGCATTCTTCTTCAGATCTGCCCCAATTCCAGCTTTCTCCTTCTTCAAACACCACGTCTTTGCTAACAATAATTTTCTTGGAGACTGGATCAAAGAGTCTATAGGCCTTTGATTCATCGCTTACCCCCAATAAAATGCATTTCTAGCTTTTATCATCCAGCTTACTCCTTTTCTGATCTGGTATGTGGACATGGGCTACGCATCCGAACACTCGAAAATACTCCACTGTTGGTTTCACGCCACTCCATGCTTCTTCTGGAGTTTTGTTTTGCACTGCTACAGTAGGACACCTATTAAGAATATGAACACTCCATCTCACAGCTTCAGGCCAGAACATTTTGGGAACATTCTTCTTAGCCAACATAGATCGAACCATATTCATTATCGTCCTATTTTTCCTCTCAGCAACTCCATTTTGCTGAGGAGTATAGGCTGCAGTCAATTGTCTACGTATCCCTTCAGTCTCGCAAAATTCTCCAAATTCACCTGAAGTAAACTCACCACCTCGATCTGTTCTCAAACACGTTATACACGCACCAATTTCTTTTTCAACACTAACTTTAAAACTTTTAAACATAGCAAATGCCTCTGATTTTTCATGTAAAAAGTAAATCCAAGTTTTACGAGTAAAGTCATCAATAAAACTTAAGATATACCTCTTATCACCGTTTGAAGATGGTTTGATAGGCCCACATATGTCCGCGTGCACGAGTTGAAGCTTATTTGATGCTCTCCATGTACTTCTCTTTGGCATCGACTCTCTGTGTTGCTTACCTACTAAGCAATCTACACATACCTTTTTTGGTGTCTTGAGAAGGGGAAAACCGTCGACCATCTTCTTATGAGCAAGCGTTCTCAACCCCTTGTAGTTCAAATGTCCAAATCGACAGTGCCAAAGATGTGACTCATTTTCTGACTCAACTTGAAAGCATGCAGAAACTTTTGGTGTAATAGAAGATAACAAGTAAAACATTATATTCCCACTCATATCAGTGTGCATAATCAATCCTCTCCTAGGGTGATATACTTTGCAAGTTCCATGTTGAATCAAAATAGATAACCCTTTTTCTTGAAGTTGCCCTATGCTCAACAAGTTATTCTTAAGCTCAGGAATATAATAGACATCTGATATTACCTGAGTAAAGCCATTTACTTGCAGCCGAATGCTTCCTTTTCCCATAACCTTCATCCTTGTGTCATTTCCGAGTTTTACAGACTGTCGAAATCCCGAGTTCAGCTCCAGGAACCATTCGTTGTTCCCTGTCATGTGATTGCCGCAAATGAGTCGAGAAACCAAACTTCTTCCCTTTTCGTTTGATTATGCTCAACATAGGACATCAATAAGAGCTCTTCTTCTTCATCTAACTCAGCATAGTTAGCATTTTTTACCCAATCTGGACACTCATATTGATAGTGTCCCAACTTGTGACACTTGAAGCATTCAATGACAGCCTTATTCAATGGTTGTCTTCCCCTTCCTCTGCCTCCTCGACCTCCTCTAGACACTCCTCGACCTCTTCCTCTTCCTGCCTTGTCTTCATATGTGACCTTTAGTGCCTTCTCTTCCTCTTGGTACCCTTGCATCCGCTGTTCATGAACTAACAAGCTCCCATGAAGTTCATTAATGCTCAAGGTGTTAAGATCATTCGACTCTTCAATCGAACACACAACGTAATTAAATTTGGATGTCATGGACCTCAGGATTTTTCCAACCACCACGTGCTGCTCCGTTTGCTCTCCATGTACCTTCATTTTACTGACCACTGCTAGGGTTCTTGAGATATAGCTATCCACCTTCTCGCCCTCCTTCATGCCTAACAGCTCAAACTCCCTCCTTAAAGCCTGCAATTGCGCCCTTTTGACCTTTGTTGAGCCTTGATACTTTTGTTTCATTGAATCCCATATAGCTTTTGATGTTCTTTTGTCAAGAATAGTCTCCATGATCTCTCTGTCGATTGCTTGAAACAGATAATTCTTGACCTTCAAGTCTTTGAGACTTGCTTCATCCACTACTTTTCGTTGTGCCTCGATTGCCGGCGACCCTCGAACCGTTGGAATTCCCTCATCTACCAGACTCCAGTACTCCTTGCTCCTTAAGAAGTTTTCCATCAACATAGACCAATGATCATAGTGACCATCAAATCTAGGAATGGATGCCTGCACAAATTTCTCTGCTGATAAGCTCGACATCTCAAGAAAAACTCTCTCACAAGTTTTTCACACACAAACAATTTGTGTTTCTCTCCCTCTCAATCTCTCGTGTATCACTCACACTTCTTTCACACTCCTTATCAGGCCCCTATTTGGAGCTCTGATACCAATTGTTGAACCCCAAAATTACTCTCACACAAAATGTATTTTCTGAAGGAATGTGTTATTAGATTAAAACCAAGTTGCTGGCTTTATAGCCTTACAATAACAGAAAATAAAAGTGCTAACAATACCCACGTTATCAAGGCCTACAACGTGGGGAATCAAAACAATAAATAATCTAAATCATATTTGCATGTCCCTAAAGAATAGGACTTTATTATCAAACTAGCTAAACTCAACTTAACAAATAAAATAGAAATCCTAACAAACTGATGCTAACAGAATATAGCTGGTAAATAAGCATAAATAGCGTATACTAATCTCTTCTCTATATATATAAAACAAGGATAGTGGATTTCCCGCTCAAAATAAGGGCATAATTGTCATTTTGATTTGGTGTAAATCTTGCAAACAAGATGGGCAAAAATGCAATTTAACTTTGATATTCTCAGCCAAAGGAATACAACAGTCTATTTTTCAGCCACGTGTTCTTGGTTATTTGACAAGTGGCAGAATATTGTCCCGATTCTGTTAAAGGTTGGAAGATTTTCATCCTTTAAAATTTGAAATTTGAACATACTACACTTTCTCTGTACACATGTCTTTAAACACACACACTATCATGTTTAGAGAGAGAGAAACAAAAGCAAAAGAAGGAGAGAGAGAAAGATAAACCGAGCAAGAGAAAGAAAGAGAGGCTGGGAAATTAAGGGATAAAGAGATAAAAATCGAGAAAGCGGAATGAGTTTGCAGAGCTGTGGCGTGAAACCGAGCAAGACAGTGGCGGCTTAGATGTCGAGGAAAGTGAAGATGAGGTCGGAAGCTTGGGGTTACATGGAACTGCCATTCTATGTAAAAATCCTCTCTGTTTCACACACACACACACAGTGATTTGAACCTCTGTTTATTTCAAAGAATTGAAATTGAAATTATTTTTTATCATGGGTATTAATTTTCTTGATGATATGTTGGTGCAGATGTCCTCGGAAGGTTCAAAACACCATGAATTTGAATTTGAGTTCTTGGGTAATACCACATGGGATCCTTAAACAAATCTCTCTTAAAAATTTAATAAAAAAAAATATGGAAATGAAAATTGGCTTTGCAGTACAAGAATATGGATTGAGGAAAAAGCTGGGAAAATTGAAACAAAATAGTCTTATAATATTACTATTATGAATGTTGATAGGAGAATTAGAGGCATATTTTTACCTTTATATTTTAAGGTTATTGTTGGTAATTGTTTTAGGTTTTTTTTTTTTTTTAATTTCTATTTACAAGGCAATTTTGTTTTCATATCAAGATAGTTAACTTATTTAACTTATGATGAAAATATAGATGCAATTTTTTTTATTTTTTATTTAATATTTTCCGTAGTTCTATTACATATTAAATAAATATATATATATGCAAAATTTAAATATTAAAATTTATTATAAAAGTATTTATGTGTGTTTGTCTAATTGAGATAGATTGTTTTTATTGGAAGGAGAAGGAAGGATATTGGTGGTTTGACGATGGTGGAAGAATGAAGGGAGGGGTGAAGTCATTGGTGGTGAGAAAGCTTGGTTTTGGAGATTTGAAAAAGTATGTGTGTTTGTATAGATGAGTAAGAGATTGACATATTTTGTTGGGGGTTGTAAATGGAAAAAAGTTAACTCTTTAAAGTTTTGAAAATTGAAAAATTAAAATTAAAATGACTTAAAAATTGAGAGATACTTATGATATAATTTGGTGGGTTAGCGAGATGATGGGGGTGAGATAGTGCTTAAAATTTTGTGGATTTTTTTTCGTTTTTTAATTTATTTATTTTTTTAGAGATCTTTAAATGTATTTATGATTTGTTGGTTAATTAGAAGATTTAAAGATATATTTGAAAAAAGAAATATATTTTTTTAAATTCTTAACCATCTAATATTAATTCTAGCCATCAGGGGTATTGAATTCAAAACTTCTACGGCGGAAAGACTTAAACCTGCTCAAGATGTCGTTTGGACACAAGTTCTTTAGCAAATAAGAATTACTTTATAATAGTGATACGGGTAGATTAAATATTTCTAATTAATTTAATTGTGAAATGATTTTTTAATATTAAAATTTAAATTTTTATAAAAGAAATTTGATCGTGTCGTGCATCTAAATATAATAAAATTTATCGAAACTCATAAAACATATTTTTCATTGTCGTTTATATTTTGATGATGAAGGTGAGAAAAAAGAGATAATTGTTCAGACAGAAGTGGCGCTGGCGCTGGAAATAGGTTTCGCGTGACGGCGGCTTTATGTTCTTGTCTCAATTGCTAGCACAACAATGAATTAATCTTTCATGGGTCATCATTTTATATACTCCCTCCATCCCAAAATAAATGATCATTTTTCATTTAATGACCATTCTGAAAAGTTGATTCTAATTCGGACACAGAAAAAAAAAATCATATTTTTTTAATATAAATTTCATAATTCCCTTTGTAAATTTCCTTCCTAAATTTTAATATACTTTAAGGTAAATTTCGAAAGAGGAAGAGGAAGAAGTGGGTTGGGGAGATCAAATGCAAATTTTATGGTTAGAAAATTGAAATTCTTATTGCAACAACTAAATTATCATTTACATATATTTGGATATTTTTCTTTATTATGAAAAATATATTTGTAGGAGGTTCAGTTATTTGTCTAGGGTTATTTGTGAGAAAAACGAAAATTGTGATTTCGAAGGGGGAGGGGGTAGGGTTAGACTTGAATTTAGCTATGTGAGTCATTATGGGTGTGATTGTAATTGGTTTATTTTCAATGGTTGAACAGCTAATATAACAAGGTATTTGGAAATGTATGATGAAAGACTTTTATTTGAGTTATGTATAACTAAATAGTAATGTATTTCATTTTTATTTTTCTTCCATTTTACATTATCACTGAATGTTACATTCCGATCACTGATGATCTAATACACTAAATGATATTAATAAAAGGCAAAGTCAATCGTTATCTGTTGGCGATCTTATCTTATAGAAACCAGTATTTCGCTATGGCCAACTATATGTCCCTTTATCTCGCGTCAAAAGTTCAGGTAATCTTAAAACATTAACATGATGATATTCCTGGACACTCTGATGTTTGTACTGACAATATAGTTTTCAAGAAAGTTTTCCACGATATATAAAAACATTTTGCTTTGTATTACTTTAATTTCTATCTTTTGAATAGAATAGGAATTTGCATATAATTCACGTTTTAAATAAGTACAAACTATCTATACCTTATACATAGATTTATTTTAGTGGCCTTCATTATTATATAATATTTGTACTGACAATGTTTTTTCAAATAAGTTATTTACAATGTATAAAAACATTTTCATTTTCTGTTATATTTGCTTTAATTAGCTTCTTTTAATCGTTAATAACTGTTCGTGCATCGCACGAGAGTAACACTAGTCATATTAAATACAAGCATATGGAATGCATGCAAAAGTCTTGGGTGTTACATTGGGCAAGGCGGGTAACCAAGTTAAATCGGACCTGGACCCGAACCCGCCAATTTTTTGAAAAGTCCAACTAAACCCGACCCGTTCGGGGCAGATTAAGGGTTTGCGAAATTGACACCGGTTTTAGTCACTTGATTGTGGTTTAGGGTAATCGGCGTTGGTCTCACTGTGACATTAGAACTCGTTTGAAGATGGATTACATCTTTACGGTTTTTGTTTTTGTTTTTGTTTTTTTTTTTTTTTTTTTATGCAAATCGAG
Source organism: Adenophora triphylla var. japonica (assembly GCA_022495995.1). Classification (NCBI taxonomy): domain Eukaryota; kingdom Viridiplantae; phylum Streptophyta; class Magnoliopsida; order Asterales; family Campanulaceae; genus Adenophora; species Adenophora triphylla. Next base: position 555,438 of record JAFEMH010000594.1, on the reverse strand, counting down.
ATGGGATGAGGGATAAATTATGAGGGGTGTTATTGTAAATACGTATTTTGAATTAACCTTTCACTATCTATAGTATAAATAACAACTGTCCGTGAACAGTTGTGTGAATAGTTTCAAATGCCAAATTTTCCATTTTGCCCTCACTAAGTTATCCCTTTCCCATTTTGCCCTTTAAAAAAAAAAAAAAAACATGTATCCTTGGACACGGGCTTTTACTAGTTGTAAATACATTATGCCCCCTTCAATTAAAACAACTTAGTTTAAGCCTATCACACTGGCCAACTTTCACTTGAGCAATTTTTTTCCATACATGCCAAATAAGCAGAGCTTAGTCAGACAATTCATTAAGTTTTGAACGAAACATTAACAGTGTCCAAATATTCATACATACAAATACAACAGCAAAAAAGTTCCAAGAAATAACATTTTAACCATAAATGTAAACTATATGTGACTCCCAGTAACTAGCATCGCCATCAACAGTAAGATTTTTATCATATGTGACAAATTGGAGCAAAACTATTGCTGTGGAGATGAAACATGTAGCAATGAAAATTTTGTGTCATACTTCCATTTTTTTTTTTAATAAAGGTTGAATGTAACGGTACAAAAGGAGAATTGAGATTTGTACCACTTTTGTATGTAACTAGTGATCTAACGAATATGCATCATTCGTGATATATATAATATATCATGTCAACCATATTAATCCATAATCTTTGGATCTAGAGGCACAAAATATATAATGATACATAAAAATGACACAGGAGACTTGATCTGCAAAGATGGTTGACCTGAGTGGAAGGGGTTCTGGACCTCTGGTTGGTTACACAAGTGATCTCGGTTACAAACACTTGCGTACGCAAAAAACTACATTGGGAGAGGTCCCCACTTTGTGTAACGCAGAACCTCGAGAAATTTGTTTCTGCTAGCCGAGGACACCTTGGGAAGAAACAAAAAAAAAAAAAAAAATCCCACACTTATGTATCTCCTCCAATCATGTAACTGCAAACCACCATGCCCACGGGAAGAATTCTAGAAGATAATAAGTTCATCAAAAAAGAAAAAAAAAACATATGAGCACATATGTATATCTCCAATCATGTACTACCTCTATCCCAAAATAAATGACCAAAGACTTTTCAATTTTGCTTTTGAAAGAGCCAATTTGAAAAGTTTTTGGTCAGTCGTTGGGACGGTGGGAGTAACTACAACCACCAATGTTCCCGGGCAGAATTCTAGAAGATAACAAGTTTATCACAAAAAGCATATTAGCACATAAACGCAAGATCTTATAGTACCAAAAACCCATATTAGAGTAATAATTAAGATATCAAACCTTACGGGGAAGAGGTGAGCCAAAGCATGAGGCAGTCTTAGAAACCAAAGAGATGAGGTACAAATAAAGAAATAAAAATCCACTAAGCAGGAGCAGAAAGAAAAAATACTCATCAGGTACTACCCATCCTTCATAAACAAGTACTCCCTCCGTCCCTAAATGAATGTCGAAAGAATTTCAAATTTGCTTTTGAGCAAGATCAAATTTGAAGAAAAAAAGGGGAAGGGGGGGGGGGGACAAAGGGAGTACTACTTAAGTCTTTAGATTCACTGGTAAATATAATCATAATATTCAAAAAGTCAAAATGATCACTATCAATAATGGCATTCACATATAGTCGAAGCAAACAGCAGGATCACAAGGTTGTTCTACACCTAATAGAAAACTTCCGGACAGTTTTAGAGACTGATTCTCGATAAAATAGTACTCCCAATATACTCACTCTCTGTCGCTAAATAAAGCCAGTTTAGTTACGTATACAACTCATGTATTGTTAATAGCACTTTTCAAACTTCAACAACTATAAGCTTTACTTATGAACCATTAAGAGCTTTTCAGCAGAGAAGTGATACCTTCTTAATTGTATTCTTCCTGGTTTAGACACTAATGCAGGGGAAACATTTATATGAAGTTCCCAGGTTCTGAGTCTGAAGTTGAAACAAAGCACCTGCCGTGCTGGGATGGATTTTTCATTTCAAAAAGCTGTGTATATATTCTGCATCACCAAGAAAAGAGCACTAATAGAGGCACAAAATAATTTCACAAAATCATAGCCCCAAACAGAGTTAGCAAAACTTGATTGGATATTGAATTTATGACTTTAGTATACTCCCAAGAAAATTAAGCATATTTTGTAGCTCCAGTGCAACAACCACTGTTGACATAAACAAGCCACTGCACAGGTAATATTTATAAATAAAATATAATCTTCCCGCTTTTTTGGTTACCAGGTATTTTGATCAATAATTTTTTGTTAATTTAATCATTCTTATGAAAATTAAAAACTTACTCTTATATTATTGCTTAAAGTAACTTCGTAATAACAACCAAAAAATGGGAAGATCATTTTGGGATGGAGGGAGTAGTATATAAATCACATTTGTACAATGATACATTTTTACAGTGAATTTGTCGTATTTGCATAGATATTACTCAGGAATATAAAAAAACAAAGTGATTGCAGAAGAGAAATCCAGTTGCTACAGCCAAACGAGTTTATCGGTTAGGGTTCAATCATTGTACTGTTAACCATATGATCTCCGCTCAATTCAAAAGGACGACAAGATTATTCAAGATTCACGCGACACATTTTAAAAAGCAGACCAAACCTGCAGAACAAACTTTACAAACTAAGAATTTTATTTCCTTTCTTTCGTTAAGAAAAGATTTAGCAAACAGATGCTTAAAAAAAGTAAGTTCAACTCATCAAATAGTAGCATTTATAAACTCGACCACAACAAATCTGCATGAATTAATATAGAAAAGATAACAAATTCAATACTAAATTATCATTTATCTCTAAAGCTCACATGCGATTTATTCAAAATCTAAGAAAAATAACTACTGGGTTGCTAGATTCTAAAGTAACAGGGGACAATACACTGGTAAAAATAAATATTATTGATTACCCATTATCTGTCAGGTCTTCATCCGGGTCAAGAGTTTAATCCGGTATTTGGAGCTCATAATCCAGGTTGCTGAATTCACCCAAGAAAAATCCATTGCTATCACTCAAAATTGATCCCAAATTCATACTGGCAGTCCATAGCAGATTGAGCGTTTTGCCTTTGGCAAAACTCAACCTTCTTAGCCTCAAAAGCTCTTGAAGCCTCTTCCCCTGTACCAAACATACCCAAAAACCACCCTCTTCTTCTCAAAAGCCCAAGATAATTCTGAACTATATTCTCTCAACCTTTCTTATTAATACATGTAAATAAATAACTAAATCAATTCTTTTATTTTCCTTCACTTCATCAAAGTTTTCTACATGATTATTTTATCGTATAATGAGTTTTCTTACATTCAAACATATATATGTTATTCATACGTAAGAGTAAGAAAGTCCATGCAATCACTCATGGCAAAGAACATGCAAAGATGTGCTTAAAAATCTAATCAAGGGAGACATTTCAATATAATGATTTGACATTTTGAATCTAGCAGACACAAGTTCAAGATTATATGTCTCAAATGTAACGGAACTGGAGTGGGCAATGATAGAAACTCAATATTAAAGGAGATTGATAACATATCCATTAATAAGACTAAGAGATTCAAGATCCATTGTTAGTAAAATATGCTGCAGAAGAATTTAGTGCTCCATAGGAACGTCAACATGAAGCAATGAAGATTTTGAGTCTCAGTTTAGCTTTTAAATTTTCATAAAGGTTGAATGTATCAGTTCGAAAGGAAACGTGGAAATTGGCAAAACTTCTTCTCCCACCAGAGATTGGAGCATGATGCTACTCCTATATCAACTCCAATGAAACACGTGTATATCTTCAATCATGTTACTTCAAACCCATGAATAAGTGTGTGTGTGTGTGTGTGTGCGCGCAGGCAGAATTCTATTATATAACAAGCTTATCACAAAAATCATATTAGCACATAAAGTCAAGATCTTGAAGTACCAAAAATGCTGATCAGAGTAATAAGATATCAAATCTTTCATGGAAGAGGAAAGCCAAAGCATGAGGCAGTTATAGAAACCAAAGAGATGAGGTAAAATAAAGAAACAAAAATCCACTAGGCAGGAGCAGAAAAAAAAAAAAAAAAAAGAATACTCATCAGGTAATACTCATCCTTCGTAAACAAAATATAGCATCTGAAATCTTCCGATTCCATAGTAAATATATTCATAACATCCAAAATGACAAAATGAACACTATCTAGATAAGAATATGAAAGCACAATAATGGCCTTCACATATAGTTGAGGCACATAGTACACATGTGCTACAACAGATCCAGGAAAAAATCGAAGTGGGTGCACAAATTAACTCAATGACTTGAATTATTGGGAGGCAGCACATGAACAAATTGATGAAGAAAGACAAAAAAATAAAGGAGGTTGAATGAGAAAAAATCACTAATGAGAATTGAACCAGGGTCACTATAACGTAACCCCCCCCCCCCCCCCTTAACCAATCACCAGGTTGTTCTACACCTAATAGACATCTTCCAGACAATTTTATAGACAGGTTCTTGGAAAATTACTACTAACAATATACATACTCATTTACTGTCTTTAGATATAATCAGCTACATATACAACTTGCATGTTGTGAATAGCACTAATCAAACTTCAAACAACTTTTGACAACCGAAAGCGGAGAAGAGGAACTATAAGCTTTACTTATGAACCATGACGAGCTATTCAGCAGAAAAGTAGTACCTTCTTAATCTTTCTCCCTGGTTTTAGAGATAAGTGCAGGGAAAAACATTTATATGAAGTTCTCAGGTTCGGGTCTGAAGTTGAAACAATGCAGCTGCTGGGTTTTTTGAATTCCAAAAATTGTATTCCATATTCTGCATCACTAACAGCATACTTTGTAGCTCCACGGCAACCACTGCCGATAGCCACCAGATTAGAAATAAGCCACTGCCACTGGTCAAATTTGAAAAGGAATACAAGACTATTCAAGATTCACGTGACACATTTTGAGCAAAGAACATTACAAGAACTGATATTATCATCAGGGATATGCTAGCTAGCATTCACTCGGGCATTATCATCCCTAACGCAACTATCTTCACCACATAACCACAACTTAATAAGAAGTGGAGTGATATTCGCTGACCAAACTTCACAAACAAAGAATTTTAATTTCCTTTCCTTCGTTAAGAAAAGATATCTAGTATCTCATATTATAGAGGCTTGCTCTCAACAACTTATTCCCAAGCAGCACATTCTTTGAGAACGAAAACAATATTGGAAGTATTAAAATGGGAGAGATATTGATCAATAATACTCCCTCCGTCCCATGTAAGATTTCCTTGGAGATTAAGAAAAAGTATAAGTGGTGGAAGTGTTGTAAGTATGAAAAGTGGGACAGGAAAGAAAATAAGTGGGAGGAATAGCAAAGATTCTTTGCCATTTTGGGAAAGACAAATCTTATATGGGATGCCTAAAATGGCAAAAAGGAAATCTTACACGGAATGGAGGGAGTATGCTCTAAGATTGCGTAATCCAAGAAAAGCCAGCACTACTCAAACCAAACAGAGACTTAATAAAAGTGGCTCAACTTATCATATAGCACTTCAGTAAAAAGATAACAAATTCAACACTTAAATCTATATTTGTCTCTAAAGCTCACTTACCCTTTTTTCAATATCAAAGAAAAATAAATACTAGGTTGCAAAACTCTGAAGCAGCAGGGACAATAAACTGGTAAAAAATTACTGATGCTCAATTCTTATTGCAAAAATGTCAGGTCTTCATCTTGGTCAAAGCTTAATAAAAAACTTTGAGGTCATCATCATCCAGGTTGCAGAATTCATTAAAATCGATCCCAATTCATCCTGGATTCAGTTTGTTCCCCACTCCGACTCAACAAATCAGTTCCGGGGCGAGGACCGTCCATAGCAGATAGAGCCTCTCTTGCCTTTCGCGTAGCTCAACCTTATTAGCCTCAAAAGCTCTTGAAACCTCTTCCTCTGTACCATACATACCCAAAAACACCCTACACTTCTTAAACGTGTCCCAAATCTCCGCTAACCGCCTACCGCTTTTTCGCCAGCGAACACCCTGAAACTGCATTAAATCAGTCTAGGCCATTTCATCAGGACTTCCCGTGCTCAACTTTTCGCAGGCATCATCATTAGGTAGGAAACTCTGATTCGACGAATCAGTTCCGGATTGAGCACAACAACCCATAGCAGATTGAGCCTCTTGCCGTTCGAGAAACTCAATCTCCATAGCCTCAAAAGCCCTTGAAGCCTCTTCTCCAGTACCAAACTCAATCTCCATAGCCACAAATTCACGCCGTCCAACTACCACTCTTCCTGCAGCGAACCCCGAAACTGCTTCATATTAGTTTGGATCGTCTCGCCGGAACCTTCATGCTCAAATTTTCACCAACGTAGTTGATGAGTAGGAAACTCTGACTCAACGAATCAGTTGCGGATCCATAATCACCTTCCGCTTCTTAAAGGGGTCACGAATCTCCGCCAACCAACTACCGCTCTTCCGCATGCGAACCCCCTCCCCCAAAACAACTTCAAATCAGTCTGTCCCATCTCGCCGGAATCTTCCGTGCTCCACCGATGTCATTTTTAACTCCAAAAGGAAATGCGAAAACCGGTAATACTTCTTCCCCCCACCCGACCTTCACAAGGGGGAGTTGAAAAACAGAAAGAGCATTTGGAGAATGTTACTCTACTCCTATATCAACTCCAATGAAACACATATGTATATCACCAATCATGTAACTGCAAACCCACGAATTAGTGCTGCGTGCAGAATTCTATAAGATAATAAGCTTATCGGAAAAACCATATTAGGACATAAAATCTTGTTGTACCAAAAAACGTAATCATTGTTGTAACTAAGATATCAAAACTATAATGGAACATGTGAGCGAAAAAATGAAAGCCACTAAGCAGGAGCAGAAAGAAAAATACTCGCTCCGTCCCACTACAAACTACACACTTCCTAAAATGAAAATGTATTATTACTTTATGTTAATAGGACCCACATGTAATACAACAACAATTCAATTATTATTTCCTATCCCACTTTCTCTTTCCTACCTCACTTTTCATACTCACATCACCTACTCCACTAATATTTTTCCTTACTTCCCGTGCAAATAGTAAGTGTGTAGATTGTAGTGGGACGAAGGAAATACTTATCATGTAGTACCCATCCTTTATAAATAAAATATAGCATCTGAAGTCCTCAGATTCCCTAGTAAAAATAATCATAACATCCGATCATAATCTAGAAAAGAATGATGAAGCACGACAAAGGCATTCACATTTAGTCGAGGCACACAGTACACGTGCTACAATCCAATCACTAGCTTGTTCCATACTACCTAGCTAATAGACGATGTCCAGACAGATTAAGTGACTGGTTCCTGGTAACTTACTACAAGTACTAGCAATATACTCATTCTCTGTCTTGGGATCGATCTTATATAGATCAGTTGCATATTCAATATGTGTAGTGTTAGAAGCACTTATCAAACTTCAAACGGTGTTATAACATCCAAAAGCGGAGAAAAGGAGCTAAAAGTTTTTTACTTATGAACCATGAAGATCGTTTCAGCAGAGAGTACATTCTTAACCTTACTCCCCCTCTCCAGCTTTGGACAAAGCAATGCAGGGTAAAACATTAATATGAAGTTCCAGGGTTCGGGTCTAAAGTTGACACAAATCACCTTCCGTGTTGGGATGAAATTTGCATTTCAAAAATTGTATGCATATTCTTCATCATCAAGAATTTCAGCATTCTTTGTAACTCCACCGCAACCCCTGCTGATAGCCATTGTCACATGTCAAATTTATAAGGAAACGATAGATTTTTATAGTGTGAATTGGCCGTATTTTCATAGATATTAAAGCTCATAATCATCTGTAGACACTATTAAGATGGCCACCAAATCTATTAAGGAATAATAGAATCACCATATCCAATAGGTTCAACAATACTCGCACTGAATAAGACATGCATGTGAACAAAAATTGATGTAGTAAGAGAAGACATGCTACAAATATTAATATGCTTAACAAAGTGATTACATAAGAGAAATCCGATTGTTACAGGTAAATGGCTTTGTTGGTGAGGATTCAAGCGATGTACTCACTCCGCCAAATTACTCAAGATTCAGGTGGCATTTTTTTATAGCAAAGAATGTTAAAAGAACTAATAATGTTACCCTTGATATGTAAGCTAGCAAGCAAGTGAGATATTCCTAGAAGCAAAGACAAGCATGCCTCCCGGCATTATCTTCCCTAATTCAATTATATTTACCGCACACGGCACGCCCACAACTTAATGTAAAGCAGATCAAATCTGATGACCAAAGTTTACAAACGAAGAATTTTAATATCAGGGCAACACAGCTGCTTATAGAGCACTGCTCTCAACAACTTCTTCTCAAACAAAACATTCTTAACATTCTTTGAACACTGAGACAATAGTGGAAGTGTTTCAACGGGAGAGATTGATCAATTATATGCTCTGTGATAGCAGAATCCAAGAAAAGTCAGCACTAATTAAACCAAAGGCAAACAAGACTTAATAAAAGTTGTTCACCTCATCAAATAGTACTTCAGGAAAAAAAAAAAAAAAAGATAGTGTTTGATGAAAACATAAGAAACTACATAGAGAAAATATGAATGCGCTCACCAATTCATATAGAAAAGATAAGAAATTTGATCCTAAATCTAGATTTTATCTCTAAAGCTCACATGCCCTTTATTCAATATCAAAGAAAAATAATTACTGGGTCACTAAATATGCAAAGCAAATGGGGACAATAAACTGGTAAAAAAACATTAATGATTACCCATTACAGTTGCTCAACTTGTTGCAAAAATGTCAGGTCTTCATCCTGGTCAAGCTTAATCCGATATTGTAAGGTCATCATCCAGGTTGCTAAATTCACCCAACAAAAACCCATTATTATCAATCAAAATTGATCCCAAAATCATCCCGGCTTCAATTTGCTCTTTACTGTGACTGGATGAATCAGTTCCGGGTCGAGCACTGTCCATGGCAGATTGAGCCTCTTGCCTTTCACGAAACTCAACCTTCTTAGCTTCAAAAACTCTTGAAGCCTCTTCCGCTTTACCAAATGTACCCAAAAACACCTTCCGCTTCTTAAACGGGTCACGAATCTCCGCAGTCCACTTACCGCTCTTCCTCCGGCGAACACCCCGAAACCTATTTAAATCTGTCCGGATCATCTCGTCAGAATATTCTGTGCTTAATTTTTCACCGGAGTCGTCGCTGGGTAGGAAACACTGACTCAACGAATCAGTTCCGGATCCCCATCCGGGTCGAGCAGGGTCCGCAGCAGATTGAGCCTCTTGCCTTTTGCGAAACTCAACTTTCTTGGCCTCATAAGCTCTTGAAGCCTCTTCCGCCGTACCAAACACACCTAAAAACACCTTCCGTCTCTTAAACGGGTCACCAATCTCCGCCGACCAACTACCACTCTTCCGCCGGCGAACCCCTCGAAACCGCTTCAAACCAGACCGGATCGTTCCACCGGAACCTTCCCCACTCGACTTTTCACCGGCGTCGTCGTTGAGTAGGAAACTTTGACTCGACGAATCAGTTGCTGATCCACATCCGGGTCGAGCAGAGTCAATAGATGATTGAGCCTCTTGCCTTTCGCGAAACTCAACCTTCTTAGCCTCGAAAACCCTTGAAGCATCTTCCCCTGTACCAAACGTACCCAAAAACACTCTCCGCTTCAAAAACGGATCACGAATCTCCGCCGTCCACTTACCGCTCTTACGCCGGCGAGCACCCCGAAACCGCTTCAAAATAGTCTCGCTCATATCGCCGGAACCTTCCATGCTCGACTCTTCACCGGCGTCGCCGTTGGGTAGGAAAATTTCATGAACAATTCTACGTGGCTTAGGTGATGAATTCTTGGCGGGTCTCCGATGATCGTCCTCGTCGGAGGAGGACTCGGTGGCATAAGGGTCGGATACGATGATTCGGATCTTTCTCAAGGGTATAGTATTGTTAATTTGTCCTTGAATCAGGGTTTGATTTTTGAGCACGCTGCTGTCCATTCTATTAGCTTATGTGTTGCCACGCCGAAGGACATGTGTTTATATATATTGACTTATTGACATTAGAATATTCCTGTTATAAATCCTTTTCTATTTGGAATTTTTATTTTTAACCCTAGACTGGACCTCTATACCTCTGTGGGGTTAAATACTAAATACAGGAAACGAAAAATACAGGGAACGAAAAATTTCAACCCTGTTCTTGCCCTACACGAAATGTTGTGAAACGAGATGTCTCGCTGGATTTGCGCCGTCGGCCATATCTCTGGCACCGCTGATTATTTTGCTGATCCCAACGGTCAATATGAGCGCCTGAGTGATGCAAACATACCCCAGAAATTTGACGATGATCCAACGGTTAATGAAGCGGAAATTTGATTTTTAATATAGCCTCGCCGGATTTGCGCCGTCGGCCATATCTCCGGCAACGCTGATTATTTTGCTGATCCCAACGGTCAATATGAGCGCCTGAGTGATGCGAACATACCCCAGAAATTTGACGACGATCCAACGGTTAATGAAGTGGGAATTTGATTTTTAATATAGCAAATTTTTGGAGATTTTAGCCAGTTTTCTCCGCCGGCCATTTCTCCCTCTCCGGCAATTATTTGGAAGATCCCAACGGTCATCATGTGCGCCTAGGGGAAGCGACCAAAGCCCAGAAGTTTCACGACGATCCAACGGTTAACGAAGTCGGAATTCGATTTTTACATATGCGATTTGGTTTTGATTTTTTGCTGAATTTGGTTCAAATTCTGGCCATTTGGCCGGAATTTTTGGTTTATATGGGTATTTTGGTAATTTTGTTGGTTTCCTGTATTTTTTGTTCCCTGTATTTAACCATATCCCTCTATGTGAGAATAGATGAGCCATACGATTCAAGTGGCGAAGGCAAGATTATTTTAGATCTAGATCAAGTTTTTTTAACATAACATTATTATATTTAAGGTAGACAAAGACTTATATATGAGAACAAGAATATCCGTCTCATTCATGAGACGGATCGGATCCATGACCCATGACCCGCCCAACAAAGACTTATATGAGAACAAGAATACCTGTCTCATCAATGAGACGGGTCGAATCCATGACCCATGACCCGTCCAAATTATTTTTTTTGCTCCAGGATCCATGGGTCCGATCCTGACACGTGACAGGCCCAAAAAAAAAAGTTTTTTTTTTAAATTTTTAAATTTTGTTTTTTTTTTTCGATTTGTGAAAAGTAATAGTTACTATAACATAATGTAATGATTGTATGCATATAAAGTAATAATTTGTATACATTAAAGTAATACATATATACAGAAAAGTAATAGTGTTTTTCCCTATATTTTCTTCATTTGACAAAAGTAATACTCCTTCCGTCCCGGTAGAAACCGCACAGTTACTGTTTGCACGGGGATTAAGGAAAAAAATAATGATATAAATGTTGTGAGTGTAAAAGTAAAGTAGGAGAGAGAATGAGTGGAGGAAATAGTAAATTATAATGATGTTGTGAGTATTAAAATAATGTAGGAGAGAGAATGAGTGGAGGGAATAGTAAAGATTCTTTGCCATTTTAGGAAGTGTGCAGTTTGTAATGAGACGCCCAATGAGGAAAGTGTGCAGTTTGTAGCGGGACGGAGGGAGTACTTATTGTAACTAAAATGTAACAAACGTGTTATTTATATGTAATAGTATTTGTACATAATTGTAACACATATGTATAAATATATATATGTTTTCAAACAATAAGTTACAATGAGTTCAAATTTATCATGATACATGTAAAAGTATTACATTATCTATAGAAATATGTTACAATTTTATCTATCAAAGTGTTACATTTACTTGTATAAGCTATTACATTCATATACATAAGTTATTACATTTCAAATGTAATACATATAGTTTGTATTACATTTGAAAAAATGGGTAAAAATGAGCTTTTGTTTTTTTAAAACAGGTATTACGTTTACTTATGAACAATGTTACTTTATATGTATACAGTCATTACATTAAGAGATGGTAACTATTACTTTTTCTAAACCACTGAAAAGCCGAAAAAATAATATAAAAACTTAAAAATAAAAAAGCAAAAAATAAAAAATGGGCCTATGAGAGGCTGCCACGTGTCAGGGTCGGATTCGGATCCATGGGTCCTGGAGAAAAAAAATTGACCTATAAAAGGCTGTCACGTGGCGGGTCATGCCCCATGGGCCATGGGTCGATAGAGCCGTCAAGTTGGGACGGGACGGGACGCCCGGGGCGTCCCGTCCCGTCATACAAATGGGACGAAATGGAACGAAATATTTTAATCCCATTCCATTTCGTCCCATTCCGTTTTGTCCCGTTTCCATTGCGGGACAACATAGTACCCGTATAAAAGTAGTAATAATCCCATTAATTATTATCCATTCTAGAAGATCCGCAGAATCACTAATACAGACTAATTCATATCAGTTTGAATTAGAGAATACTCCATCCGTCCCATAAAACATTACCCCTTTTACTATTTTGGGCGTCCCACTTTAAAGTCTCACTTTCCTAAAAAGGAAAATTTTTAATACTTCTTTATTCATGGGACTCACTTGTCATACTCACAACACTTTTCAAATTTACTATTCTCTCCACTCATTCTCTCTCCTCCCACTCACAACACCTACTTTAATAACATTATTCCTTATTTTCCGTTCTCAACAGTAAAGGAGTAAAGTTCTATGGGACGGAGGGAGTATACTCCTTCCGTCCCATGATAATATATAAATTTTTCTTTTTGAGCGTCCCACAATAATATATATTTTTCTAAAATGGAAAGGAATCTTTACTATTCCCTCCACTCATTCTCTCTCCTACATTATTTTAATACTCACATCACCATTATAATTTACTATTCTCTCCACTCATTCTTTCTCCTATATTATTTTCACACTCACAACACTTTCAATATAATAATTCCTCCTTAATTCCCGTGCAAAACCCAAAAGTCTATAAAAAGGTGGGAGGAGGGAGTATATAATTGTTGTTGTTTTTTAATTTGTTATGTACTTCGGCAGCTTCGGCTACAAATGGGAATAGCTAAACAAAATGGTCATAAAAGAAAAGTCATCTTCTCTTCTGGAATGTGGAATATGTGCCGCCTGGTTATATATTCACACCTCTATATCTACTTGTAAAAATTTACCTGAACATATCAAAAGTAGCGAGTTGGTCCAAGCAAGTGAAGCCCAATTCTCAAAGTAACTATTGCCTCAGCATATCCAGTGGGCTAGGCCCAATCAATACATGACCCAAAGCCCATCTCATGTATCAGTCGACTAAGTTCATTGTCCGACCTACCAGGTCCCGACCTAACTTAAGTCCGACCTTAAGATCCAAGTTCTAATACGGGTACGATTCATGTTCTATCCGCCAGTCAGGTCGGCCATTCCTCAAATGGCGACCTCGACCTAATCAACAAGTGTCGACTTAACACTTTCAGGCACACATGTTCGAATTACTCCTATAACCGCATCCCTATAAATCAGGGATCGTTACAGGCACGTTCACATTACTAATAACTGCCGCTAAAATCACGGAGCTCATATAGCACCACCAAAAATATAACGGTCATCACCTATAAATACATCATCACTACCAACGGTGAAAGGTAACTGCTATTTTGTTGTCAGAATTCTATTATTCAATACATTTTAGCTCTCCAATCATCAAATACTTACTCTCACGCCCGAGGGTCTAAGCCGGAGACACATCCGGCTAGTCGTGGGTTCTGATTTCAGGTCAAGGAGTCAGGTGATCACCATGCCACGTGGAGGAAGATTGATAAGCGCTTTTCTTGCGGCATCAGTTTGGTTCCATTGCCGGGAATCGTGCTTAAGCTTGACCTCGAAACTTTTCTCAACCTACAACAATGGTAACCCCAGACGGGCATGTCTCAGACGCTTCTGAAGAATTCAATGAAGTGAATGTCAACACCAACACCAACGCTGATCCCAATGCAAACGCTGAAAACACAAATCTGCCTCCTCCCCCACCAACTCGTCATCATGGTAGAGCAACGCGCTCTACCAGTGTTGCTGATGGCAGAGAATTGCCAGATGTGAGGAGAGGGAAATGACTCATGGAGGGGCAAGGAGTTCCACCTCCTCCAAAACGTCCAACTGGGCAAACGAATGCTGGGAATAGGGTAGGTCCCTCATCCAACCCACTAAGCAGAAAAGAAATGCTCATGGAGCGAGCTCAGATTCTGGCCGAGTTATTGGCAATGAAAGAGGCTGAGCAGGCGGATAGAAGATCAGAGAGGGTGGCTCCCTCTCAAATTTCCAACAGGGAGTAGGCCAGGAGTGCTAGGCCTAATGAAACCGTGGGACAGAACGGCGAGAACAGGATAGTGCAGCGGGTTCCATCCCTTATTCATGTGCCAAGCAACGACTTAAGAGCCAGCCTCACCAGGAATAGGGAGCAGGAGGCCCAATCAGATTTGAGGACGCACTTAGAGGCCAATCGAAGTCGACGTGGTTCACCTGCCAGGACGCAAAGGTCTCAATCCCATAGGGAAAGGAATGGGCACAGGCCGCCTATAAGGGAGGAAAGGCGCAGGTCGCCGCTCAGAGATGATAGGCGCAGGTCGCCTCTCAGAGATGAAAGGCGCTGTGAGTACCCCGATCCGAACTCATGTTTTGGATCCACTTTTATTAAATTTTGGGCTTATATAATTGCTAAAAGGCAATATTTAGTCCAAATATCCCAACAGCCCATTAATCCATTGGGCCTGCCTAGCATTCGACCCAATATGGCCAAAAGGAGTACGCTGTCGTCCGATATGGGACACTAAGGCGGTTTAACTGCCCCTGTCGTGCGACATAGGACTCCCCATCAGCCTGCCTATAAATACAAGGCATGGTTGATCATTTTAGGGGGACTTGGAGTGAATAGAGGGAGGATACCAAAGAATATAGGGAAAACTCTGTCTAAATAGAGTCTCTCTCTCTCTCTTACACACACACACTCACCTCCCTCCTCACACACACACACACTTCAAGGTCAAGATCCAAAGAAGCTCCCTTTGTTGGTGTGTAGAAGGGGTGGACACCATACTATTGGTGATCTCACCTTGTGGACTACAATAGGTAGCCACTAAACCCTTCTCCCTCTTTAAATAAAGTCTTTAATACATTTATAATACATTGTATGCTTACTTGCTTTAATATTATGTAGAAATTGGGATTTTTGCATGATAAAGGTGGTGGAGAAGTGAATCTTCAATATTCACTTCTCCCCACCTTAGATCTGGACATTTGGTCATCTTAGGATCAATAAAGATTCAATCTTTACGCATTTGCATCGAGTTAGGAGGAGATGGCTACTTCAAAGTGGCCAAAAATATGTGATTCATCACATTTGGTCACTAAAGCCATGTGATCCTCCCATAATACTCCTATATTACTATTTTAATACTGCATACAGTTAATAAAGGTGCTTGGTTTGCCTTGAGAAGCAAAGGGGAATCAAACAGACTGAAGGGCACAGAAATGGTATATCCCTGTCGGACGACACAAGACTCCATGGAGATCCTGTGTCATACGACATGGAGATCCCAGAAGGCTGTAAAGCCATTCTTGGACTTCAGATCTGTCCAGATTACTCCTTTTGTAACTCAAAGCTTACCTAAGCATTTCTGTGGCTCATAAGCTACTATTTGGGTGCCTATGATCTGTTTGGGTGCGATTTATTGGAGGCGGTTTGCCACATGACATGAATAACCTCGGATGTTCCATGTCATGTGACATCTGTATCATACAAAGTCTATCGTGACTTTGTCCACTACCGTCAATCCCAAACTGGGCTTAGACCTTCAAATAGTGTCTTGAATGAGTTAAATAAATGTCATTCCTGTTCCAGAAATAGCTTGGTCATTGTAAAAGACAATCTGACCAAGAGATATCATGTCGTGCGACACTCTCTTCCTATGAGGTCCCGTGTGGACGACATCAAAAGCTCTCTGGCGCATTGTCTTACCTTCCGCCTTGTTATGACAATCATAATATGTAAAAGGGTGTGGCCCCCTGTCATGGCTCACAAGTTGTACTCAGTCTTGATATTATCAATAAAATGTCAAATTTGCATGCTTTACACATCGACACATATTGCACACACACTTTGAATGTCCAAAATTGTCCAAATGTTGATTGAAAGTCTCGAAAGAGGCGTGTTGGGTGAACTCTCTAGTTCTTCCCAAACACGTAACCAGACTCCCGAACCCAAAATACTCTTAAAATAGGTTTTTCAATGTTTTCCTTTAAAAACGGCGTGGCGACTCCCAAAACCGAAGTTTTCAAAAGCTTATCATTACCTCCCTTTTCTCTAAAAAAAAGGAAAAATCAAGGAAAAATGATAAAAAAAATTCGAGCAAGCGTTCATTCAGTGGCGAATCCGCTGGGGATGCATTGAAAAACTTTTTTTTTTTTTTTTAAAAAAATGAAGACGGTACTCGGTATATAGGTGGAAACCACTAACCTTCCTGTATCGCTCCCTAACCCGGGGCTTGGGATAAATGGTGGTCTAACAATCCCACGTACCAGTATCATTCTTCTATTTTCGAAAAAAGTTTTTCTTAAAGAGGGTCTAACTTTCTTTAAATCAACTTGGACAATTTCGACATTCACCTTGTGTGTGCATTTGTGTCATTTTGTGTGCTCAAATGCACCTTGCCATGCTTTTATGCTTCTATGCTTTGGTATGTGGCACTATTGGGAGCCGGGGCTTCCCCCTTTGCAATTTGCTCTTCCCGTTGATCAGAACAGGGCAGGATGACGCTGGACTACAGCTACTGGTAAATTCTGACATTTGGGGCAGTCCCCTTTTGTCATGCTTTGACTCATTCTCTTGTTTTTCCTTTGCATATTGCATAAAAAAAAACTTTTACAAAAAAGCAAAAAATATTTTCCTAGAAAGTACCTTCACACTACTCGCACTCTACCCGCACATAGAGTTAGAACCCGGGAGTGTTTGACGGCATCGCGGAAAGTGACATGTTTCGCTGACGTTTGAGCGCCTAAAGTCCTCCTAGCCAGTGAGTCAGCCAACACTTGTCCGTGACACACTCTCTACCGTGACCGGTTGGTTTTTGGCCAATGCTTTTCAAAACATTTTAAACTCGGTCTTCAAAATTTTCTCACAAAGTCCGAGTCATGCATCATCTCCAAAAACCTTGGCATACTTTCCCTCTTCGTGTCTGAATCACGACATAATTCAAGCGTAAGTACACGTTAAGATCTCTACATATCTCGACGTAGGTACATATTGATTTCTCGGCTTGGCTTCATAAGAAGCCATGACGCGTTTTCGACATGTGTCAACGCGGGACCATGTCGACTTCTTAACGCATACTAACAAGAATTATGCCGAAATTTCGCCACCAAGTGACGAGAGGCCATGCCAAATTTTTCAACTCGAAATGAGGAGAGGTCATGCCCAATTCTTCCAGGGTTTTACCTGCAAATTGCGGTCTCGTACAATCAAACGTACTTTTGACCCTCTCTCCTCCCGAGTTTAGACGTTGACTTGGACTTGGTTTTGAAAACCCCGAGTTTGACCTGTTTTGGCTCGTATGCCCATAGGTTCGTTCTCCCTTTCGATTGGTGGGTTCCACGTGCCCTATAGGACCTCTGCCGGAATTGTCCGTCCCGGAGGTGCAATACATGTGGAATACGGGGTCTATAGACGTAGTGATGGAACCCACTAATCCAGAATAGCGTAGAATGCGAAAAAGAAGGTTTCCCCCTTTTCCAACCATTTCTAGGATTAATAAAAATCTTTTTTATAAAAAAAACATAAAAAAAAATATAAGAAAAAAAGAGCATATGCATGAGTCCGTCCTCAGCCTATCCTCTCCCCTACCTAAAGCCGTTCTCTCCCCTTTCAGCGAGCAAGTATTGGGTCAGAGTTCTGGGTGGTCGGTTAATCAGCTTCCAATCGAGGTTCATTTCCAGCTAGCCTCGTAAATGGCAGATTCGCAAGTCTCGCCGGGTTTGGGTCCGAATGCGGGTATTGATCCACTGTAATCGAATGTCGCTAGGGTGTAGGCCGTATCAAGGTCGAATGCGGGGCCGAACACAGCTACAATGCCTCTCCTAGCAAAGTGGTTATGGCACGGGTCCTCACATGACACCCCGGAAGTCCATTTGTTAACCCTCACCTGTGTTTCAACTTCTCTCAAGAAGCTTCCCTCCGTGCCGCTCTCGAAGTCTCTCGTTCCCGTGAGGAAGCCGGCTGGGCTCGTTATGTCGAAGTAATGCGCATGCAGTGGCGTTGCCGTAATCCGTCACCCCGATGTATCGTACGAAGAAATCGTGGAAGAACCCGATGTTACTATCACCGCACCGGCTTTGTCCCCCATCCTCACCTAGGCAAGGCCTTCACAACGTGCCCCCACCAGCCTCCTATGGTGTGCCCGGCTCCCCGCCGACTCACGGGGTATGTCAAGACCTCCCCCATCCCAAGATCTACTTATGGTACGCACACGGCCGAGGGGCGAATCAAGCTCCTTCCCAAAGGTCGCTGCTCAGACCGCTTTATGTTCTATCCCCGTAACCACTAAGTGTGGCCGGGCCTACCCAGCTGGTGTCAATCCAGAGCCGTTTGGGTATATTTAGAATCGCTTGGGACTCCTGAGTCAAAGTCCGTATAACAAAGACGGTCGACGTCCCAACCCAACCTTCGGTGCTCGCCTTATTACTCCTCATGATCACCCAATCAAGCAGCAGAGCGGTATCGCATGTCGTAGCCGCATTTGCCAGATCGATCCCGCAATATCCACAACCCCAATTCCAAGGCAACATCCTCACCCGTGGTTTGTTCTCCTCTCACCCAAAGATCTCGTACGGCTCTGCCACCCCCGTATTCGCCTCCGTGTACCCAAGATCGTGTCCCCCGCCCACAACAGCCTCAGCCAATCAAGACAGCTCGGGCCCCGTAATCCCTATGTCCAATTCAATGGTTACGACATGTACGGGAACAAGATCCCCAACCTGGGACAAAGAATGGTAGCATACCCAAAGCACTCTTGGTCTCCTCCGCCGCCTTGCCAATCGTGCCCACGCTGTAATTCCCAAAGTGCCATCCTCAACAAGAGCTCCAACTATGGGACGACCCCATCCTCCGAGGTTTCAAGTTTGAAAGAAGAACCGAAGTATGTGAAAGAACAAGCTGCACGTAATGACTTTCAGATCCAACATGGCCGCCTCCGTAGAGCTCAAAGACTCCAAGGCTCTCCCGAAGAACTTCAAGATGCCCCCCATAACCAAGTTTGAAGGCTCCACATGCCCTAAAACTCACATGAATAGCTACATCATGTCAATGGGTGCCAAAGGGGCCACCGAAGAGATGCTAGCCCTTTACTTTCACTTATCCCTCGATGACTCTCCTTTGAGGTGGTTCCTAGACCTTGCCGAAGCAAGGGCTACGTGGTCCCGCATCGTTGATGCTTTTTGGACAAATACAAAGGAAGTGTCGAGTGGTACACCACTCGTAGTGACTTGATCGGCACCATTCAGTAGGCACGATGAGTCCGTGATGTACTTTTACAAAAGGTGGAACAAGAAACTTAACGAGTTGGTTCACCCGATCCCCTCTCTCGACGAAAAGTCCATCTTCCTTTCATGTATCAAACCATCTCGTCGTGGAAGCCATCGTCCGGGATACTACCCAAATCTGCGAGAAATGGTGAGCGCAGGGGCCGAAAGTGAGAATTCTACCTACTCCATCGTTCCAACTCCTGCTCCCGGTACCACTCCAGCTCCCTGCTATCGAGTTCCTAGCTCTACCCCTATTGCTTCAAATGGCAAAGAAACTGCGGTCTCTAACACCGTCAATTATATCCAAGGGGAGAACAATCAGCCACCTGGCCGTGGTGGAGGACGGCCTCAGAAATCGAAGTATGATGATTTGGGGATGCCGCTCGAAGAGGTATTCGATGGTTTGTTGAGGAAAGGAATGATCAAACCTTTGGAGAACTACCCTACTCCTAATACCCCGGGACTGGATCGTAGCTTAAAGTGCCGTTACCATCAGAATTCGGGCCACACTACCAACAGCTGCTTCACACTGAGAAGGATTGTTCAGAGCCTGATCGACCAGCGCAAGATTGAGAAGCCGAACATCGTCACCAATCCTCTCCCCAACAACAACAACAACAGGGTCAACATGATCGAGTTTGTCAATGTCATAGAGTTTGGTGAGGCTAGTCCCAACAAGGGTGTGAGTAAATTTGAGGCTATCGTGCCCGCAAACAATGATGTAATCAATGTTGATAATGAATTAAATGCTCATTTCTGTTATATGTTGTCTTGGGATGATATTCGAACCGCAGCAAAATTAACAAATGATGTCCAAAGATAATGACATTTCCCCAGCTTCTCAATCTACTCCCCTCACTTGGGAAGAAATTAAGCGCGCCGCAAGTTCAAGCTCGGCCATCACCATTAATCAATTACGGCAAGCAGCCTGGCCGTATGCTACACAAGGGCCTCCGATGAGTTGGTCAGAATTAGAAGCAACCGACACAGATCACGACAAGGACCGGGAAGCTGAAGTAAATTTGCTCACCAGGTCAGGAAAAATGTTGGGAACCGATGTTGCCGGATCATCAAAGACAAAGAAGCAGTTATTCCGGGAGACGGGTCTGGTAAAAACCCATACGCCAAAGGAGTAGCCGAAGAGGATTCAACGGAGAATGACCCAATCCTCGCACGCTAAGCGAACCCAGGCCAACATTTCTCTTTGGTCCCTTTTGAATTCTTGGTATCCTCACAAGTTGAAGTTGGAGGGAGCCTTATCTAAGACAATGGTGTCCGTAAACTCCACTCCTGATGAAGCATGCCAGTTAATAGGCACCGCCCAGTACGGGAATATCATCACTTTTACGGATTTGGATCTGCCAAAGTATGGAGCCAGCCACCACGAATCCCTGCACATCAGTATTCAGTTGGATGGACGCCGGCTTCCCCACGTAATGGTGGATAACGGCTCGGCTATGAACGTTTTGCCTGCTAGAATGATGAGCCTGTTGAACATTAAGGCCACTGATTTGAAGCCATCCGATCAAACCATAAAGGCGTATGACTCCACGTCTAGGAAGGTTTTGGGTGTAATACCATTAACCATGTGGTTCGGCAAGAAACCTCTGGTAGTTGAATTTCAGGTGATAGACATTCCTGTCAGTTTCTCCGCCTTGCTAGGAAGACGTCTGCAGGGCACTCACAAGCTCGAGGAATTAAAACTGAAAAGGGACAAGGAAGGTTTGGCATATGTTGGGAAGACCCCCAAGGACAAAGAGGCCGACAGAATTGAAGCCACAAAAAAGAGAAAGGCTAGCGCTGCTGGAAAGCCCTATATCAAACCTAATCTCCGTCCTTATCACCCTTCCTTGGAAAATTACTTCGTCAAAGAAAGAGGCGATGATCTTGTGTGCAACCCTATCAAGGAGTTTACCATTGGCAAATCCAATATTCCAGGGGCTGTGACTACTTTTGATAGCCAATACCACTTCTGGGGAAGCCCTCATTTCACTGATCAGTTCAGAAGATTGTCCATGGTCGAGCCTATGATTGGGGAAGTCGGCGAATCCACCGAGCTCGATATGGGTAAAGATGTCGCAGCTTTGTTCGAAGAAGCAGACTTATCAGAAGTAGCCGGGGCTGATCCACTGATGGAAGCACCGTTGATCGATTTGTGTGAAGAGACATCGCCAATGGCCGGGTCAGCATTAAAGACCCCTTCAAAGATGGTTGACCTTCCGACCGGGATGATTATGTACCGCAAATGCATCTTCCAACTGGGAAAGATTACGTATCAGTAATCGAGTTTGATGGGGACCAAAAGATTGATCCACGTACCTTCGTCAGCACCTCAGAGATGCCGCTCCGGAATTGGACTTCCTTCAAGGGACCAATCGCCAGCCGGGAGATTATGATGAAAAAGCTCGGACTGACCCCTCGTCCTGGTGTGTCTGAGTCTAAGTCTGCCCCTGTAATCCTGAGTCAGTCCTCAGAGTCTTTTGTTATCAAGTTTGAGTCTCTAGATAGGTCTGATACTCTCACGGTTGACGATAATCACCGTGTCTTTAACTCTGTCTTCCCTTTTGCATTTAATGAAATGGTTGACCTTTCTGCGTATCCCTTAATTGCCACCTTAACAAATGATAAGTTAACTAAGACAAATCTTAATGACTTAAAAGTGGTTAATAATGATTAATTTGAAGAGGACACAGACCTTTTAGATGAAAACTTTTTAAATGATAATATAAAGCAGGTTTTTGACCGAGACGACAATCGGGCCCAAGCTGCCGATGAGGTATTAACTACAGTGAATTTGGGAACTACTGAAGAGCCCAAAGAGACACAGATTGGCAGTTTCTTCACCAGGAAAGAACGGGAAGCCCTCATTAATCTGCTCAAGGAATATGTGGACGTATTTGCCTGGTCCTACAAAGATATGCCCGGGTTGGATACTTCAACTGTTGAGCACCGAATCCCCCTGGACACAGAAGGCTGTGCCCGGGCCAAGTATACTGCGCCGGATCAAACCAGAATGGTCCCTCCAAGTCAAAGAAGAGATAGAGAAGCTGCTCAGAGTGGGTTTCATCAAAGTGGTCGAATACCCCAAGTGGTTGGCCAACATAGTAACGGTTACCAAGTCAAATGGCAAAGTCAGGGTTTGCGTGGACTTCAAAGACCTAAACAAGGCTAGCCCGAAGGACGACTTTCCCTTGCCCAATATCGATCTGTTGGTAGACACTACCGCCAGCTACGAAGTCAAATCATTCGTGGATGGTTTTGCGGGTTACAATCAGATTAAGGTTGCCGAAGAAGACCAAGAAAAGACTTCCTTCACCAGCCCTTGGGGAACCTGTGAATGTGGTGCCCAAATTTTGTGTTGGATTCACGCGAGTTTGAAGACATCCGAGTTATTTGAAAAACGGAGTCGCCACGCCATTTTGATTACCTCAAAACTTTGAAAAAAAGGTTTTTACTTGGGTTCGGAGGTTAAGTTACCCCTTGGGAAGAACGTTTGGCGTTCACCCAAAGTGCCTTGCCGGAGCAAGTCTCCCAAGATTTCATTAATCGTGCTTGCTTGCGTGCTTTCTTGTGTGCATGTGTTTGAAAATAAGGGGGAAAATGTCCCAAGTTGTCTTCCGGACGTACAAACCATTTATTGGTTGTCGCTCGGGATTCCT
Organism: Adenophora triphylla var. japonica; assembly: GCA_022495995.1. Taxonomy (NCBI): domain Eukaryota; kingdom Viridiplantae; phylum Streptophyta; class Magnoliopsida; order Asterales; family Campanulaceae; genus Adenophora; species Adenophora triphylla. Next base: position 532,133 of record JAFEMH010000594.1, on the reverse strand, counting down.
TGGAATTTTATGTATTTGGGATTATGATCCCGTCCTCATCTTATGACTTGTGATCATCGCATTTTAACCTCGGGACCCTCGGGACTTGCGTGATCGAGAGAATGACTCTCTTTTGGTCAAAGATGAGGTTCTTTAGGAAAGGAGGGTCCTTAGCCCATCAATCCTACGCTTTAAGACGGTCGAGCTCGTATAGAGGCTTCATACTCTTTCTTAAGCGATAATCGGAGATATAGGGTTCAAGGTATCCCTTTCTAAAGAAATATGGAACCTTTAATGGAAGGAACGATGTAAAGATAAGATCTTTTACACCGGTCCGTTCCAAGGTTGGGGGAAAGGGGGAAATGCATGATGAAAAATGACACTTTAATGGAAAGATGACATTTTTGGGTTGCAAATGATGCACTTAGTTTAAAGAAATAATCTTTATTGCAAATGATGCATAAAGATTTGATTTTTATGCAAATGATGCATTTTTGTTGAAGAAATTGGCATTCATTATGCAAATGATGCATAAAGATTGCATTTTGAAAAGCATATGATGCTAGTTTATGGTAAAGACATGGTCTTTAAAGCAAATGATGCTTGAACAAGGGGTTTTGAATGCAAAGGATGCATTTTTATTGAAAAGATTGGATTTTTATATGCAAATGATGCATAAAAATGACATTTTTATTTGAAAATGGGTGTTTTAGGTGCAAAGGATGCACCTTTATGAAAAAAGACTACATTTTTATGACAAATGAGGTCTTAATGCATGCAAAAAGGGAAAGGGGGTGATAAAGATGTGATCTTTAACTATGAATGCCAAGTCCCAAGCAAGATATATGAATGCAATGAGCAAGTATATCAATTAAAAGCAAGGTTAGGGCGTGCGAGGTTACCAATTGCTTCCTTTGCTTTTTTGGTCGGAGCTAGGAGGAGAGATTGGTCTTGGATCTTCAAGGAGGAGGGAGGGAGCTTCTTGGCCTTCTTCTTCACCTTCTTGAGCCTTCACCAATATTCTTCACGTCTTGGGAGTGACTGAGTGTATTGCTATGGATTGTGTGTATTGTTGTTGTTGAAATGGGTAGAGGAGGGCTCTATTTATAGGCGATGCTGGATAAGGCTAATGAAGCCGTGCGGCCAGAGACCTTGGGCTAATGCAGCCGTGCGGGCTTATCCACAATGACTCAGCATTCTAGAACCATGCAAGGTGGCATTATTCTAGAACCTTCTTCCTAATTAAGAAAAACGTGTTTCTTAATTAGGAAGGCTCCCTTCAGCCCTTAATTTAATTTGGGACTGTTCCAGAACATTTCCGGAACACTAGGAAGGTCCGGGGAATTACCGAGAAACTTACCGAAATTGCCGGAAAATTAACCTAAGGCATGAGCCGATTTGGGTACTTACAGAAGCCCCTCGGCAACGTCACTTGCAGGGCGAGTGGGGTTGTCGATAGAAAAGGATCCGATCTGGCGAATGCCGAGACGGATTGGGTGACCAAGACGGTCGAGTGGCTGAACCTTTTGGAAGGCTACCTACGTATCCCGGAGGAATCAAGCCAGGCCGTAGTTCGGAATTAGGATCCGCTGGGGAAGGAAGAAGAGAAACTGGTCTCTTGCTGGGGAAAAAGAAGAGAAAATGACCTAGGAGGTCAAGCAATTGATCCAAGGTGGTCGGATATCTGAACTTCTATGAGGGGCTGCTTTATCACTGAGGAGTGACAAAGAAACAGGGTGACCAAAGTGGTCGAATGGCTGGACCTTTTATAAAAGGCTACCTACGTATCCCGGAGGAATCAAGCCTTGATCGTAGTTCAAGCATCACTAGATAGTTAGGAACGATGTCTAGGATTCTTGAGATTTTGACAATTAATGGAGGCTGTCACCTGATTGAAACTAGAGCTGACGTCACTATCGAGTGGATAGAGGTAGCTAGAGTTTGGTGAACTTGAGCATACGTCTCAATCTCTTTCGAATCAGAGATATGGGTTGCCAAAGTTTGAATGATTTAAGCATACGTCACTATTCGGGATAGAGGTAGCTTAAGTTGAGAGAAACTTGAGCGTACGTCACTATTCTGGATAGAGGTAGCTTAAGTTGAGAGAAACTTAAGCGTATGTCACTATTCTGGATAGAGGTAGCTTAAGTTGATAGAAACTTAGCATACGTCACTATTCTGGATAGAGGTAGCTTATGTTGATAGAAACTTAGCATACGTCACTATTCTGGATAGAGGTAGCTTAAGTTGATAGAAACTTAGCATACGTCACTATTCTGGATAGAGGTAGCTTAAGTTGAGAGAAACTTGAGCGTACGTCACTATTCGGGATAGAGGTAGCTTAAGTTGAGAGAAACTTGAGCGTACGTCACTATTTGGGATAGAGGTAGCTTAAGTTGAGAGAAACTTAGCATACGTCACTATTCGGGATAGAGGTAGCTTAAGTTGAGAGAAACTTAAGCGTACGTCACTATTCTGGATAGAGGTAGCTTAAGTTGATAGAAACTTAGCATACGTCACTATTCTGGATAGAGGTAGCTTAAGTTGATAGAAACTTAGCATACGTCACTATTCTGGATAGAGGTGGCTTAAGTTGATAGAAACTTAGCATACGTCACTATTCTGGATAGAGGTAGCTTAAGTTGATAGAAACTTAGCATACGTCACTATTCTGGATAGAGGTAGCTTAAGTTGATAGAAACTTAGCATACGTCACTATTCCGGATAGAGGTAGGCTCGGTTAGAGTTTTGACAATTCGGAGGTTGTCACCTAGCGTTATCCCGTTATAACGGAATTAACGGAGCGACCGGGAATAGAGCTTGATTGCTAAAGAGATAAGGGATATTTTCAAAAAAGATGTTATCTTGGTTAAAAGATAACGGAAATTGGAGGCCCAAGTGGAAAGTCCAGGGCGGGATTGTAATTTACGCCGTAGCGAATGAAGCCGCCCGCATGAGATGGAGAAAAGGAGCCGTACGGCTAGAGACCTATTTTTTCCAGATTATTTAAAACAGGTTTGAACGGGCATTGGGCATTATTGCCGCCCAAGAACTGCCGAGGAAGAGAGAGAGAAAGGAGAGAATTTCTTCAAAATTCTTCAATTCCCTTTGCTTCTATCGATTGGAATGGATCCGGAGGGCAATCCCATACCGAGGCAAGCAAGAAGGAACATCTCCGCGGCTGCGAGAAGGAGGAGAAAGGAGCTCGTTCGGACGGAGAGGAAGTATGACTTCCTTACGCCTCCATCGGAGCTCTACCCGGGGAGAAGGGAGCATAAATCAACGAACCCGCGATCGGTTGGGGTAAGCATTCTCATTTTGCTCAAATCCGATGATTTTGCTTGAATTTTGAATGATTCAGGGCTTGACCTAAATTCTAGGATTTTTGAATGATTTTTTGAATGATTTTGAGATGCATGAACAACCTATGAGGCTAAGAATATGCAATGTGCAATTTGTTTGACAAAAATAATGGGAATGACCCACTTTTTTCTCGCAAATAAAGTAAGAATGAGAATTTTCAAAATATGAGACGGAGTTCTTGCCTTGTGCTAGAACTAGGTCAAAATTCTGATTTTCAATGAGAAAACATGATTTTGGAAGATGAAAATGATTCATGCATGCCATTTCTGAAAGAATAATGCTTATGTGCAAAGAATTGTGAAAATTGTGATTTTGTGTTTTAGGAAAGCAACGTGCTTAAAATGACGTGTTTCAAATGATGAAAGTCACGTTTTTTTTGATGCAAATAATGCTAGAAAAAAAATTTTTTGTGAATGCTTTTCTTTTGAAAATAGGTGCGCTTTTGTGAATATATGCATGCTTTTGAAAATGATGAAGGACTGACACTTCTTTTTTGTGCTTGTCTACAGGAGAACAAGTCTAGAGGACCATCGGAGATAGCAGTTAAGCTTTGGCAGAGGATGCCGGATTTTGAGAAGAATGGGGTGAACCCCAAGAATTTGGTGTAGGGCTACCGGGTCTGCGGATGCGTTTGTAGAGGCCATCGGCGGGGTGTTCACATCACCTCTAAGAGCAAGGGCTTGGTCCAGGCCCTTCTCGAGTTCCTCGTGGGATAGTACCCATAGCTTTCACTGGGCCGGGGGAGAGCCGATGCATGACTCCCGCCGACTTCACAACTATTACCGGCCTACAGTTCACCGGGAGGCCCGTGACTTGGAGAGACCACATTACAGCTGAGGAATTCCAGGCTTTGGTCGGGTTTGAGCTGATTCCCAAGGGGCTTGGAATGGAGACGAGGAACGTTGAGGTGGCAGTCCAGAACTGCATACGGGACTTTGCCGTTAGTGATGTGGATCGCGCAAAGAGCTAGCAGCTTTTGTGTGGTTGATCTTTGTCGGCCACCATTTTTGCTAGTGCGGGACACTGCCATGACTTGCCTCCTCGACTCTTTGGAGGATGTGGATGGGATAGGGACGGTCTCTTGGGGCGAGGCCGGATTGGCGAGTTGTACTTCTCGTTGGACATGTACGGTCGGAACAACAAAGCCGCTTTCCATGATCGCTTCTCATTTGCCCTCGAGGTAGTCTCCTTTTTCTTTTCTTTTCTCTTTCCTCGTCTTGAGACTTTTATGAGAGAGGGAATGACCTTTTGATGTTTTGGACATGCAGGCCTGGTTTTGTGAGGTGATCGGGTTCTTCCCTTGGAACCAGCAGAGTGATATCACCATCTTCCCTGCTATGGTTCGCTGGAGGGGAGATGCGAGGGATAAATTCACGGGGAAGACCCGGATCACTTTCGACTACAAAATGGTGAGGCCGATCATCAACAGGGATGGGCACGACGGAGTGGACTTCTACCCTTGGGGAAGGTATCCGGAGATCTTGGCTGAGATGCCATTGATGTGACGAGGCAGAGGAGGGTCACCGGGCCGACATGTGATGTCATTTACTGGGGGACCGTTTCTCGAGGCGCATGGCCATGTCCCTCCATTGGACGCCATTACTCCTCAGGATCCTCCAAAGACGGATGCTATGTGCCCGGGGATTGGCGGAGAGGATGAGATAGCGAGGTACCAGTGTGCGTAGGCTGCGCAGAGGGAGTACTTTGACATGGACACCCCCTACGCCGTGTTTGTGGAGCGGCCGCCCGAGGACGCCACGAAGCTAGTGAAGGCGGCGGTCACTCGGGGATATGGGGAGGATGAGCCTATCGACCCGCCGATCCCTCCTGCGCATCCGTCCTACGTGGTCCATGGAGTGCCGAGGAGGATGAGGATACTGTCCCCGATGCTAGGGAGCCCCAAAGACACCTTGCCGCCCGATAGCACTGTGAGTATACTTTTAGGGTCTTATTCCCTTTTTAGCTTTCGCATTTTCGCTTTTGCCATTTTCGAGATTTTTCCGAGATTTTCTTCTTCTTTTCTCAGTTCCAAACTAGCACTTACGATAGGCCGGTCGGGCAATAGGGCCGGAAGGACATGTGCCGGTCTCTTCGAGGAAGCGGCCCGCGCTTCGGCGGCGCAGCGGATGCACAGAGCTCGGGCGCAAGAGACGGCACGTCGGGGCACAGCCTACCTCATCGGCCTCGGAATACTTTTCCAAAGGTGCCATGCCTCGGGCGGGGACCCAACGCCGACATTCTGGAGCAACTGGCCGAGTACGGGCACGATAATGTCCATTTGTTCCGACGTGAGCGACTGGGAGGACTTGATGAGGAGGCTAGCATCTATGAGCCGAGCAAATGATGAGGAGGAAGAAGAATCTGAGGCCTAGGAGGTCTCTAGGATAGATTTGGAACGAAAGCAAACAATGAACAATTTTTATGCACAACTTGTTTATTTTTTGCTTTATTCTGGCGCCGATGGGGCGAAAACATTGTATTTACATTTTATTTACTTTTCTAATTTATGCTTTTTCAATTTGCATATTATCTGAGCCTTGGGGCGACTTTTTTGCTTGGAATTGGGCCAAATCGGGGCCAAAATGATTTATAATGGTATATAAATGCTTGAATGGCTTACGGATATGTTTTTGTACAGGTTTTGGTTGAAAAAGTGGGGTGAAAACTCCTTGGGCAGCAACTTTGGTTCTTTGCAGAATTTTTTTTTCTATGAGAGAGGGCTAATGTAGCCGTGCGGCATGGCCTTGAGGGAAAATGAAGCCGTGCGGCTTGGCGTCTGTCTCGAGCTGGTTATTTTACGAATAAAAGCAAGGCTTGGCCATTTCATTTCATTTTCACTCTAGACTTGTCCCAATTGTTCCCAGAGCATATTTTGGACCTAAAAGCACCATCTTTGAACACTTTGCGATGGAGAAGCCCGTCAGATTGCAAAGGGGGAAACGAGACCATTTTCTATCCGGTCTTCAATCTTGGGCGAGACATAACTTCCAAAATCACAAGGGACTGCTTGATTCTTCCTTCAAGATCAAGTCTTTATGGCATTTGAGGGATCTCCCGCCTGATTGGGACCTGTTGAGAGCCGCAGCAAAGTTCTGGGACGTCCGGAGACATGTTTACCGCTTCTCTTACAACGAAATTGTCCCAACGCACGAAGACTTCAGAGCCTTGATTGGGGGTCCCGAGACTGAGGCTATATCTATTCCGCTGATCGGAGACGTGCCGGTGACGGTAAAGCTTGCATCTTTTCTGCAGATTCCTCTGGTAGGGGGCTTTACTTTCAGCACTAAGTCACCCTCTTTGATGTCTCTGGCCTTGACCTTTTTATCAAACGCTCTGGCCATTCGCCTCTGGTAGGCTCGGGTGTGTTCCATAGATTTTAGCCTTCTCTCGTCAAGCAGGGCTAACTCATCATGCCGGCTTCGCAACCATTCCACTTCATTGACACTGTTTTCCAGGAGGACCCTTAATGACGGGATTTCCAACTCCACTGGTAACACTGCTTCCATCCCGTAGGTTAAGGCAAAAGGAGTTTCTCCTGTAGCCGTTTCCGGCGCACGCTCAGCCCCAGAGTGCTAGGTGCAGCTTTTCGGGCCAATCACGACCACGGGTGGCCATCTTCCTGATGATCCGCTCGAGTGTCTTATTAGCAGCCTTCCACACTCCATTGGTCCGAGGTCCGTACGGGGACGACTTGTGGCGAGTAACTCAATTCTCGATGTTAGCCTATCGCAGCCTCCTTCGAAGTGTGACCCATTATCGAAAATGATCTCGTTGGGCACCCCATATCTCGCACATTATGTTTTCTTTGATGAACTGGGCCACTTTTCTCGAAGTGAGGACCTTGTAGGACTTGGCCTCTACCCATTCGGTGAAGTAGTCGATGGCTACCAACACGAACTCGTGCCCATTGCTTCTGGTCGGGGCTATTTTCCCTATCACGTCAATGCCCCAAGTTGCAAACGCCAAGGAGTCGTCATGCGCATGCAGTCAGCGTGAGGTGGGGAGATGGTTGAGGTTGGCAAACCGCCGGCACTTGTCGCAGTTCGGACGTGCGAACGCAAATCTGTCTCCACGGAGATCCAAGAGGTAACCCATTCTCGAGGATCACTTGCATCGTGGCTCGCATTCATGTGAGGACCGCAAGGACCATCATGTGGACTTTGGCCATCAACTCTCGGCTCTTTCTTGAGTGACACATAAGAGGAGTGGTCCTTGATAGCGTTTCTTGTACAGGTTGCCTCAGGATGACATAATGGGAGGCCAACCTTTTCGTGGCTCGCAAGCTTTTGGCTCGACACCTTCTTTTGGTCTACCTTCTTCGTCTCTCGAAAGCCGACTCTCCGTCTTTGAGGAATTGGTAAATCTGATTGTACCAAGGTTCCTTTATGGGCTCGGGTCCCAGGTCCACTTCACAAACAGAAGGCTAGGGCTTCTCTTCTACCCACTCTGAAGGGCTTTATGGCTTTTCCTCGGGGATCTCTACCAATGAGGCTAGAGTAGCTAGGGCATCTCGCGAATCTGTTCTTTTCCCTCGGCAAGTAGTGGAAAGTCACTTCTCCGAACTGCCCAGCCAACTCCTCCATATGGGCATGATACAGATTGCAGACAGTGGTCCGCAAGCCTTCCACTTGTTGGAGACTTGGTTGATGATCGTGGCCGAGTCTCCGTAAACTTCGAGCTCCTTGACATTTCTTTCTAAGGCGGCCTCCAAAACCAAGAATGCAATGTGCTTCATACTCGGCGACATTGTTCGTGGGGGTGAAAGTTCAACTTGAGGGCCATGGGGTATGCTCATCTTTCGGATCGACCAATAGCATTCCTACACCATTTCCTCTTTTTGTTAGCGGCTCCGTCAAAGAACAATTGCCATCTATTCTCGTGCTCAACCGCAAAGATCCCTTCATCCGGGAATTGGGGTTCGTGCCCTCTCGTCATTCATCGGGGAAATTCGCCAGGTAATCCGACAATGCTTGACCCTTGATGGCCTTTCCGGTCACATAGTTGATGTCGTATTCTCGCCAAGAAGAAGGACCACTTCGCTAAACGCATCGAGAGGGAAGGCTTGTCAAAGATGTACTTGATGGGGTCCATTTTCGAGACCAAATTCACAGGGTGCGGGCTTGCATATAATGCTTCAATTTGCCGACTACCTGCACCCGCCCCGCACAGTGTCTTTTCACATGCCGAGTAATTGAGCTCACTCCCCGTAGCTTCCTGGCCGACAAAGTAAATGGCATTTTCTACCCGAGAGTCTTTCTTTTCCCGAGCAAGCATAGCCTCAACCGCCGTGTTCATGATAAAGGAGATAGAGCGTAAGAGGCTTCGTCTACGTGGGGGCATAGTACCGGGGATGTACTAAGTATGCCTTGATCTCGGTCAATGGCATCTTGGCATTCTTCGGTCCATTCTCGTGTCCACATTCTTCTTCATGAGCTTGAAGATGGGCTCGCACATAGTGGTCAACCGATTGACGAAACGGCTGATGTATCGCAATTTACCCATGAAGCTCTTGACTGTCCTGGTTTGAGGTGGCCTCATATCCATGATGGCTTTGATCTTTCGGGGTCAACTTCTATACCTCGCTCCGTGACCATATACCCAAGCACTTTTCCCTTGTCTACTCCGAGAAGGTGCATTTGGCGGTGGTTTAGTCTCATGGAATGCCGTCTCAACCTCTCAAAGAATTTTCGTAGGTCAACAAAGTGCCCGCCCACCCTCTCCTTTGGAGTGGATTATCATATCATCTACGTAGACCTCAATCTCCTTGTGGATCATGTCATGAAAAAGCGCGGTCGCCGCCCTTTGGTAAGTAGGCCCGGCATTCTTGAGCCCGAATGGCATTACTCGTATAACAAGAGGTTCCCCACGGTGTGGTGAAGGCCGTCTTTTCTTGGTCTTCCTCGGCCATCTTGATCTCGGTTGTAGCCCGCAAACCATCAACGAAGGATTTGACTTCGTAGTTGGCGGTGGAGTCCACCAGATGTCTATGTTTGGCGAGGGTAGTCGTCTTTGGGCCGGCCTTGTTCGCATCTCGGAAATCCACACAAGAACAAGCACCTTCCCATTGGCCTTGGTTACTGGCCACGATGTTAGACAACCATGTCGGGTATTCAATGACTCGATGAACCCTACCCGCAAAGAGCTTCTCAATTTCTTCTTTGACCCAGTAGAGACCATTCCGGCTTAATCTTTCTCGCTCGCTTTATCGGCTTAGCATCCGGTGCTAGAGGGATTCTCGTGTTCTACTATCGAACCTGCCTAGCCCCGGCATATCCTTGTATGACCATACAAACACGTCGACGTATTCTCCGAGCGGCTCGATCAATCCGTCCCTTTCAACCCCACGGAAGAAGCTTCCAATCTGTGTCTCTTTAGGTTCCTCAATAGTACCCAAGTTCACACTTATCAAAACCTCCTCGGCGCTGGGCCCGGTTTTCCTCTTTTTCGAAACCCGCTTAAAGATTTCTTTAATGTATTGTTCGTTTAGTGTGTTTGCATCTTGTTCAAATGATTCATTATTAACTGTTGTTAAGTTTTGAGTTAATTTATCATTTGTTAAGTTGGCAATAAGAGGATAATCGAAAGATTTGTCATTTCATTCAAGATAAGGGGAAAGATGACATCGATTACATTTTCATAATCCTCGGGCGTGAGGCCTTCGGATGACTTCCGAGGACTCGGAATTCAAAGATTCCCGACTCGACCGAATAGACAACAGGGTGTTTGACACGACCGGGTTGAGAAGGACGGGGTACCAATCCAAGCTCCGTGATCATTTGCCGTCGATCCGGCTATCGGCCCCGAGAATGTCTCCCAATTCTTCAATGGCATTGCCTTAGTCACCAAAGTGCGAGGATCAAAATGACTTTCACCATCGTCTCCAATAACGGCAACTATCTCATCATCTCGAATGAAGTCGATCAAGTCCGGGATTTGTGCTTCTTCGTCAAACAACTCTTGCAAACCCCACTGACCGTCTTCACCGCCGGCAGCCTTCTATCCGGGCCGATCTTTGGAAGAGCTAACTCAAAGGCGGAGAAGTCCATTGTCCCGATGCCGACTTTTGACACCGGCCGGATTTCCTGAAGACGTACTCATTCTCGAATCGGTAGTGGTAGCCCTGTGGATATCTCGGCAAATCAAGGAACATTCTTCGAACGGGATTGGCCGGCTTTCCCCTAACTTTCTCAAGGTTCTCTAGAAGGGTTTTCTCGCAAGGGAGATCTGCGATTACTTTCATCATATTGTGTCCCTCCTTTTGTAAAGTAATGGGTCGAGACAGACCGTAAGGATGGAGCCGGACCCCTTCACCTTTCGTGCCTTTAGCTTTTCTCGGCATCCCGAGAGTTCGGTTTGTACCCCAAGCCATATCTCGGTAGTCTGTTCCTTCACATCAATGATGGTGTTACGACCTTGAAGTCTTCTACCCAATCCAAGTCCCGGAAGATAACTCATTTTTCGCATCATTCTCATGGCGGGAGGGATTTTATCTAAGTAGTGGTGAGGTCGGCAACACACTTGTGCCTTGGAAGAAGCTACGGAGAATCCGGTCAATGCTAACCCTTCATCATCGTGCTTGATCTCCAATATCGGGATATCCCAGTCTTGGTTCCTTCTACCGTGACACTTGTCTCCATAAATGGTGGTGATAGTTCCATCACTCGATCAAATTTGACGCACCGATGCAAAGTAGAGGCTACTCCGTTTATCCGGTGGATCCAAGGCCGTCCCAAAGAAGGCAAGAAATGAAATCGGAATATCAATAACTTGAAAGTCAACGTCCATGACCTTTTTCCGAACCACATCTTGAGAGTGGCGATCCCCAAAACCGATCGTGCAAAGTGGAGTCATAGGCCTTAATAGTCTCGACTAGAAGGCTTTAAGTCCGTTGGCTTCGCATCCAATAAATCCATCATTTTAGCCGGCAAGACATTCATTGCGCACCCTCCGTCGACTAATACTCGTGGCCATCGACGCTCTTCTAACTCGGACTGTGATGTAAAGAGGTTCGTTGTGACTAGCCCCATACTTTGGCGTGTCTAAGTCGGTGAAGGTAATGATGTTTCCGTAGTGGATATTTCCAATCATTTGGACGACCTCATCTGGGGTGACATCTATGGGCACCATGGTCTTGGACAAACTTTCTTCTAGCTTCAACTTATGAGGGTATGAAGAGGTCAACAAGGACCATATGGAGATATTGGCTTGGGTAAACTTCAACTGAGTTAGGATCGGATCCTCCTTACCAGAGTCGCTTTTCGCTTCGGCTTATAAGGTCTTTTTATCTCGTTTTTGGCTCGTAGACGGTGCTTCTTTTGTCACCCTTAGCCGCTCAACATTCATCTCGCCTGCACCGAGTCATCACATAGACATTGGATTTTCCTTGGTCATTATTCCTACCGGAGGATTCTCACAATTCTTTCAAAGTCGTAGGCGGATTCTTGCCGGCGTATGGCCAATTCTCGTTGATTGATCTCGATTGACGGTGCCGCCGGAAGCATAGGCGGCTTCCCGAATACGGTCCTGTGTTACCGGCTTTTTGACCTTTTCGAGTTTGACCGGCTGATTTCAACTTCACATTCTCCGTTTAAAGCTTTCACGCCTCATTCAAACTTTTCAAAGTCAAAGATGCAACAAGAATTATCACTTCCGGAGTTTGGAGCTTGGCAAATGGCTTTCTCATCCGAACCTAGCAACTTCTTTAACAGTAGGATCACATTCCTCATCACCGCCAAGCATGTCTTTTCTTTCCCCGGGGTCAACCTTCGACGGCATCTTTGACGTTGGCCAAACATTTTCGAAGTGGGAAATTCCATCATCAATAAGGATTTCTCGGGGTCAAATCTCACGGCGGGTTCCTTTTCCTTACCGTCAGAGATATTTTCCGGAGCTTTTGGCTTCCGGACTAACCACTCCTCTATTGTCCCTTCCGCACTTCGACCGTGTCTTCATCGGTGTCACTACGGTAGCTCTCGTGGGAACTTTCGCCTTGGCTCGATGACCAATGAGGGCAAAAGCGAGGTCGGGATACTTGACGCCATATGAGGGGTATCTCGCAGACTCTTCCTCGGGCTTAGGGATTACCAGAAAACATCATTATCATCGTAGGACATAAAGGGGACTGGGTCGCCTCTAAACTCAGGACTCTTTCCAAGGCATCCATACATTCTTCTTCAGACCAAGTTTCGTGAGTGACTACTAACACCGTGATAGAGTCTACCCTTCCCGATGAGAGTTTGGCTTCGGCGACGCTTACATGTTCCAGATCGGTGGGCGGAGCCCACTTCCCTCTTTTGGCTAAAGCTTCGATCAAGTTCCTCCATTCGCCTACCAAGTCCATGTACGGAGTATTGAACTCTAGGATATAGGACTCATACACTACCTCATCCTTCTCCGAGCCTTTGCATAGCCGCGAGACACACTTTGAAGTGATTTCATCCCCTATTCCAGTGTCCGTGGCTTTCTACCTCATCTTGCCCCTCGGGTTTCACTTCGTTGGCTCCAAGTCCATTCCTTTTACCGAACCGTCATCATCGCTGTAAACCCATCCATTCCTATTCTCGTTTCCGACCGACTCTTCACCGTAGCTGCATGCGAGAGGTAGGCAAATTCACAGGCGTTGACAAAATTGGAAAGGTCAAATTGGCACTGGGATTTTCAAAGTAGGCTCAGGCTGAAAGGAGGAAAAAGGTCCCGTGGGGGGATGCAGAGGAAGCGAGGGTGTCGGGACCCTAACAGCTTGGGGTATTGGAGAAGACTGAGAAGGGACAGTCTTTGGCAATGGGTTATATGAAGATGGGGGAGGGCATTGGTTATAGGCTAGCTCTTCTTCCCTAGTCATCTGGTTACCCAAACCAAAGACTGTTCTCTGTCAAATCGGCCATTCGACTCTCGAAACCGAGGATTCTGCGAACTATTTGAGGATTCTGCGCTAACAAGTCGCCGACCGGTGTTCTCACCCACTTCTTTCTCGCTGCGGGAAAGGGATAGGAAAGGTTTAGACTCGGGGTAGGTGTTTAGGCTGAAGGCTCAAGCAATATGCAAATTAGAATCTTCAAGTTTACTTAAAACAATGTCTTTTATTAATATCTATTTGGTTGGAAAAGGGATTCTGCCCTTCTTTTTTTTTTTTCATGACTACTCTAGATCCTGGATCAGTGGGTTCCGTCACTACGTCTATAAGCCCCTCGTATTCCACCTGTATTTCGACCTCCCGGGGTGGGCGGCCCGGGCGAGGGTCCTATAGGGCACGCGGATCCCACCAACCGAGAGTAAAGAACGCTCCTATCGGGTCTAGCGGGTCATAGGACTTTTCAACGCACGAGCGATGCGGATTATAGTCAAGGCAATACCGGGAAAGTCTCGTCTCTCTGCCTTGACGGATCTTTGACAGAGTTTCGCTCGAGCGAATGACGGTTTTTGACTTTCGGTAATGTCCGAGAGAATAATAGGCATGGGTCGGGCGGTAAAAGCCGGATGACACAGTGTCACATTGAACTTCGTTGCATACGCAGTGCGCGAGTCGGAATCGAAGTCAATGCCGGTCAAGATCTTGCCAATTTTTCCTTGTCGGAATTTTGGCAGAGCTTCGCTTGAGCGAAAGATCTTTTGATTTTTTGGCAAAGACTCGGTCTTGACTCTTACGCATTCCGTGCGGGTCAAGGTCAATAGTCAATGTCGGAGTCAAGATCCCACCGATTTTTCCTTGTCGGAATTTCGGCAGAATTTCGCTTGAGCGAAAATCTTGGTTTCCGTTATGAGCTAAGGCTTGACCTTTACGTGGGTATGCAACTGGGCTATATGACACGGACTAGACCAAAAAAACCAACCAAAAGTCACGGTTTTTTTTTTTTTTTGAAACGTGTGACACGGACTGTGCATTGGTCGACACTGGCTGCCATGGGGAGGTTGGGATGATTCCGTGCGCGCCCGGGAGCATCGTAAGGCTGTCCGTGATCGCACTGGAACCACCCTCGGGTTTGAAGGACGTGCGTGCAAAAGTGTACAGGATATATCAGGTGCGCGTAGTGTGCGGTCTTCCTAAAAATGTTCCTTTTTGAGTTAAAACAGAGATTTTCAGAAATGTGTTTTAAAGGAATGATTTTCGGGACGGGGAAAATGCAACACATAAGCACGTAAATTTTCTGGGAGCCCCGTCGCTCATGAAGCCGAGTAGCCCCAAGCCGCTAGGACCGCGGATTAACCATGATTTTTCCTGGTGGAATTGCCACCGAGGTCGCCCTGGTCGAATCCAATGAGGATTGAGCCGTACGACTGCATGGATCAATTTTCCAGGTTCCACTCCTTTTGCTATTTTTCGGGTTATTTCCCGTTTCAAAGTATGCACAGATTCCAAGATGCAAATGATGCAATGCATGGTAAAGAAAGCAAGCACGATTAATGAAATCGGCGATGGGAGTCTAACCCGCTCAAAGGGAAAAGCTTTCTTCTATTTTTTTTCAAAATTATTTTTTTTTCGAAAAGGGATACTGGTACGTGGATTGTTAAACCACCGGTTATCCCAACTCCCACGTCAGGGAGTGTACAGGAAGGGTAAGTGGTTTCCACCTATATACCGAGTATCGATTTTTGTTTTGAAAATAAAAGCTTTTCTCCTTTGGGATGTCCCCAGCGGAGTCGCCAAACTGTGAATGTGGTGCCCAAATTTTGTGTTGGATTCACGCGAGTTTGAAGACATCCGAGTTATTTGAAAAACGGAGTCGCCACGCCATTTTGATTACCTCAAAACTTTGAAAAAAAGGTTTTACTTGGGTTCGGAGGTTAAGTTACCCCTTGGGAAGAACGTTTGGCGTTCACCCAAAGTGCCTTGCCGGAGCAAGTCTCCCAAGATTTCATTAATCGTGCTTGCTTGCGTGCTTTCTTGTGTGCATGTGTTTGAAAATAAGGGGGGAAATGTCCCAAGTTGTCTTCCGGACGTACAAACCATTTATTGGTTGTCGCTCGGGATTCCTTGGAATTTTATGTATTTGGGATTATGATCCCGTCCTCATCTTATGACTTGTGATCATCGCATTTTAACCTCGGGACCCTCGGGACTTGCGTGATCGAGAGAATGACTCTCTTTTGGTCAAAGATGAGGTTCTTTAGTAAAGGAAGGTCCTTAGCCCATCAATCCTACGCTTTAAGACGGTCGAGCTCGTATAGAGGCTTCATACTCTTTCTTAAGCGATAATCGGAGATATAGGGTTCAAGGTATCCCTTTCTAAAGAAATATGGAACCTTTAATGGAAGGAACGATGTAAAGATAGGATCTTTTACACCGGTCCGTTCCAAGGTTGGGGGAAAGGGGGAAATGCATGATGAAAAATGACTCTTTAATGAAAAGATGACATTTTTGGGTTGCAAATGATGCTTTTTGATTTAAAGAACTAATCTTTATTGCAAATGATGCATAAAGATTTGATTTTTATGCAAATGATGCATTTTTGTTGAAGAAATTGGCATTCATTATGCAAATGATGCATAAAGATTGCATTTTGAAAAGCATATGATGCTAGTTTATGGTAAAGACATGGTCTTTAAAGCAAATGATGCTTGAACAAGGGGTTTTGAATGCAAAGGATGCATTTTTATTGAAAAGATTGGATTTTTATATGCAAATGATGCATAAAAAGGACATTTTTATTTGAAAATGGGAGTTTTAGGTGCAAAGGATGCACCTTTATGAAAAAAGACTACATTTTTATGACAAATGAGGTCTTAATGCATGCAAAAAGGGAAAGGGGGTGATAAAGATGTGATCTTTAACTATGAATGCCAAGTCCCAAGCAAGATATATGAATGCAATGAGCAATTTATAAAGCAATTAGGATGCGAGGTTAGGGCGTGCGAGGTTACCAATGGCTTCCTTTGCTTTTTTGGTCGGAGCTAGGAGGAGAGATTGGTCTTGGATCTTCAAGGAGGAGGGAGGGAGCTTCTTGGCCTTCTTCTTCACCTTCTTGAGCCTTCACCAATATTCTTCACGTCTTGGGAGTGACTCGAGTGTATTGCTATGGATTGTGTGTATTGTTGTTGTTGTTGAAATGGGTAGAGGAGGCCTCTATTTATAGGTAATCTGGATAAGGCTAATGAAGCCGTGCGGCCGAAGACCTTGGGCTAATGCGGCCGTGCGGTCTTATCCACAATGACTCGGCATTCTAGAACCATGCAAGGTGATATTATTCTAGAACCTTCTTCCTAATTAAGAAAAACGTGTTTCTTAATTAGGAAGGATTCCCTTCAGCCCTAATTTAATTTGGGACAGTTCCAACATTTCCGGAACGCTGGGAAGGTCCGAGGAATTACCGGAAAAATTACCGGAATTGCCGGAAAAATTAACCGGAAGGCATGAGCCAGATTTGGGTACTTACAGTTGGCCAACATAGTAACGGTTACCAAGTCAAATGGCAAAGTCAGGGTTTGCGTGGACTTCAGAGACCTAAACAAGGCTAGCCCGAAGGAAGACTTTCCCTTGCCCAATATCGATACGTTGGTAGACACTACCGCCCGCCTACGAAGTCAAATCATTCGTGGATGGTTTTGCGGGTTACCAGATATTAAGGTTGCCGAAGAAGACCAGGGAAAAGACTTCCTTCACCATCCCTTGGGAACCTTCTGTTATACGCTTATGCCCTTGATGCCAAAGAATGCCGTTGCCACTTACCAGTGAGCAGTCACTACACTATTCCATGACATGATCCACAAGGAGATCGAGGTCTATGTTGATGACATGATTATTCATTCCAAGGGATCAGATGGTCAACACTTGATCGACCTGAGGAAGTTCTTCAACCGGCTACGGGAGCATGAGATGAGGTTGAACCCAGCAAAATGCACTTTTGGCGTAGTCCGAGGAAAGGTTCTGGGATACATGGTCACAGAGCGAGGGATTGAAGCCGATCCAAGAAAGATCAAAGCCATCATGGAGATGAAGCCGCCGACGACAGTCACGGAGGTGAAGGCTTTCATGGGCCGTCTCCAATATATTAGCCGATTCATCCATCAGCTAACCTCTATCTGTGAGCCGATCTTCAAGCTGCTCAGAAAGAATCAGGAGGTTGAGTGGAACGAACAGTGTCAAACCGCCTTCGAGACGATCAAGGCCTACTTGGTCCATCCCCCAATCTTGTGTCCTCCGCATAAGGACAAGCCCTTATTGCTATACTTAACAGTTACAGATACGGCTGTCGGAGCCATGCTCGCACAAGAAAAGCCGGATTCAAAGGTGGAAAATGCCATATACTTCGTCAGCCGGAAGCTTCAGGGTAGCAAATTGAACTACTCAGCTTTAGAGAAAACCTGTGCAGCTTTGGTATGGGTGGTCAGCAAATTGAGACACTACCTCCTGGCGCATACAGTACACCTAGTGTCAAAGATGGATCGCATCAAGTGCCTGTTCGGAAAGTCTTCTCTATCGTCAAGGCTTGCGAAATGGTCATTCTTCCTAGCCCAATTTGATATCAAGTTCGTAACCCGCAAGGCAATCAAAGGCCAAGCTCTGTCGGATCATTTGGCAGATTTCCCAAGCTCAGAAGCGCCCGAGTTCGAACCCCAGTTTCCAGACGATGGAATCTTCGTGATAGAGGGTACAGACCGTTGGCAGTTGTTCTTCGACGGTGCCGCCAATAAAAAGGGCAATGGTATCGGCATGGTGTTGGTTGATCCAGAGGATGTGCACACCCCCATCGCTATTAAGTTGAATTTCCCGGCTACTAACAACGCCGTGGAATACGAAGCTTGTATAGCCGGCCTTGAGGCAGCCTTGGAACGAAACATTGAAAAGCTGGAGGTGTACGGAGACTCTCAGCTAATCATCAATCAGGTATCCAATAAGTGGAGAACGGTGGACCCGTACCTGCAAATGTACTATGCCTACATGGAGGACTTGATCGACCAATTCAAGGAGGTCACATTTCACCACCTACCCCGGGACAAGAACAGGTTTACGGATGCCCTGGCCACTTTGGCCTCTTTGGTGGAAATTCCAGAGGGAAAATCAGTAAAACCATTCAGGGTTGGGAGGCGCGAGAACCCCGCCTACTGTTGCCAGATCGAGCTAGAAAAGGTCGATGACTTGTGGTACAGCCAGATATTTCAGTACCTTAAGCATGGCGAAGCCTCGTTCCCGGCGGAAGAGGATGGTAGACTAAAAGAAGGTCTCTGCGCCAAAAGTTTACAAGCTTTGAAAAGGTTGTCTGCACAGTACGTTATTCTGGGAGATGACCTATGGAAGAAAAGGCACCGAGGCCCACTTTTACTCTGCATCAGCAAGTCTAAAGCCAGAAAGGTCATGGAAGAAGTCCATGGTGGCGCATGCGGGCCACATATGAACGCCCGAGCCTTGATGTTCAGCATACTCAGGATGGGTTATTATTGGATCTCCATGGAAACTGACTGCATTCAGTTTGTACGAACCTGCGATAAGTGTCAGCGGTTCTCCAATCTCAACCATATACCTCCCCATGATCTCTACTGCATGAGCACTCCTTGGCCATTCGCAACTTGGGGGATCGACGTTATTGGAAAGATAACTCATGCCGGCAGCAACGGGCACGAGTTCGTGTTGGTCGCTGTAGATTACTTCACCAAGTGGGTTGAAGCAGCGTCCTACAAAGTCCTCAACTCCAAAAAGGTGGCCCGTTTCATAAAAGAGAACATTATGTGCCGATATGGAGTTCCAAATGAGATTATCTCAGACAACGGGTCACACTTCGAGGGACACACCGACGAACTGCTCGCAGAATTCAGAATCAAGCGACATAAGTCTTCCCCTTATCGCCCTCAAACCAATGGTGCTGTCGAGGCCGCAAACAAAAATCTAGAAAGGATCATCCGGAAGATGGCTGAAAGAAGCCGGGATTGGCCTGAGAAGCTTCACTTAGCGCTTTGGGGCTACCGTACTTCAGTAAGAACGGCCACCGGTGAAACCCCGTTCGCTTTGACATATGGGATGGATGCCGTTTTGCCCATCGAGTTAGAAGTACCCTCTCTACGGGTTCTTCTTGAAAATGAGGTCAACGAAATAGAATGGCTTCAGAGTCGACATGACGAGTTAGCTCTTCTGGACGAGCGAAGGCTTAAGGCAATGGAGCACATCCGGGCTTATCAGAAGCGCATGGCTAGGACCTTTGACAAGAAGGTACATCCCCGCGACATAAAAGTGGGTGATTTGGTCCTAAAAGAAAAGCCGCCGAATCAATTCAGTCCTTTGGGCAAATGGGCTCCAATCTGGGTAGGCCCGTATCTGGTAAAAGAGATCTTCTCTGGCGGAGCAATGAAGTTGACAGATTTGGATGGTAATCCCTTCATGCACCCGGTAAACGGCGACAAACTGCGCCGCTATTACGTCTGAATCGAGTCTCCCCCCTCTATAAAAAAAAAGAAGAGAGAAATAAAAAAAAAACAAAAAACAAAACAAAAGCGCGAAAATAATGTACCCAGACGAGACTGAAAACCTCTCAAAAGGCAGTCCGTGCAAAACAAAGGCGCGCTCGGTGCTAAAAGAATATACCCAACTAAATTTGAAAACCCTAAAAATGGGCGGTCTAGGTAAAAAACAGGGTTGCACCATTTGTCCCCCTTCTATCTATCCCTTTCTTAAACACAAAGTTAATTGGGTCGAACTACGGAGACACAGGCCCCTTAGTCCAATCTGTAAAAGGGGAACGTAGGCAGCCGTTCGCGGTTCGGTCTAAAAATCATAAAAATCACCAAATCCTGTCAACAAGTTGTATTTGTGATTACTAAAATGTGTCTTGATTAAGTTCTGAAGTAATTTCAACTTTCATCACATTAATACATTCATTGATGAGTTCAAGCACGGTTTACTCTCGACTCATTAACATTAGCAAAATAATATCTTTTAAAAGGTACATCTAAATTGTCTGTGTCGGCAAATAAGGGATACAAGGATAGGTCACCTAATCCTAGTCGCTCGTTCCCACTCCCGAACTAGCACCCTTCTTCTTCCTCTTCCTCGGTCCTCGGGAGGTCTTTGGCTTAGCTATCCCAAACATTTCTGTCTCCCGTCATCCCGGCTCAGGAATAATACGAGTCGGTGAGTCAACCAATCCGGCAGCTATCAGCGCCGCCTGGGCAGCTCTCTCCTCTCTCAGAGCTGTCCTCCGAGCCATAACTTCAGGGTCGTCCCTCATCTTGGCTCTCCTCTCTACGAGTCTCTCAAAATCTGCTGTCGGATCATCAGTCACGTTGTCGGGGTCAGCCTGTGCCTCAGCATCGCGTAGCTCCAAGCTAGATTGGTCTCCTCCTCGGATCCCTCGGCAGTATGCTTCAATGGTGTGCTGAACTGGTCCCACCTGCTCCCCATACCAAATGAGATACATGGTGGACAGATATGTGATTCCCCAGGTCTTCCGTATCAGCGTATGAGTAGGAAAAGCTGCTCTTGAAAAAGCCCTGGCAAAGAACCTGAGAGTTTGGACATCAGTCATGTCAAGAGGAACGGTATTCCGGGCCATCTGCTCTCTGAACCCATCAACAGCCTGCTGTGGGTATCCATACTGCCTCTGAACAAGCAAGGGGATACTGAATGATGAGAAGCGCAATCCCGGCAGCCTCACTATAACAGAGTCATCCTGCCTACCGCTCATGGTCTCAAGCCTCCATCCAGGAACCCAGTACTGGATATCAGTGGTAGTATACCTGGCCAGTCGCCTCTGCCAACCTTCCTGTGAAGCCTCCGGAGCCACTCGCCTCTGCTGTGTGACCCAAGGTACTGCAGTCTGCCCAACAGGTAATGGGGAGATGAGCCTCAATCGCTCAAAGAGCCACAATGACAAGAGACTGGGGCTGCCACGTCCCATACGCACCGACCCTCCAGCTAGTCGGTCCATCCCATGATACGTCTCTGCCAGCAGAATGGGAACTATGTCTCTCTCTCCCTGCCCGGGTCGAATCTCAGTCAGTGTGGTACCTCGAGAGCCCCGCATCTGTCTAACAACTCCCAGCAGTAAACCAGAACATACCCCATCGTACTCACAAAAGCAGTACAGGGAGATCATAATCAGCATAAAAATATCCATGGCTGTGGACGGGTCAAACAGCTCCAGATGCGATACAGCCAATCGGGCTATCTGGGCCAGGTCAACAAAGGACAGGTCAAGAATCAGATCAGCCACCTGCTCGGGGTGAAATCCCAAGAAATTGGCCAACTGCTCAGCCAAAGGTCGCGGATCTCGGGGAAAGACTGCATCTCTAAGCTCAGCTCCCCCAATCAGTGCCCGGAACTCCTCAATGGTGGGTGTAAGATCATTATACGAGAGGGTAAAGACATGCCTCTCGCAATCCCAGTACCTGGATGCAGCCCGGAGAAGGTTCCAATCAACCGCCCACTCCTTTAATGCCCAGATGCACCTCAACCCATATCGTTGGTCGATGATCCTTCTATTGTTGCTGCGATGATGGCGGGTCAGATTTATGAGATCGGAATGAAATTGACGCTCTTTGGTCTTAGATCTGTCGTCATAATGTTCCATTTTGGGCCAAAGATCGGATCTTGGGGCTAATTTTGAGGTGGAAGGTAAGTTTGACACCTGCTGTAACTGCTGGAATGAGTGGTTTACGAGTCTGCCTTTTATAAAGTGCTGGGGCTTGCTGATCAAGAAATCTGTCTTCCAGACTCTCTTTGTCGTGCGACATGAAGGCTCCCTGAAGTCCTGTGTCGGACGACATGGAGAGGTCCATCAGGATCACCAGCAGCTGCAACTGCAGCAATCCCAAGCAGCCCAATGCTTGCTCAAAAAACCACCCAAACCTGTCCAAAACACCATAAAATCATGCCTAAACACCCCCCCTCGCTCATCAAGCCCACGGGAGAGGATTCGGCACATTCAACACACCCACAGACACATAAATGTCACCCAATGCGTTCAAAAACTGCAAAAACACCTAATCACACCAAAAGCCACCATTTTGTGCCTTTCTTGGGACGAACTTGTGCATATGAGCTCACAAATACATAAATAAACAAACATTGTATTTGTCAAAGTACAAAAACAATAAAATACTTGTTTATGCAATCCAAAAGAACAAAAAGTGCATGCATTTCTCCTCTCTCCCTAAAAAGAGTCAAAGCATGGCAAAAGGGGACCGTCGTGATCACTCCGACTCGGAGTCGTCGCCAGAATCGTCCTCCTCACCCTCCTCAGAGCTGTCGTCATCCTGGACGCTGCCCACCTCCTCCTCGGAGCCGCTCTGCTCCTGGCCATCATCGCCACCCTCCGGCGCCTCATGGATCTCGCCGTCTGAATCATCATCCTCGTACTGGGCCCAAGGCTGGGGCTCGGCATAGTACCCATGCCACTCAGGCACAGTGGTGAAGGGGGGCTGGTAGGGATCCTCCTCGCCATCATCATCAGCATCAGGCAGGCTGTCGACTCGAACCGCCCGCCTGTGAGCCAGAAGGAGCCAAAGCTGGCCTGGGCCTCTTCTTCGGAGGCACAACGTCACCAGGCTGGGAGCTGCACCTCCCCTTCCAATGCTCCGCGCTCCTCTGAAACTGGCGCAACATCTTCACAGCACCGGTGAGCGCCTTCGCCACCGTCCTGAACGTCTTGGCTGGAACCTGTTCAATGAAAACAGAAAAGACAATCAGAAGCAATCAATGCAGACAGTAAAGCAGTTAAAAGCTTGAACGAATCAGAAAAGAAAGGATTGCTCACAGAAGTTGTCCCGCGAGGCAGCCGCAGATGCGGGTGAGTCTCAGACATGTCAAAAGAGGAGCGGCGAATACTGCCCCCAGCCTCATACTCAAAAAAGCGGGGAGGTACCGGTATCTGCATCCCCGCTGCCCTCCTGGCAGCCATCACCTGAGGAGTCACCAATCGGGTGAAGACAAACTGGGCATAGTCCCCACCATCAGAAAGCTCAGCATCATCAATACCGGTCCGCAGCTTCTCCAAGTCAGGCAAGGCCCAAATATGCCATATCCCCGCAGGAGGATCATGAGGGACGCGGGAGACAGCGCCATGACCATGCTTGCTCGCGGACTCTCTCCCCCAAATACAGGGCATCTCCCTCCAGGCCAATCAACAACCTCCTCGTCCTGGTCACCAGGGCAGCAGCACTAATCAAATCCTCGCCATACCTACCATGCCAGGGGAAATGTCTCAACCCAACAGGGGTACCCCTCAAAGCAATCATGATGTCATGGTAGCAGGCCGTCTTACGGGGCTTCACCCCGTCCACTTTCCGGCTCTCCCTAGCTCCAAAGGTCCAACGGCGAATAGCAGGGAACAGATCTGCCGCGATCCTCTCAGGCACAGTCCAGGCGTAACAGCCAAACACCTCATAAGCCCACACCTGAAATCAAAAGACAGAAAGCTTTCAGTGTGCAGCAACAGTAAAAGAACGATGACAGAAAAGTCAAATGCGGTAGTCAAGTCGCGAAAAGCAAAAGACATACCTCCAGCACAGTCTGATAAAAATCCAGAGAGGTCACACTGCCTCTGCTCACCTCATCAAGGCCCCTATACACCTGGGCCAAACCAGCCTCTCCCCATGAAAAAGTGGACACCTGGCTCCAATCTCTAAGAGGCTCCAACAGAAGGGTCAATGCCGTCGTAGAGGCATTACAGAATAGGGTGTCAGAAAACCCGGCCCATACGAAGGCTCTAGCCAACTGCTCAGCTGTAACGGTAGCAGCATCCTCAGCAAAAAGACGGCACTGATGAGTCAATGCAGAGTGCAAGTTCGCCAATGGAACCCCATTGCCCTTCAGGCGAAGGGTCAGTCCAGTCAAAGCCCTAATGGCGTCCGTGCTCAGCACACCAGGGTCCTCAGAGAAGATGGGCCTATCTGTGAACTGCAAACCAGTGATAGCAGTAAAGTCATAAGGGGTGATGGTCGACTCCCCCCAAGATAGATGAAAAGTGTGGGTAGAGTCCCACCAAAACTGTCTGAAGGCACGCACTAGCTCTACGCTCCTGGCCGTGTCTCCAAAGTCTCCAACAGCTATGAAAAATGGTCCAAGACCAGCAGCAAATACCAGTCCCTTGGGACTGTCCGGCAAGTCAGAGGAACCGGGAAGAAGACCCCAGATGGTCGCAATCGCCTCAGGGGACCCCTTGGTCCGCAAAGTCTGCAGGTAAGCACAGCACAGGTATCAAAAGCATACTCATCACAATATGTGCATTCATTCATGTGCATTTTCAAAAAATCAACAAATTCTTTCAAAAGAAGAAAAACAGAAAAAGAAAAAATCTTTTCAAAAATAATGCACTTCATGCCAAGCATGCAATTCCTATTTGGGTGCGATTTCCCCCAATTTCAATCTCAAACCCTAGAAATCAAATTTCAAAAAGGGTTAATCTTTTAAAAATACTTACCCCCTTCGGCTCCGTGGTGGAAGTATGAAAGTCGAGGCCCGGGTAGAGGCCATTCCCCTCCGGAAATCTCTTCCGCTTGTTCCGATCTACAAGCTTCCGTCTCTCGGACAATACTTGTTGAACATTCCTTCTCGATTCGGCTCGCGGAGGCATTGTCAAATCCTTGATTTAAATCAAATTTAAGGGAAGAAATTTCGAAAATTCTTCTCTCTTTCTCTCTTTGAAACTCGGCGGCAATGGGTGTTCTTTTTAGGTCTGTCTTACGACCTGAGGTTTTAATTAAGACTGCCTGGGAACCTTCCCATGTCGGACGACACCCATGGTCCAGAAGGGTGATTTTCCCCTTTTGCCCCTGATTAAATTCTGTCAGCCTATCTTGGCTGCCCATCATCAAAATTCACCAATTCATTTGGGTTCAAATGCCCACCTCTCTTGGTCATCACAGAAATTGGCCCGAAATGGCCATAAACTACCCGGTCCAGAAAACCGTACAGTTTCCAAACACAGAAATTGGCCCGGAATGGCTATAAACTACCCGATCCGAAAAACCGTACAGTTTCCAACACAGAAAATAGCCCGGAATGGCTATAAACTACCCGGTCCGGAAAACCGTACAGTTTCCCACACAGCATATTCGGGGTGACTCCCCATCAAAACAGTCAATGGCCCGGAATGGCCATAAACTACCCGGTCCGGAAAGACCGTACAGATTTCCTACTCAATACAAATCATCGGGGTGACTCCCCTTGGAACAGTCGATCTCGGGTATAAACGCCCATTGTAACGACCCTAACCCTAGGCACTAATTTAGCATCATATTGGGTGCTTATAATATTCTTGTTAGTATTATGTGTTCATTTTTATATACTTGATTTCTTGTATTAGGATAAAATGATAGGGAAATAAAATAATGTTCTAGAAGAAAATATAAAAATAGAAAATAGATAAAGAGTAAGAGGAGGTTAAATTGGGTAAAATAAATAATGGGAATAAAAAGGGGCTTTCATTTATATTGGTTGAAAGCCTTGGATTAATATTAGGGTGAGGGGGGACCATTTTTTCCCTAAATTCCTCCCCTTCCTCCTTAAAGTCAAATGCCACCCATATTCTCTTACTTTTCCTTACACTCTTCCCATACCTCCCATACTTCTCCTACACCTCTCATTCACCTCCTCCATATTCTCCTCATCATATCCTCTTCCTCCCTTCTTCCTAAAATTCCATGGAAACTCTTCCATGGAAGCTTTTCTTTCCAAGTTCCTAGAGCAAGCAATTCTTCTCCATTTGATGATCCGAGTGTACTTTCGTGTTCGGGGTGAAGAGGGGAGCACATCAAGCTAAGAAAATCTTCATTCCATCCCATATTTGCTAAGTAAGTTATTATGACTTCTTTCTAAATATTGCACATTTTATGTGTTAATGAATGTTTTATGAAAAGAAAAAGTATATTGTATTTTTAATATGGTTATTTGAGTAAAATGATTATTCAAGATTTAATTGATTTTAGTTATGATATGGGAGTTTAAGTTGAAGAAATGAGGATATAATGGGAGTAATATATTAATGACTTGAATGGGGTTATTATGATTTCTCTTCTAATTAATGTTCATGAATTATTTGGTGTTGTTATTATTATTAAAATAGTTATTAGATGCTTTGGAAACCTCCTTGTAGTTAAGAAATTGGTTTATGTTATAGAATGATGTGGTTGTTTAAGGAAGATGATCAATAGGGTAAGGAAATGGATTAAGTTGGATTAATGAGGTTAAACTTGAAATGTGGTAGTGAAATGGGTGGAGTATCAAGTGGTTAATGATCTAAGGTTATATTATTTGGGAATTAAATGATTTAAAATGAGGTTTGTAAAGTTAGAAAATCCTTTTGGTATTTTTAAGAAAGATTATTAAAAGGGAAAAGAAATATGTGAAAAAGAGTTAGAAATTTCGAAGTGCTAGAATGTCCCTTGGGCGGTCGCCCATAGGCCCTTGAGCGGCCGCCCAACACGCCAGAAAGTATAATCCTTTTTAGACCCTCTTGGGCGGTCGCCCATAGTGACTTGGGCGGTCGCCCATAGTGACTTGGGCGGTCGCCCATGTCACCAGAATCTCACCAGTTTCCTTTCTTGCTGAATTTTAACCACAACCACTAAGTATGATTCCTAACCCTTTCAAAGTAATGAAACTTAATCTATTTCGGATTTGAATTAATAATTTTTAACCTAAGTTAAGGTAGAATGCCTTAGCTAGGCCATGATGTCTTATTTGGTCAAAATGGAATTGTGGGAAGTAGGTCTTGCACCTTTATTAATAATATTCAAGGTTGAGTAATAACTTTGTAAGAATGGTTTATGGTTTAGGGTGGCCTTACTTGCTCCCATATCTTGGTGATTAGTTGAACAGTATAGAGACTATAATCACACTATTGTGTTGGTTAGGAATATATATGTGTTACATCAATATATTGTATCCCAATTGTGGATTATTTGGTATATGGTTGTATTGTATCCCAATTGTGGATTATTTGGTATATGGTTGTATTGTATCCCAGTTGTGGATTATCTGGCATGTTGCTCGTATTGTATCCCAATTGTGGATTATCTGGCATGTTGATTATATTGCATCCCGATGTGGATTATGTAGTTATATTGTTACCTTAACTGAATTCATATTCATTGATGGTATTATGCATAGTGTATTAAATGGTTGTTGCACTATGGTATGGATTAGCATGAGTATACATTACCATGTTGTTATAATATTATCCCTTTTTGTGGATTTATTTCAAGTATCTATCATGTGCTTGAACGTGTATATGTGATAAGGGGGTATAATGGAATTCAATCAATTATTGATTTGTTCTATAAGTGATTGAAGGTTCATTATACCTGTGACCTGCCCCTCTGTGGCCACAGAGTGGGATGTGCAAGCTACTGTATTGAGCCAAAAGCCTTTACAATTATGCTGCGATTTGGTGATTTGGTGGAATGCTCTGTATGAAGCCAAAAGCTTTACAGTAGCGCTGATATTATATGATACTCTGAATAGGGGTCATATAAGTATCCTATTTTCTTATATGGATCTCTGGGGTATAAGACCTATAAGCGGTGAATGTGCATGGGGGCAATTCACCAAAGAGCGGAGTTCTACTCCCACGTTGTACGACTTATTATTCAGACGGGAAAGGTAAAATGAGGTAACGTAAGGTGTTTACCACTTTCATAATGTATTATGTGCTACCATGCTATGTGTTGCATCTTGTTTGGCATCTTGCTGCATTCATAATAGCTTATTGAGATTTATTCTCACCCCTTCCCTTTTACTGCTTTAGATTGTGCTGAGACAGGTGACCTGAACCAGTGAGGCCGGGGATACGATTGTGGACTGTTGCTTTTGGGGACTTGTCAGGATAGGTATATGAGTGGGTTGTCGGGAGTCATATTTAAGTATTACTCTTTTATAAGTTGTAAGGAAAACTCTTTTGTTAAATAATGTTAATTAGGGTTTTCAATGTAATTAATCAAGTATGGTTCTTAAAGTAATTGTTTAAATTCCTCCACGTGGAGATATTATTATTTAGTTTTGTTTATGGGAAAATTGAGAATTGGTTTTCTTGTAAAGGCAAATAAAAGTTTTAAAAATCTAAGATGAGTTTTCTTAGTTTGAGCTTCCCAAGCTCGGGACACGCGTTAGGTCCCGGGTTGGGGTGCTCACACCCATCTTTCGCGGGTGACTCCCCAAAGAAAAAACAGTCAAATTCGCGGGTGACCCCCAAAGAAAAAAGTCACATCTTCGGGGTGACTCCCCACCAAAAACAGTCAACTTCGCGGGTGACTCCCAAAGAAAAAGTCAAATCATCGGGGTGACTCCCCTTGGAACAGTCGATCTCGGGTATAAATGCCCATCTTTCGCGGGTGACTTCCCAAAGAAAAAACAGTCAAATTCGCGGGTGACTCCCAAAGAAAAAGTCAAATCCTCGGGGTGACTCCCCACCAAAAACAGTCAAATTCGCAGGTGACTTCCCAAAGAAAAACAGTCAAATTCGCGGGTGACTCCCAAAGAAAAAAGTCACATCTTCGGGGTGACTCCCCTTGGAATAGTCAAATCTCGGGTATAAACGCCCATCTTCGGGGTGACTCCCCTTGGAACAGTCAATATCGGACATAAACGCCCATCTTCGGGGTGACCCCCCTTTAGAACAGTCAATCTCGGGTACAAAACCCGTAGCCTTTCATTGGCACCCCATCTTCAACGAACTACGATTCGGCTTGATTCCCCACGGGATACGTAGGAATCATCTTCATAAGAGGTCCAGCCACTTGACCATCTTGGTCATCTCTTTCCCCGCCGTTCGTGTCCGGCTCGGGATTCTCATTGTGTCGACGACCCCACTTCCCGTGGAAGTGACGTCGCCGAGGGGCTCTATGAGTACCCCGATCCGAACTCATGTTTTGGATCCACTTTTATTAAATTTTGGGCTTATATAATTGCTAAAAGGCAATATTTAGTCCAAATATCCCAACAGCCCATTAATCCATTGGGCCTGCCAAGCATTCGGCCCAATATGGCCAAAAGGAGTATGCTGTCGTCCGACATGGGACACTAAGGCGGTTTAACTGCCCCTGTCGTGCGACATAGGACTCCCCATCAGCCTGCCTATAAATACAAGGCATGGCTGATCATTTTAGGGGGACTTGGAGTGAATAGAGGGAGGATACCAGTAATATAGGGAAAACTCTGTCCAAATAGAGTCTCCCTCTCTCTCATACACACACACACTCACCTCCCTCCTCACACACACATACACTTCAAGGTCAAGATCCAAAGAAGCTCCCTTTGTTGGTGTGTAGAAGGGGTGGACACCATACTATTGGTGATCTCACCTTGTGGACTACAATAGGTAGCCACTAAACCCTTCTCCCTCTTTAAATAAAGTCTTTAATACATTTATAATACATTGCATGCTTACTTGCTTTAATATTATGTAGAAATTGGGATTTTTGCATGATAAAGGTGGCGGAGAAGTGAATTTTCAATATTCACTTCTCCCCACCTCAGATCTGGACATTTGGTCATCTTAGAATCAATAAAGATTCAATCTTTACGCATTTGCATCGAGTTAGGAGGAGATGGCTACTTCAAAGTGGCCAAAAATATGTGATTCATCACATTTGGTCACTAAAGCCATGTGATCCTCCCATAATACTCCTATATTACTATTTTAATACTGCTTACAGTTAATAAAGGTGCTTGGTTTGCCTTGAGAAGCAAAGGGGAATCAAACAGACTGAAGGGTACAGAAATGGCCTATCCCTGTCGGATGATACGGGACTCCATGGAGATCCTGTGTCATACGACATGGAGATCCCAGAAGGCTGTAAAGCCATTCTTGGACTTCAGATTTGTCCAGATTACTCCTTTTGTAACTCAAAGCTTACCTAAGCATTTCTGTGGCTCATAAGCCACTATTTGGGTGCCTATGATCTGTTTGGGTGTGATTTATTGGAGGCGGTTTGCCACATGACATGAATAACCTCGAATGTTCCATGTCATGTGACATCTGTATCATACAAAGTCTATCGTGACTTTGTCCACTCCCGTCAATCCCAAACTGGGCTTAGACCTTCAAATAGTGTCTTGAATGAGTTAAATAAATGTCATTCCTGTTCCAGAAATAGCTTGGTCATTGTAAAAGACAATCTGACCAAGAGATATCATGTCATGCGACACTCTCTTCCTATGAGGTCCAGTGTCGGACGACATCAAAAGCTCTCTGGGCAGATTGTCTTACCTTCTGCCTTGTTATGACAATCATAATATGTAAAAGGGTGTGGCCCCCTGTCATGGCTCACAAGTTGTACTCAGTCTTGATATTATCAATAAAATGTCAAATTTGCATGCTTTACACATCGACACATATTGCACACACACTTTGAATGTCCAAAATTGTCCAAATATTGATTGAAAGTCTCGAAAGAGGCGTGTTGGGTGAACTCTCTAGTTCTTCCCAAACACGTAACCAGACTCCCGAACCCAAAATACTCTTAAAATAGGTTTTTCAATGTTTTCCTTTAAAAACGGCGTGGCGACTCACAAAACCGAAGTTTTCAAAAGCTTATCATTACAATATACTCCCTTTTCTCTAAAAAAAAAGGAAAAATCAAGGAAAAATGATAAAAAAAAATTCGGGCGAGCGTTCATTCAGGCGCAGGTCGCCACCAAGAGATGACAGACATAGGTCACCAGTTCGATCAGAAAGGGCTCCTTCTCACAGAGATAGGAGAAGCAGGCAGATAACTCCCCCCAGAAGTGAAGGTCAGAGGTCGAATGCTGTCCCCCCTGCTGGAGAAGACAGACCTGATGCTAGGGAGTGGTTGTTAATGAAGAAAAAATTTGAACAATGGGAGGCCGAAAAGAAAAATGATACTGGAAAGGTCGAACGAATTGATTTTGCTCTTCGACCCTTATCCAAGGATTTGATTGATAGTCGACCTCCTGCTGGCTTCAGATTGCCCCTCCTGGAAAAATACTCGGGAGCAACCAATGCAAAGAGTCATATAGCGCACCTGGAAGCCACGATGTGCTTTGTCGCCAATGAGGACGACAATATGTGCAAAGCCCTCATGAGCACACTCACAGGGGCAGCCCTAACGTGGTTCAATGGTTTGACAGCTGGTAGCATCTCCTCCTGGATGAGTTTGAGGACAAAATTCCTAGAGCGCTTCTCGACTGCCGGAGCTCGGAAAGTGACTGTCGCCGACTTAAACAACTTGGTGCAAGGGAAGAATGAAAGCTCTATGAGCTACTACACCAAGTTTAAATAAATGGTTGACAAGATTGAGGAGGATCTTACTGACAGGGAGGTGATCAATTGCTTCCGGAATGGCATTTCCTTGGAAGACATGGATTATGAACTGACGGTTCGTACTGTCACCACTTGACAGGAGCTGTTCGAAAAGGCTTACAATGTAGCATTAGCCGAGGAAAGGAAAGAAAAGAAGAATGGGAAAGGCCCCAAGGTCGAGGTCGCTAATGATAAGAAGGATTCAGCCAAAAATGGGGGAAACAACAAAAATGGTAAGAACAGGACTAGGGCGACAGAGAAAGTGCCCGAAGTCTTCACTCCTCTGACGGTGAGTCGAACAGAGATAATGAATGCGATCGAGTTGGCCCCACCTGCCCCCATGAACCCAGGCAACAAGTTTAGAAGGGACAATATTAAGTACTGTGATTACCACAAGGATACGGGTCATCTCACAGAGGATTGCTTAGGCCTGAAGCGTATCATCCAGAGAATGGTCGACCAGGGAAGGCTCGACGCTTATGTTAAAAGGCCTCAAGCTGGTGGAGGCGAGCAACCAGCAGGCGGACATCAGGGACCAAGGCAACCCAGATTGAACTTGGGGGTCATCACAGAGCAGGCCAGCAACACAGCCATCAAACATAAAATCTTTCAACTCAACAAAGCCCCACATGTGCCTCCAAGGAGAGATGTCAGAGATGAGGTGATCAGCTTCTACCCCCATGAGTTGGCAACTAATATGGCGGCTAGAGAGCAAGTTCTCGTCATCCCAGGTCTTATCGACGGATGTACGACGAGCAGACTCTTAGTCGACACGGGGGCCTGCAAAGACATTCTGTTCTACAAAACCTTCCAGGAGATGGGTCTTTCCAATGAGCAGCTTGAAAGATATGATGGCAGGTTGGAGGGCTTCACAAATCACCGAGTCGACGCTAAGGGACAGATCGAGCTAGATGTCGACTTAGGCCAGCACCCTTACAGGGTCGTTTCTAAGGTAAAGTTTATTGTGATAGATGTGAACAGTGACTATGCTGCTATCCTTGGTATTCCTGGTCAGGTCGCACTTGGAATGGTGGCGTCAATCCCCCATCAGCGAGTCAAATTTCCAACCCCTGCTGGAGTCGGTTGTGTGCAAGGCATAGCTCGAGCATATCTAGATCACGTCCTACGAGAAAGAAAGAAAAGAGAACTGCAGATTGAAACGGCGGAAGGATACTTAAAGCTGTCCCGCCGGGCCACCAAAACTACTCGACTGTCAACGATCACCAACATGGAGGAATCGACCTATCGCTCAAATGACGAGCTCATGGTTGAGTCGACACGTCACTCCGAAGCCACAACGGTTGATCCAGGTGTAGTTATGGTTGACCAAATCATCATAGGCAACCTATGCCTCCAGGTCGACAATAACTCGGGGGCCACCACCGATGAGATCGCTGATAAGCTAGATGACATGATAGCTGAGGAAGCTCTACATTTGGGGGCCGAAGAGAGGCAGAAAGTGAAGGAAATTATCATTGAGACCCTACAATTCAGGGATGGCCCTGAGCTAGAGGCTGTTGACGAGCTAGAATCAGTGATCACAAATCCCTCTTATCCGGAGCAGAAAATTCAAATAGGAAAGCAGCTGTCAGACGAGGAGCGAGCAGAGATCGTTGAGCTGCTGAAAGAAAGTAATGATGTCTTTGCTTGGCGAGTAGAGGACATGAAGGGAATCAAGGAGGAGGTCGCCGTTCATAGGCTTGAGGTCAACCCGACTATAAAGCCTGCACTTTAAATTGAGAAGCTTTGCTCGTGATAAGGAGGAGGCCATAAAAGTTGAGGTACAAAAAATTTTAAGTGCAGGTATAATTAAAGAGGCCACTCATACAACATGGTTGGCCAATGTGGTTATGGTGAAGAAGTCAAATGGCAAATGGAGGATGTGTGTCGACTTCACGACTCTAAACCTTGCCTGCCCTAAGGACAGCTATCCTCTTCCTAGAATCGACAAACTTGTTGATTCCATTGCTGGCCACTCTACCCTCAGCTTCCTGGATGCTTACTCGGGTTACCACCAGATAAAGATGCACGAGGATGACGTTGTGAAAACAGCCTTCCAAGCAGCTGGAGGCATCTACTGCTATAACATGACGCCGTTTGGATTAAAAAATGCAGGGGCGACTTATCAAAGAATGGTGAACAAAGTCTTTGCTTCACAGATTGGCCGAAACATGGAAGCCTACGTCGACGATATGGTCATCAAAACTAAGGCCGGACGTCACGTGGTCGACCTAAAAGAAACATTCGCCAATCTACGAGCAAACAACATGAAGTTCAATCCTAGCAAGTGCGTCTTTGGAGTAGCAGCTGGCAAGTTCCTTGGATTCATGGTGTCCCAGAGGGGTATAGAAGCTAACCCGGAAAAGATCAAGGCTCTAGTCGAGATGAAGGAGCCTGCAAGTATAAAGGAGATGCAGCGAATTAACGGCAGGGTGGCAGCCCTAGGTCGTTTCATATCCAAGTCGGCTGAAAGGTCCCTCCCCTTCTTCAAATCATTGAAGGGGACGAAAAACTTTGAGTGGACGGCCGAATGTCATTCGTCGTTCCAACAACTCAAAGAATACCTTGCTACTCCCCCATTATTGAGCAGCCCGACTACTGGTGAGACCTTATTCGTGTATCTGTCTGTGGGAGACAAGTCAGTGGCAGCAGTCTTGGTTAGAGAAGAGGAAGGTCATCAAAGGCCAGTTTATTATGTTAGTAAGGCCCTATCAGATGTAGAGGGCAGATATTACAATGCAGAAAAGGTCGCATATGCTCTAGTCGTAGCCTCAAGGAAACTGCGAGCTTATTTCTTGGCTCGCCCTATTGTTGTGCTCACAAATGCCCCCCTAAGAAAAATTCTTCATAAACCAGAAAGTTCAGGTCGCTTACTCAATTGGTCAATTGCCCTCACGGAATTCGACATCGAGTATCGACCTCGAAAGGCATTGAAGGCTCAAGCTCTAGCTAATTTCTTGGTCGAGCTGACGTTCACCAAGGAAGATAGCGAGGTGCAAGCTCAGAAAGAGAAAGTCAAGGGGAAGGAGCCAGAGTCCCAAGTCGTCATCAACCTACCCGACGATTGTTGGAAAGTCTACTCGGATGGGTCAGCAACCAAGAGTGTCAGTGGAGCTGGGATAGTTCTGATCGAGCCTGAGTCTGGAATAGTGTATGAGGAGTCGCTAAGGTTCAAGTTTGAGGCATCCAACAATCAGGCAGAGTATGAGGCCTTAGTGGCAGCCATTGAGTACGCCCAGTGCTTTGGAGCGACTAAAATCATGGCCTATTGTGACTCACAGTTGATAGTCAATCAGGTCCGAGGAGAATACGAGGTGTTGAACTCTACGCTAGTCAAATACCACGACCTGATGAGGAAATTGACAAAGGATTTGGAGTTTTGGGGAATTCAGAGGATTGGTCGAGAAGACAACGAGCTAGCCGACCTACTCTCAAAACTGGCCACATCATATGAGCCACATGAAGAGCCCATCTCCTACCTTGAAAGCCCAGCTTATGAAAGGGTTCAGATTCAATGTCTGGAAAACACTTCAAATGAGAAATGCTGGATCGAGGAGATGAAAGCATACCTGGAAAGTGGCGAGCTCCCCGAAGACGAGAAGAAGGCTCGAGCTGTCAAAACGAAAGCTCCGAGATATGTCATCCAAGGAGGCATGCTGTTCAAAAGATCATATACCAGGCCCTTATTGAAGTGCATTCATCCTCAAGAAATCACACAGTTGATGCATGAGGTTCACAGTGGAATTTATGGTGGACACCCAGGGGCCAGGACTCTAGCCGACAAATTGATCACTCTGGGATATTACTGGCCGCACATGAGAGCAGACACCCATGACTTTGTGCAGCAGTGTGACCAATGCCAAAGGTTTGCCAACCTGCCTCATATGCCTACGACTGAGCAAACCCCCGTGATTGCAGCTTGGCCATTTGACATGTGGGGCGTCGACTTAATTGGACCCTTCCCACCCGCCCGAGGAAATTGCAAGTATGTGATCGTTGCAATCGACTACTTCACCAAGTGGGTCGAAGCTAAACCACTAGCTCGCATAACAGAGGAAAATGCAATCAACTTCATTCATGACTTCATCTGGTGTAGATTTGGGTTTCCTCGAGCCATAGTATCAGACAATGGCTTACAAATTCTCAAGGGCTTTCGAAGCAGAAATGACTCGAGTAGGGATCAAGCATTGGGCTCATACGTCGCCTATCCTCAAGGAAATGGTCAAGTCAAGCAAAGAAATAAACTCGTCCTATCCGCACTAAAGACAAAGCTTGGTTGGTCGACGTAACAATTGGTTGGACGAACTCCCCCTTGCTCTTTGGGTAGTTCGTACAACCACTCGGGGGCCTACGGGGGAAACCCCATTCGCTCTCACATATGGATCAGAGGCCATGGCACCTGCTGAACTCAGATTTCCTACTGCTAGAGTGACTTTCTTTGATCAAGAGCAGAATGACACTAACAGATTGATCGACCTGGATTTAGTCGATGAGAAGCGAGACACAGCTTACCTTCGGATGGTCAACTACAAGAAGCAAACCAAGAGTTACCACGACAAGAGGGTAAAGATTAGATCATTCCAAGTAGGAGATCATGTGTTGAGGAAGATCGAGGCAACAGGAAGAAGGACCCAGCAGAACAAGCTATCTCCTAATTAGGAAGGTCCTTACATAGTCACTCGAGTCGTCAAAGAAGGGACCTATATGATTGCTCACCCAGGAGGAGAAGAGCTAAAACATCCTTGACATGCCACCCATCTTATCAAATATTACTTCTAGTTCAAATTGCTAGTTCAGTTCAGAGTATGTACAGTTGCAAAGTTTGAAGTTATCATAGTTTTAGTCGATGTAAGCATATTTCTACTTCAATAAAAGTCACAGTTCTACTCAATCAAAATGTGCTGTTACACTAACTTCAACAAGCTCGACTCTTAGTCAGTTTCGTTTTAATGAGCTCGATTCTTAATCAGCTTAGTTTCTTCAACAAGTCCGACTCATAGTCGACTTCGTTCAACAAGCTCGACTCGTAGTCAGCTTCGTTTTAACGAGCTCGATTCTTAATCAACTTAGTTTCTTCAACGAGTCCGACTCATAGTTGACTTCGTTCAACAAGCTCGACTTGTAGTCAGCTTCGTTTTAACAAAACCCAATTCTTAATCGGTTATGTCCCTTTACAAGTCCGACTCTTAGTCGACTTTGTCCCAAAGAGCTCGACTTTTAGTCAGCTTTATCAGCTCGATCCTTAATCAGCTGAGTCCTATTTACAAGTCCGACCTTAGGTCGACTTATTTCTTATGAGTTCGACCCTTGGTTAGCTTTGGTCTCTTGAAAACAGATTCGACTTTGAGTCAATCTCGTTTACCAAAAACCTTCGCAAGTATTAGGTCGATTGAGTTAACGTAAAACCAGGCCGACCTAATACTTAAAACGACCCATTTGTCCTATTACATCTAGCTCGACATATATATGCTACAATTGAAAGCATAAAACATACAAGGATATGAAGTCAGCTATGATAGTAGATAAATAAGTCTCCCAAAAAGCGGGACAAGACTTGAGCAAAATAAAGTACAAAGTTTCATGCCTCCCAAAACAGGGCCAAGGCATTTAAATAGCTAACAAGACAAAAAAGCAAAAAATTGTTTTGGGACTTGTTCTTTACATCATCAACACAAAAGCAACCTAAGAGTCCTGGCCAGCATCGGTCTGATCATCATTGGTAGTCCGCCCATCCGCATCGCCTTCTTGTTGCTGTGGGCTCAGGGGTTTACCCGACTCGGAATATACGCGCTGCTCAGGCTCGTCATCTTCCTCCATATCTTCTGCATCCTCCATTTCTTGGAGCACAGTATCAAAGTTTCGAGGAGCTAATTCAGTGGGCAACCCAAGGTTCATGTGCTTCTTCTTGGTCCTCCTGGGCAATAAAAGCTAAATCATTCTCGGTATAAGGCACAACCGAGTGTCCCCCTCGAGCTGCCATGTCATACTGAGGCTCACGCGCCCAGCGAGCTAGCTGCTCTAAAGAGACCTCAGAAGTGGGATCCACTAGAGCTCGATGTGCCATATGTCGTTTGCCCAAATCCAGGAAGTCCCCTGCTTTAGCAACAACAGCATTATAATACTCATCTCCATCCTTGAACTTCTCAACAGCATCAGGACCAGCCTTCTCTAGATCCTCCTTCCATTTAGCTCGAGCAGCGTTGTGCTCTTCATTAATCTCTGCCAAAAAGGAATCTTTATCTTTGAGGAGTTTGGAGACGGTGGCGAGCTCGACCTTCGTCTTCTCATGAGCAAGACGCTCAGCGTCTCTTTCAGAGGTCATTTCTTCAATTTTGGCCCTAGCAGCTTCCAGATCTTCAAAAGCTTTCTTCTTCACCAACTCTTGAGCGTCAAAGGAATTTTCGAGATCATTATATTTTTCTCTTAGGTCGGCCAACTCCTGAGACTTCCTGGAGTAATCTTTCAGAGCTTGCTTCTCCCTCTCAATGGAGGCCCTCCAAGAACTCTTAACTTGTTCAACCATGGTAAGATTCTGCATTAAAGAAAACCAGAGAAGTCTTAGCTCGGAACTTAAATTGGCTTATTAAAAGAACAAGCGACTAAAACGGAAGGGGAAGGTTAAAGATTACCTCACTCTGCACCATCCCAGAGTGAACTGAGAATTCTTCAGGGGTGATCCCCTTATCAGCAAAGTGAGCTAGAAGGTCGACATCAATGGCCCTCCTGACCACGACCTGGCCCAAGCTCATATCTGGGTAACGTCGACTCAAGCTATTGACTCCTATGAGAGGAGGAACATCACTCAATCTCCTCATCTGGTCCTCGAGAGACTCTTTGGTAGGGGGAGAAGAGATTGGTGGAGGAAGTTTGCTCGATGAAACTGACTTCCCTTTCTCAGATCGGAGCCTCTTCCTCGTATTCAGAGGTTGATCATCAGCATCTACCTCCATGTCATCATCTTCAACGTGCACAACATTCAGAGGGTTGCCCCCTGCCATCTCAGCTCCAGAGGTCGCAGCATTAGCCTCCTGAATTGGGTCGGAGCTTAGGCTTGCTCTAGCTGACCTTGTGGACTCGTCACCTCCTTCATTAACCTCCACGGACTGAGTACCACTCTGCACGGGGTCCTCAGATTCAACCTCCTCCATTGGCACCATCCCAGTGTTATCCTTGGACAGCAAATTGGTCCTCATCTCAGCCTCCCTCTGCCTGTTAGCTCGAGCATTAGCAACTCCATGAGCCTTCTTAGCTTTTTTCTTGTCAGAAACGCCAACAATACATCCCATATTTGCTTCTTGTTCGGGAGTCAAGACTGCAACAAAGCTAAAATAGCAAAATGTTAGATCGACATATAAAAGTTCTACATACGAGCAGAAGTTCTATGTACGAGCAAACTATGTGCGACCTAACCATCTCATATGCGAGTTAACAAGCGACGAGCTAAGAGAAGAGCATGCAAGACAAAATAATTTATTATGCTATCGATCAACAAAGGTGCAAATAATAGGCGAGTAAAGAGTTGCAGAATAAGGGTATCTTACCACCGGCATGCTCCCCATTGTCCTTGCAGTAGTTGGCAGTCTTTTTACAACGTTGACACTTATCCTCAAACTTACCCAGGGCGTGGGTAACCCAGTCTGGATATATTGTGCCCCTACCAATGGCCACCAAGGGCTGCACTTCTCCCTCTCCAGCCATCATTCCGGCCTGGATGAAGTTATACTTGGTAGTAATCAGACTCTCCCAACTGATGGGCCCCTTGTCAGCTAATCGACACAACTTCTTATACAGGTCAAAATGCCAGAATGGCTCCCAATAGTCCCTCTCATCCATGGTTTCTGTTTCGTCATTGGGTAAAGGAAACTCCCATCCCAACCTACTCTCTACCACCACTACGTAGGAGTTCCATCCACTTGCTTTGCTTGGGAGATTCGTGAAGAGTTTGGGAGATTTGGGTTTAGAAGGGGTACTGATGCTCAGGTCCTCCCCACTATACTTAATACAAAAGAATTCCTTGAAGACCCTCATACAGGGTTCATATCCTAGAAACCTACACACCATAGCAAAGCATACCAGAACCCTACAGGTATTAGCTCCGAGCTGAAGGGGTAGGGCATTAGCACACTCCAAGAACTCATTGATAAAGGGGTCAAGTGGCAACCTGAGGCCGGCTACGAATTGACCATAGAAGAAAGCTACTCTAGTGGCATCCTTGGTGAAAGTCGACCTAAACTGGGCCATGAAATCCTTTTGAGTATAGATGGTCACTCTATAGTCCTCCTTACTCACTTCACAGAAATCCCAGATCATGCTATACCTAGAGGGCAAATTCTTCCTTCCTCGCAACGGCCCGTGAGGAACATAGCCTCTCTCATTCTTCCCAGGCACAGCTGAATCATCAAACGCATCCACAATCCTGGGGCCAGAAGAAGTAGATGCAGTAGCTCCACCTCGAGAAGCCATATCTGTACAAGAAGAAGGAAAAACAGGGGAGTCAGACTTGTGAACAATTTCAGCCGACCTACCTAAGGGCGACCTAGACTCCCCTGGAAAGCCTTTTCTGTTCCTAAGGAAAGAGGGTTTCTCAACATCCCTAACATAAAACAAAGCTATGTGGTCGAGCAATTCGTGAAAGAGATGAAAAGAGACTACATTCGAATCGTCAACTACTAAATCTACAGTGTCTTCCACAACGGGAAAACCTATTTCGCTAAATTTCAATCCCCACCTGGACAAGATGGAGGCACATTCATCAAGGGACATCTCTCTCCACTCTCCGTTCACATTCTTATACACCCTACGATTAACAGTGCAATAGCCATAACCGGCTCCTGGTTCGCTACTGAAGGTTCTAGCCATGGCAAAAAACGGAAACAACACGATAATCAAAACCCTAAGACAAGAAAAGAGAAGAATACCTTGCTTGATATCGGAATAGGAAAGCTGTTGCGGAGAACGAAGGTTGAATTTAATCAATGGCTTCCTTGCTATTTTCGCCGGGGATTCTCAGAGCTCAAAGACGGTAAGAATTCAAATCAAAAAAGGATTTTGGTATTTATATTTTCCAAATTTGGAAAGGAAAAAGGAAAAAGGAAATTCAAAATTAATTTCCTAATTAAACAAGGAAGCGGTTTCCGAGGTGGACTACCAAGCGTCAAAATAGCAATGATGACAGAAAAATGGCGCTCCTTCATCTCTGACCGTTCATCGCCGATGTCCAGGATCGCGCCACGTCATCTATGGTCGACTAAACTTCAGAGCGAGTATCGACCTGCGAGTAACAA
This sequence comes from Adenophora triphylla var. japonica, assembly GCA_022495995.1. Taxonomy (NCBI): domain Eukaryota; kingdom Viridiplantae; phylum Streptophyta; class Magnoliopsida; order Asterales; family Campanulaceae; genus Adenophora; species Adenophora triphylla. The sequence goes on along the minus strand of JAFEMH010000594.1, from coordinate 491,323 downwards.
TAATCTTCATTGAGATTTCCTTAACTTCCTAGTCGACAAAGTCAACTCGAAAGTTGGGGGCCACTGAACATACCAAAAGTAGCGAGTTGGTCCAAGCAAGTGAAGCCCAATCCTCAAAGCAACTATTGCCTCAGCATATCCAGTGGGCTAGGCCCAATCAATACATGGCCTAAAGCCTATCTCATGTATCAGTCGACTAAGTTCATTGTCCGACCTACCAGGTCCCGACCTAACTTAAGTTCGACCTTAAGATCCAAGTTCTAATACGGGTACGATCCATGTTCTACCCGCCAGTCAGGTCGGCCATTCCTCAAATGGCGACCTCGACCTAATCAACAAGTGTCGACTTAACACTTTCAGGCACACATGTTCGAATTACTCCTATAACCGCATCCCTATAAATCAGGGACCGTTACAGGCACGTTCACATTACTAATAACTGCCGCTAAAATCACGGAGCTCATATAGCACCACCAAAAATATAACGGTCATCACCTATAAATACATCATCACTACCAACGCTGAAAGGTAACTGCTATTTTGTTGTCAGAATTCTATTATTCAATACATTTTAGCTCTCCAATCATCAAGTACTTACTCTCACGCCCGAGGGTATAAGCCGGAGACACATCCAGCTAGTCGTGGGTTCTGATTTCAGGTCAAGGAGCCAGGTGATCAGTCCTGCCACGTGGAGGAAGATTGATAAGCACTTTTCTTGCGGCATCAGTACCTAATAGTGGAATGAGTTAGAATTTCATAAATAAAATGCAAGTAATTATTTACTCTCTATTATTTGTAAAAGTTCTTGAGAATTACTCAAATACGGCGTGGCCTTGGTGTCTAGTCAAAGTTTATTCCTTCTAGTCAACGGATCCCGTATTATCCCGCGGGATCCCGCGTCCCGCAAATGGGGCAGGATGGGACGGAGTATTTTAGTCCCGTCCCATTTTGTCCAGTCCCGTCTTGTCCCGTTCCCGTCGTGGGACAACATAATTTTGTCCCGTCCCGTCCTGTATTCCCGAATTGACAGCTCTATGGGTCGACCCGTCTCATGCATGAGACGGATCCCCTTGTTCTCACGGGAGACCACCTCTTTAAGGTATTTGAATTTAATATATAAAGGGTCAAAATATTAATTTAGTATTAAATTTTCTCAAAATTAAGAGGGTCAAAACAAACAAATTCATATTTTTATTAGTAAAATGTCATTTTCTAAAATTTAATAATACTTAAATTGACACATTTCAAAATTGAATAGGGTCGAACGACCCCCTTGCCATAAGTGTAGCCTCGCCACTGCACTCGTTGGTGGACTTTTATTTAGGATTAATTTCACTGTCCACCCTTTAAGTGGTGATGGTTATTTCGGGTTTAAACTCGTGGTTAACCCGTCCACTTCGTGGTCCGAAGCCCATTTGGCCCGAAATCGGTGGCTCGCGGTTCAGTCGTCCCCAAACATTGGTTTTGCTCAAACCCCATTGCATCTAACACTGGGCTTTCCTTTGCCTCTCTTGTGTAGTGGGTCAGGTGGAAATCATCGAGGGACACCTCGAAAAAGTCGTGGAGGATGTTGATTCGTATTGCCGACTTCGGGGCCACATACCCCCTTTCATTGCGATCTGGGACCACGATCGAGCAAAATTTGTCCAATATATTGCCAGAGGAAGAGGTCGATGTTTGTTTAGATGTCATATCTACAAAAGACACAGAAACAAAGGAATCAAACCTAGTTGAAGTATGTTCCTAGCTATATAGGGGCGACATAGATTCCCCTGGAAATGCTAATCCCTCTACAGGGAAGGGGGTTTATTAGACTTGATGTAGAAGATTATGAGGTGGTCTATTAATTTATTGAAGAGACGGAAACGAACAATCTGTGTATCATCCGCCTCCAAATCCACCATACTCTCACCAGTTGGGAACCCTACCTCGCAATAAAATAAGCTACACATATCTAGAATGGTGATACACTCCTCTTTAGTCAGTTCCCTCCATGGATCATCTAACCTTTTGTAAAAAATAAGGTTTATGCAGTTGTACCCATACCTAACACCTAGCTCGAAGCTAAAGGTTCTAGCCACGGCGAAGTAAAGGGGGAAATATGAAATTAAACCTAAAATAGAGAAATTGAAGGGTACCTTGTTGATTTGGGGAAGATGGAACTCAACGACAAATCGAAAAGCTAGATTACGATAGAAAATCAAATTCCTTGCTTTTATTCTTGCTGGAGTATTTGATTGTTAGAGGATTGTAAAGTTTGAAAAGAAAAGGAATCCTTCCTTTTATACGCCTCCTTTTCCTTACATGAATTGGAAAGGGTTGGAGACATAACCGTTCCATTGTCAAAGTTAATGTTACACAGCGGTTCCCAATGCAGTTGTCCAATCGGCAGAATTGTCCTATTAAGGCAAAAATTACGGCACATTAAACAGCGTATCCAGCCGCAAAAAGTCAATCATAGAGAGCTACCTACATCTATCTAGTCGACCTTCAACCAGCGAGCAACGTAAGTCATCACAAGATTTTTCATAACTTCCTGGTCGATAAAGTCAATTCAGAAAGTTGGGGGCCACTGAACGCAATAAAACAGGCTAGGCCTACATGTGAAGCCCAACATTTCAAGCATCGCAAAAGCACAGTTATTGAATGGGCCAACCCAAATGCTACAACTCCAACAGCCCAACAATATATATCAAGTCGACCTAGCTCATTGTCTGACCTTCATTGGTCCCGACCAAGCTTGTCCGACATACGATCTCATACTTGTGTTATTTCTGCCTAACCAAGACACGAATTCAAGTCGGCCTTAATCATTCAATCGACCTCGACCTACCAACACGTGCGTCAATCCACGTCGTTATTTGTATCCGCCTCCTAAATTTTCGGAGACAGTTACGCCAACAACATCTCCACGATCTTAGTGATTCTTAATGATCCCAAAACACCACTATATATATCAGGCAACATCATGCGTTAAAGGTAAGGTCTTCGTGACTATTTTGAGATTGCGTCATTTTCATACAATTAATATTATCATATAACTCGACATCTCATTATCACGCCGGAGGGTATTAGTCGTAGACCACCTAGGCAAGTCGTTTGTTCGTGATTTCAGGTTCTAATAGCTCTAGATCAACCTATTGATGTACTAATGTTGATCTGGATCGTTTCCTGCTTCATCAGTCTTGTTTTACTATTCAAATATTTTGGCATTCTACTTTCATTTTCATCACTAATTTAAAGTACTATTACTCATTTTAACTCCCTCTTCTTTTTTTGTTGTCTCTCATTCTCTCACCACCTTCTTCATTGGTTGGTATGGGCAAATTGCAAATAAGGGCCTGAAGTATGCACCCCGTTCGCGGAAAGGGGTTCGATGTTTTAAATTTGGCGATTTAGGGTCTCAAGTAACCAAATGTTGGCAATTAAGGGCTTTTTGACGAATTTTGTTAGAAAAGTCAGTTAAGTGGCGGATTTTGGACTAAATTGAAAAGCAAATTAGTATTAAGAACTGAAATGTAAATTTTTAAAAATTTATGACCGTTACAAAATATTTTTTTTAAAATAATATTTTTTGAAAATATATATATTTCGAAAAGCTGTAATTTTTTTATAATTTTTAAAATATGTTAAAATAAATGTTATAAATATAAAAAAATTGTATTTTTTAAAGAAAATAGTATTTTTTAAATAATAATAATAATTAATTTTTAACTTAAATCTTGTAATATATATTTTTTTAAAAAAAATAAAAGTAAGTGACATGTCACTTAAATCTTTTTGATTTAGAAAATTTTATTTAAAAAATTGCCAATTTTTATTTAATAAAGATAATTTTATTTAAAAAGATAATTTTATTTAAAAAAGATATTTTTATTTAAAAAAATGTAATAAATTTTTATTGCAAATTTTAGAAATGAAAAAATTCTTGTAAAATACCGTTTTTTACTAATTTAAAAAAGATAATTTTAAATAAAATTAACTCCTCCATATGGGCAATAAAAATTTGCAGATGCCCTAGCTACTCTAGCTTCACTGGTAGAGATTCTCGAGGGAAAAGTCATAAAACCCTTCAGAGTGGGTAGAAGAGAAGCCCCGGCTTTCTGTTGTGAAGTAGACTTGGGACCTGAGCCTATCAAGGAACCCTGGTACAATCAAATTTACCAGTTCCTCAAAGATGGAGAGTCAGCTTTCAGAGACGAAGAAGGTAGACCAAAAGAAGGTGTCAAAGCCAAGAGCTTGCAAGCCCTGAAAAGGTTGGCCTCCCATTATGTCATTTTAGGAGGCAACCTGTACAAAAAGCGGTACCAAGGACCACTTCTCTTGTGTGTCACTCAAGAAAGGGCCAAAGAATTGATGACCGAAGTCCACAATGGTCCCTGCGGTCCTCATATGAATGCTAGAGCCCTGATGCAAGTGATCCTCAGAATGGGTTACTACTGGATTTCCATGGAGACAGACTGTATCCAGCATGTCCGAGCGTGTGACAAATGCCAACGGTTTGCCAACCTCAACCATCTCCCGCCTCATGACCTGTACTGCATGACGACTCCTTGGCCGTTTGCAACTTGGGGTATTGACGTGATAGGGAAGATAGCCCCGGCAGGAAGCAATGGGCATGAATTTGTGTTAGTAGCCATCGATTACTTCACCAAGTGGGTAGAGGCCAAGTCCTACAAGGTCCTCACTTCCAAGAAGGTGGCCCAGTTTATCAAGGAAAACATAATGTGTAGATATGGGGTGCCCAATGAGATCATTTCTGATAATGGGTCGCACTTTGAAGGAGACTGCGATAGGTTACAGTCGTAATTCGTAATCACTTGCCACAAGTCGTCCCCGTACAGAACTCAGACTAACGGAGCCGTGGAAGCTGCTAATAAGACGCTCGAACGGATCATCCGGAAAATGGCCACCCGTGGTCGTGATTGGCCCGAAAAGCTACACCTGGCACTCTGGGGCTACAGAATGTCTGTCGAATGCCCACAGGAGAAACTCCTTTTGCCCTGACCTACGGGATGGAAGCAGTGTTGCAGTAGAGTTGGAAATCCCGTCATTAAGGGTCCTCCTGGAAAACAGTGTCAACGAAGTAGAATGGCTACGTAGCCGGCATGATGAGTTGGCCCTGCTCGATGAAAGAAGGCTAAAAGCCATGAAGCACACCCGAGCCTACCAGAGGTGAATGGCCAGAGCATTTGACAAAAAAGTCAAGGCCAGGGACATCAAAGAGGGTGACTTAGTGTTGAAAGTGAAGCCCCCTACCAGAGACAACCCCCTGGGAAAGTGGGAACCCGTTTGGATCGGCCCGTATGTGGTGCAGAAGATACTATCGGGAGGAGCCATAAAGCTTGCACTGGACGGCAATCCCTTTGTCCACCCAAATAACGGTGATAAGCTCCGAAGGTACTATGTCTAAAATAAAAAAAAAGAAAAGAAAAATATCTTAGTGCAAAAAGAGTAATACCTACTAGGCCGAAAACCCAAAAAAGGCGGTCTAGGCAAAAACGTGGTTGCACATAAAAAAAAAAAGAAGAAAAAAAATCTTAGTGCAAAAAGAGTAATGCCCAGCTAGGCTGAAAACCAAAAAAGGGCGGTCTAGGCAAAAAATAGGGCTGCACATAAAAAAAAATTTCGAAAGTTCACCAGAATGAACTACGAAGACCTGAGCCCCTTAGTCTTTTTTGTAAAAGGGGAACGTAGGCAGCCATTTATGGTTCGGTCTAAACAATAAAAAAGGGCGATCAAGTTTTCATGAAATGCGTCCTAAACAATAATAAAGGATATTCAAGTTTTCGTAAAACGGATCCTAATCAATAAGACATCTGAAATTTCCCTGAAATTGTGTCTTGATTAATTTCTAAGATAATATCTCTTGTTCATTACAAGTTAAAAACTTCTTGATGAGTTCAACACGGTCTACTCTTGACTCTGCTAACCTGCTACAAAGATCTAAAATACAATAAAATGCCTAATAAACTACTGTGTTTGCAAAATGGCAATAAGGGAATCCTAAGAAAAGATCTGCATCGAAATTTGTCATTCACTGAGTCTTCTTTGGTCTTCTTCCCTTTACCTCGACCCCGTCGAGTTTTCTTTCTCTTCTTCTCCAAGATGTCGGTCTCCCTCATCCCGATCTCCGGTATCCTCACTGGAGCCTCCATCAAACCGGTGTCAATAAGTGCCCTCTCAATACGGGCACGAGTCCGCACTTCCTCCCTCTGAGCCTCAGACAAGGGAGCGACTTCGTAAAAGCCTCTTATATCGAGCCTCCATATCTTTGATAAGGTCACCCGACTGGTTATGGTGACTCGCCTTAGCTTTAGTCTCCCTCAGAGTCCTACTCGAGTCACAGTCAATCCCCAATAAAGCCTGACGCCTCTCTCCCAATATGACTTGAGTCACTTCCATCTCTCTCTCGTACCAATCCAAGTAGACCGTAGTCAAGATGGTACTCTTCCTGCTCCTGAGGATAGCCCTAGGTGGGAAAACGGTGTATGTCCAAGCCCTCGAGAAGAATGAGAAGCTGGCTGGATCTCTCATATCTAATTGCACCACCTCCATGGTACGGATGTCCTCCAAATCGCCCAACGGCTCCTGTAAGGCCCCAAAATGCCTGGATACCAAGCAGGGTATGTAGAAGGATGACCAGCAGAACCCTGGAACCCTCACTATATAGGACTCCTGAAATGTCCTCCTGGTCTGCAACCTCCAGTGAGGTACCCACCAGCGAATATCCGAAGTGGATAACCTAGCCATCATCGCCTCCCGCCCCCCGGTCCCGCCGTCGAGGTAAACCCCTCCGGGAAATCACCCAAGGGCACTGAGTCGGCAAAGCCCCCGGCAAAGCCCCGAGCCTCTCCTGCAGCCACAAAGTCAACATGGCCAGACTCCCAGACCTCATGAAACTGTCGCCTCTAGCCATCCTATCGATACCATGCGGTGGTCTCACCCAAAACTAATGGGACAATGTCCTTCCCACTGAATCTCTAACCATGTCCAAGAGACCACCATGACAGCATCCCCACGGACTCAAAGAAGGAACAGTGGACGAGAATATGCAGAGGATAAATGCATCCATGGCCACCGTGGTCGTAGCCATATCCGGAGACCCGAACCTGCCCGTGATATCAGAAAGGTCAATCCTGTCCGGAGCTATCATCATCCCCTCAGCCTCTCCCAGAGATATGTGCAGAAAAGATGCAAGCTTTGCCGCCACCGGCACATCTTCGATCTGAGGAATCGATATAGCCTCAATTTCTGGACCCCCAATCAAGGCTCGGAAGTCTTCATAGGTTGGGACAATCTCATTGTAAGAAAAGCAGTAAACGTGTCTACGGACGTCCCAAAACCTTGCTGCTGCTCTCAAAAGGTCCCAATCGGGCAGGAGATCCCTCAAATGCCATAAAGATTTGATCTTGAAGGTAGAATCAAACAGCCCCTTGTGAGATTGAAAGTTATATCTCACCCAAGATTGAAGATCGGACAGAAAGCGGTCTCTTCTCCCCTTTTGCAATCTAACGGGTTTCTCCATTGTAAAATGATCAAAGTTGATGTCTTTAGGTCAAATATGTGCTCTGGGAACAGTTGGGACAAGTCTAGAGTGAAAATGAAATGAAATGGCCAAGCCTTGATTTTATTTTGAAAAAGACCAGTCCAGACAGAACTGTGAGCCGCACGGCCTCTTTTGCTCCAGAGACCAGACCGCACGGCTTCATTTGCCTGATGTGGGAAAAAATCTGCAGCAACCAAATTGCTGCCCAAAGGGAGTTTTCACCCCACTTTTCCAACAAAAACCTGTACAAAAACATATCCAAACACTAACCATGCAGTTATGTGTCATCACAAATCATTTTGGCCCAGTTTCAGCCCCAATTCCAAGCAAAAAACTGCACCGAGGCTCAAGTAATATGTAAATTCATAAAACATAAATTTAAAAAGCAAATAAAACATTAATACATTGTTTTCGCCCCATCGGCGCCCAAATAAAGCAAAAAATAAACAAAATGTGCATAAAACTGTTCATTGTTTGTTTTTCCTCCTAAATCGATTCTAGAGACCTCCTAGGCCTCCGATTCCTCCTCATCACTGCTCAGCTCATAGAAGCTCGCCTCTCTCATCAAATCCTCACTGTCGCTCACGTCAGAAAGATGAACATTCACATGTTCATATTCAGCCAGATGCTCCAGGATGCCGGCATTGGGTCCCCGTCCTCGAGGCAAGGCACTGGAAGAGTACTCCGAAGCTGATGAGGTGGATGCCGTGCCCCCTACGTGCCTCCTTTTGCGCACGGGTTCCTGCACGTTCACTGCAGCCTTTGAAGCGCAAGCCAGCTTCTTCAAGAGGGACCGGCACACATTCTTCCAGCCCCTATTCTGCCTGACCAAGCCATCGTAAGTGCGAGCTGGAACCTGAGAAAAAGAGAAGAAAATCTCAGAAAAATCTTGAAATTGCAAAAAAGCAAAGAAGTCTAAAAAAGGGGAAAAGACCCTAAAGTGTACTTACAGTGCTGTCCGGTGGAAGAGTATACTGGGGCTCCCTAGTGTCGGGGACAGGTATCCTGAACCTCCTCGGTACCCCATTGACTACATAAGAGAGATGAGCAGGAGGCATCGGCGGGTCAGTAGGCTCGGCCTCCCCATACCCCTGAGTGACAGCCAGCTTCACTAGCTTCTGTGGCGTCCTCAATCACTGCTCCACAAAAGTAGCATAAGGGGTAGCCATGTCAAAATACTCCTCAGCTGCTACACCTGCCTGGTACCTAGCAATGTCATCCGCGGACCAATCCCTGGGCTGCAGCATCCGTGCTGGAGGATCATGAGGGGTAATGGCATCCAGTGGAGGGATATGGCCATGCTGCCTAGAGAAACGATCCCCCAGATAGATGACATCGCATGTCAGCCCAGTCAACCATCGCCTCTGCCTCATCGCCTCCACGGCCTCTCCTAGCAAAATCTCTGGATACCTCCCCCAAGGGTAGAAGTCCACTCCATCGTGCCCATCCCTGTTGATGACTGGCCTCACTATCTTGTAATCAAAGGTGATCCACGTCTTCCCGGTGAACTTGACTCTCGCATCTCCCCTCCAGCAGATCATAGCAGGAAAGATGGTAGCATCGCTCTGCTGGTTCCACGGAAAGAACCCGATCACCTCGCAAAACTGCACTCCGCATGTTCAAAACATCAAAAGGGTCATTTTCTCTCATAAAAGTCTCAAGACAAGAAAAGAGAAAGGAAAGAAGGTTAGAATACCTCAAGAGCAAAGGAGAAGCAATCCATCGAGACAGCCTTATTCTGGCTGTACATGTCCAGGGAGAAGTAAAGCTCCGCCAATTCGGCCTCGCCCCAAGAGACCGTCCCAATCCCATCAACATACTCCAAGGAGTCAAGAAGGCAAGTCATAGCCAGCGTCCCAGAATTGGCAAAAATGGTGACTGACAGCATCAACCACACAAAAGCCCTCACAAGCTGGTAGGCAGTCACCTCATTAGCAGCAAATTTCTTCATGCAGTTCTGGACTGCCACCTCGACATTCCTAGTCTCCATCCTGAGCCCCTTAGGAATAAGCTCAAACCCAACCAAAGCTCTAAACTCCTCCGCCGTAATATGGTTCCTCCAGGTCACAAGCCTCCGTGAATCGTAAGCCGGTGATAGCGGTGAAATCTACAGCGTCCGCATCGGCTCCCCCGGCTAAGGTGAAAGCTGTGGGTAGTGTCCCACCAGAACTCTGAGAGGGCCTGGATCAAGCCCTTGCTCTTCGAGGTAATGTGAATACCTCTGCCGATAGCCTCAATAAATAAATCCAGGCCGGTAGCCCTCACTAGCTGCTTGGGGTTCACCCCATCCTTCTCAAAATCGGGCATCCTCTGCCATAGCCTCACTGCAATCTCGGAAGGCCCCCTAGACTTGTTCTCCTGTAGACAAGCACAACAAAAGAAATGTGTCAGTCCTTCACCTCATTTCAAAAGCATGCATATATTCAAAAGTGCACATATTTTCAAAAGAAAAGCATTCATAAAGGATTTCTAGCATCCTATGCGTAGAAAAATGTGTCTTTCATCACTTGAAACACATCATGTCAAGCACATTGCTATCCTAAGCACAAAATCACAATTTTCAAAATCATTTGCACATAAGCATTAATTTTTCTCAAAAAATGGCATGCATGAATCCTTTTCATCATCCAAAATCCCGTTTTAGCATCCATGATCAAAAAATTGACCTAGTTCTAGCACATGCAAGGACTCCGTCACATCTTAGACAATTATTTTCTCAATTTATTTTCGAAAAATGGGTCATTCTCATTATTTCTTAAGAAAATTGCACATGCATGATCGTTAATCTTCTTAGCCTCATAGGTTAATCATTAATATTCCAAAATCATCATCAAAAATCCTAGGAAAATTCGAGAAATTCCTAAAACTCTAGTCAAGCCCTAGAATCAATCAAAATCGACGGAATTGAGCAAATTAAGAATGCTTACCCCAACCGATTGAGGATTCATCGATTTGTGCTCCCTCCTGCCCGGATAGAGCTCCGATGGAGGCATAAGGAAGTCATACTTCCTCTCCGTGCGGACGAGCTCTTTCCTCCTCCTTCGAGCGGCCTCGGAGATGTTCCTCCTTGCTTGCCTTGGCATGGGATTCCCCTCCGGATCCATTTCAATCAATAGAAGCAAGGGATTGAAGGATTTTTTGAAGAAATTCTCTCCCTCCTATCTCTCTTCCTCGGTAATAGATGGGCGGCAACAATGCCCAATGCCCGTTCAAATCTGTTTTAAATAATCTGGAAAAATCAGACTTCTGGCCGTGCGGCCTCTTTTGCCCCCGTCTCATGCCGGGCGGCTTCTTTTGCCCTGAGCAGAAATTACAGTTTTGCCCCTGGACTTTCCACTTGGACATATAATTCATGTTATCCTTTAACTAGGATAACATCGTCTTCCAAAAGATATCCGTTATCTCCTAAGCAAATAGACTTTCCTCCCCAGTCGCCTCCGTTACTTCCGTTATAACGGAATGACGCTAGGTGACAACCTCCGAATTGTCAGAACTCCAAACTTAAGCTACCTCTATCATGAATAGAGAAGTACGCTCAAGTTCTCCAAACTTAAGCTACCTCTATCACGAATAGAGAAGTACGCTCAAGTTCTACAAACTTTAGCTACCTCTATCACGAATAGAGAAGTACGCTCAAGTTTTCCAAACTTCAGCTACCTCTATCTCCTCGATAGTGACGTAAGCTTTAGTCACCTCAGGTGACAACCTCCATTAATTGTCAAAAACCTCAAGGATCCTAGAAATCGTTCCTAACTATCTAGTGATGCTTGAACTACGATCAAGGCTTGATTCCTCCGGGATACGTAAGAAGCCTTTCATAAAAGGTCCAGTCATCCGATCGCAGTGGTCACCCTATTCCATCATCGCTCCTCAGTGGTGAGGCAGCCTTTCATAAAGGTCCAGCCATCAGACCACATTGGTCACCCCTTTGTCATTCATCACTCCTCAGTGGTGAAGTAGCCCCTCATAGAGGTTCAGATATCCGACCACATCGGTCACTTCTAGCATATCCCCAGTAGGATCAATCGCCTGACCTCCTAGGTCACTTTCTCTTCTATTTTCCCAGCAAGAGACCAGTTTTCTCTTCACCATTCCCCTGTGGATATCTTGTTCCGAACTACGATTATGGCTTGATTCCCACTTGGGATACGTAGGTAGCCTTCCAAAGGTTCAGCCACTTGACCGCCTTGGTCACCCAATCCGTCTCGGCATTCGCCAGATCGGATCCTTTTATATCGACAACCCCACTCGCCCTGCAAGTGACGTTGCCGAGGGGCTTCTGTAAGTACCCAAATCTGGCTCATGCCTTCCGGTTAAGTTTTCCGGACTTTCCTAAAGTCCGAGAGCAATTTCGGAACTGTTCCAAACCTTCCAAGGGCTGAAGGGACTGGTTTAAAATAAAAGAGCACGTTTTCCTTGTATTTGGTATCCTTCTAGAAGTGCCACCTTGCATGATTCTAGAAACATGCTGAGTCATACAGGATAATGCCGCACGACTGCATTAGGAGAAGACTCCTAGCCGCACGGCTTCATTAGACTTATCCAAACTGCCTATAAATAGAGTCCTCCTCTACCTATTTTAAAAAAACAACAAGATACCACATTCAGCACCAAAAACTCTATTCAAGCACTGCTACGAAAATCTAGGAAGTTGAAGAGTGCCAAGAGCCACCTCCCTCCTCCTTGAAGCCTTCCAAGTTGGTCCTTTCGCTAGGCAAGATCCAAAGAAGAAGAGGTCACCACCATTGGTAACCTCTCACCCCCTTACCTTGCATTATACTTGTTCTATGTGATATAATTGCTCCTTGCATTTACATATTGCTATTATCTTGCTTGGGACTTGGTATTAGTTGTTAAAGATCCTATCTTTATTCATATAAATCATATCCCCCTCCCCCTTTGTATCCTTTGCATGAAATAAGCATTCTTTTCCCATAAAAATGTAATCTTTGTATTAAAGGTGCATCCTTTGCACCTAAAAATCCTTTTTTTACATAAAAATGATATCTTTATGCATCCTTTGCATATAAAAATGTAATCTTTATATTCAAATTGCATCCTTTGCATCCTAAAACTCATTTTCACACATAAACATGCATCCTTTGCATTAAAGATCATCTCTTCGCATCAAAGATGCATCCTTTGCCTAAAAATGCTATTTTCCTATAAAAAATGCATTCTTTGCATAAAAATCCTTTCTTTACATCAAAAAGCATCATTTGCAATCAAAAGCATCCTTTGCACCCAAAAATGTCATCTTTTCACTAAAAATGTCATTTTTACATGCATTTCCCCTAGTCCCCAATTGGTACTTTGATGCAACCTTCGGAACGGACTGGTGTAAAGATCCTATCTTTACATCGTTTCTTCCATTAAAGTTGCCGCAATCTCCTTAGAAAGGGATAAACCTTGAACCTATATCTCCGATTATCGCTTGAGATTAGCATGATAGCTCCAATATAAGCTCAATCGTCTCAAGGCGTAGGATTGATGGGCTAAGGATACTCCTTTTCTAAAGAACCCCATTTTGGACTATAAAAGAGAGTCCTTCTCTCGATCACAGAAGACCCAAAGTCAAATAGCGATGATCACAAGTCCAAGATGAGGACGAGATCAAAGTCCCGAACACATAAAAATTCAAGGAATCCCGAGCGACAACCAATTAAATGGTTTGTACATTCGGAAGACAACTTGGGACATTCCCCCCTCTTTTCAACACATGCACACAAGAAAGCACGCAAGCAAGCACGAAAAATGGAATCTAGGGAGACTTGCTACGGCAAGGCACCTTGGGTGAACGACGATCCGTTCTTCCCAAGGGGTAACTTAACCTTCGAACCCTAAAAAACCTTTTTTCAAAGTTTTGAGGAAATCAAAATGGCGTGGCGACTCCGTTTTTCAAACTAAACCGGATGTTTTCAAACTCGCGTGAATCCAATCTAAAAAAAAACAAAAATTAGAATTTGGGCACACATTCACAGTGGCGACTCCTCATTTTCCTTCCCATGAAGCGAGGTCTCAGACACCAACCCTCCGCGAAAGACAACCGCCTTTCCGCGTCCGCGCGCGAAAATTCGGGTAATTTCACAGAGTAATGGCAGATCAGGTGGCCGACTTCCCGAGCAGTGAACCTAAGGGTCCTGATCCGCAGTTTTCGGACGACGGAATCTTTTCACTCGACAGCGCAAACCGCTGGCAACTCTTCTTCGATGGGGCAGCCAACAAGAAGGGGAATGGTATTGGAATGCTCCTTGTCGATCCCAAGGACGAGCACACTCCCATAGCCATCAAGCTGAATTTTGAAACAACCAACAATGCAGCAGAATACGAAGCTTGTGCAGCCGGTCTAGAAGCCGCCCTCGAGCGCAACATCTCAGAACTGGATGTATACGGAGACTCAGCATTGATCATCAATCAAGTGTCCAACAAATGGAAGACGGTAGATTCTGGCCTCCAGAAGTACCACACGTACATGGAGGAGCTCATTGCTCAGTTCAAGGACATCTCTTTTCATTATTTGCCAAGAGACAGGAACCGCTTCGCAGACGCCCTGGCAACCCTCGCCTCTCTTGTCGAAATTCCCGATGGGAAAGCAGTAAAACCCCTCAGAATAGGCAGACGGGAAACACCCGCCTATTGCTGTGAGATCGAAATAAAAAAAGAAACGATCGACGAACCCTGGTACAATCAAATTTACCAGTACCTCCAAAACGGAGAAGCTTCCTTCACAAATGAAGATGGAAAATACAAAGAAGGGATCAAAGCCAAAAACATGATGGCATTAAAACGCCTGGCATCCCATTTCGTCATTTTGGGGGGTATGTTGTACAAGAAGCGCCACCAAGGACCACTCCTTCGGTGTGTAAACAAAGAAAAAGCCAGCGAGCTAATGAACGAAGTTCACAACGGAACCTGCGGTCCGCACATGAACGCCCGAGCATTGACACAGATCATCCTCCATATGGGATACTACTGGATATCAATGGAAACAGACTGCATCCAGTTCGTCCGAAGCTGTGACAAATGTCAACGGTTCTCCAACCTCAATCACATCCCTCCTCATGAACTCTATTGCATGACTACGCCATGGCCTTTCGCCACATGGGGAATCGACGTCATCGGCAAGATCACTCCACCCGGGAGCAATGGTCATGAGTTCATTTTAGTCGCAGTCGACTACTTCACCAAATGGGTAGAAGCCAGATCGTACAAGGTACTGAATTCTAAGAAGGTGGCCGAGTTCATCCGAGAGAACATCATGAGCCGATACGGAGTGCCCAACGAGATCATCTCCGACAATGGGACCCACTTCGAAGGAGATTGTGACCAACTTCGACCGACCCGAGTCACACGTCACAAATCTTCTCCTTACAGACCATAAACCAATGGTGCAGTAGAGGCAGCCAACAAGACTCTCGCCATGATAATCAGAAAGATGACCACCAGAGGTCGGGACTGGCCCGAAAAGCTACATCTAGCCCTCTGGGGATACAGAACATCAGTCAGAACGGCCACAGGGGAGACTCCGTTCGCGCTTACCTACGGAATGGAAGCAATGTTACCCGTGGAATTGGAAATTCCATCCCTCTGAGTCCTCTTGGAAAATGGGATCAATGAAGTCGAATGGCTACAGAGCCGTCACGACGAACTTGCTCTACTCGACGAGCGCAGATTGAAAGCCATGGAACACACTCGAGCCTACCAGAGCAGAATGGCCCGAGCATTCGACAAGAAAGTCAAGATCCGAGACATCAGAGAAGGCGACTTGGTGCTAAAGGAAAAGCCTCCTACGCAGACCAATCCCCTCGGAAAGTGGGAGCCTACCTGGATAGGACCGTTCGTGGTACAAAGAATCTTCTTCGGAGGAGCCATGAAGCTAGCAGACTTGGACGGAAACCCTTTCATTAACCCCGTGAACGGAAGTAAGCTCCGCAGATACTTCATTTGAGGAAGAACACGAGTCAACTCTCCTTCTCCATACACTACCCCTCAGTAAAATTAAAGTGCCAAAAGAGTAATACCCAACTGGATACATTCCCGCTAATGATCTAGGTAAAAAAACAGGGTCGCACTTCCTTTGTCTTTGTTTTTCTCAAATTCACCTAAAGTGTCGAACTACGGTGACCTGATCCCCTTAGTCCAATTGTAAAAGGGGAACGTAGGCAGCCATCATTGGTTCGATCTAAAAAACAAAAAAAATACAATAAGTATCAATTGCTTGTGTTTCGAAAAACTCTTTTCATTTAACCTACAAATTCATTACGGTTAAAACAATCTTTGATGAGTTCAAGCACGGTCAACTCTTGACTCGCTACACGCTAGCAAAACTACAATAAAACATTAATCAGTTAATGTCACAGTGGGTGGATACTGACAAAGAAGGTCAACCTAGTTTCCCGTACTTGGTCCTTCATCCTTCTTTCCCTTCCCTTTTTCACGGCGAGTATTCTTCACCTTCACAGGGAATATTCCTGTAGTTCTTCTACCTGGCTCAGGGACCCTTCCCGACGCCTCCGTCAAACCTATAGCTGTTAACGCAGCCCTTTCCCTAGCTCTGTCTCGAGCTAGTGGTCTCGACAAGTCTCAGAATCTCCAAATGGGAACCCACCATCGCAAGTGATGCGTGTAAAGTCTCGGCCATCCAGAGCTCTCTCACTGATTGCCCCTATCATCGAGGACGTCGAGAGAAGGACCAAGCGTCACAAGACATTGGCACCTCGTGCATCATCTCGCAGCCTTTCCCTCAACCACATGGTAAGCATAGCGGGACTCCCTCCCCACATGTATCGGCTACCGGTCGCCATCCGACCTATGCCCAGGAACGTCTCGCCCAAGACCAATGGCACGATGTCTCCCCCGCTCCGGCACTACCTCACCAGGTCCAGTACACTGTGATGGCACACACCCAGGGATGTAAACGTGAACAGAGTAGCGATCGCGCACAGAGCAAACGCGTCCCACGCAAAAACGCTCCCCTCAGCTTCGGCAAATCTTTTGGGCAGCCCCAAAATGTCAACATAATCAGTGTTCAATATAAGCATCCCGTATGCTTCTCCAGCCGAGATACCAAGCAAAGACACTAGCTTCTCAACAGTGGCCATGCCACCAGCATACGGAAGAACTAGCTGTTCCGTCTCAGCTCCTCCCAGAATGGCCCGAAAATCTTCAAACGTAGGAGTGATTTCGTTGTACGAGAAATTGTACACATTCCTCCGTACATCCTAGAAGCGAGCCGCTGCTCTTAGAAGATCCCAATCTGGCATGAGCTCCTTCAAAGCCCAAACAGATTTCATCCCGTAACAGCCTTCGAAAAACCCTTTGTTCTGCCTCGTGTGGTTCCATACCCACGGATGGAATTGTCCAAATATCGCTCATGCATCCGAGACGATAGCTTAGGAAAGGGAGCCATGGAAAATGAAGGAAACCTTAGGAATTTGAGAGAATTCAGCTAACTGATCAGAGGTGAATGCGCAGTTCTTAACAAATTGCAAAGCTGAAACTGAAATTTAAAAGACTCTGAAAACTCACCCTCAGTCCGGTCGGACTCCCCTTGCAGTTGACCTGGTCAACTCTGCACCAAATGCTTCCTAAATTGGAAGCAATTCCAAACAACGCCCCGTTTCATGCCTTTATGAATCTGCGTGCTACCCCTGGTTTCATTCAACCAAAGCCAACACCTCTTCCGCCCCGGGCTCGTGCAACAGTGCAAATAATTAAATATCAGTGCATATAGGAATAATTTTTGACCCGTTCAATTTTTTATGCATGTTTCATTTTATTTATTTTTGATTAACCTACTTGCTTATTTGCCGAAAATAAAAAGAAGGTAATCACAAAATAGATGCGCGAAGTACAGGTCCCGCCCCAAGGGCGCCTTTTTTCAAATACAGTTCAAATCAAATCGTTCCAGACGATACATACATTTTGTATAAAAAAAAGCAGTAAAAGAAGGACTACTCCGAGTCCTGCTCGTTATCCGAGCACTCGACGCACTGCTCCGCAGTTGCCGGATCCGTCGCAAACAAGAAGTCGCCGAATTCCTCCAGGCGGGAATATGCGAAAGGCCTCCTCGGCATTGGCAAACTCGAGGACTCTCCCCTCTCGTGCCCCGAGTACGAAGAGGGATGAGCTCCAAACCCAGCCGTTCCGCCCGCGAACTGGCCAAATCCCTGTGCAAAGTCCTCCCCACCAGCCGTGGGAGCAGGTGAACCTCTCGGCCTAGACGGCCTCGGCTCATGAACGTCCACGCTCCTCCAGGAACTGCATCTCAGGAACTCCACGAGCCTCCTAGTGTAGGCGGCCCACCCGTCCACCAGTCTCATAGCCTCGTTGTACGTACGGGCAGACACCTGCGAACCAGGAAAGTCATCAAAAGGACAAGCAGAAAGTACAGATGCAACATTTGCAGAATGCTACTATCAAATGCAGAAAACCAAAAAAATGCTCACCGAAGTGTTGGGGTCCACCCTATACCGAGGTCTCGGCTCATCTGGGAGCGGGATCACCAGTCGCCTGCGCGAACCATCCAGCCCCTCGTACGCCAGCCTAGCGCGTGGGAGCGGGAGATCTCAAGGATATCCAGGGCCCTCGCCCTCCTTGTGCTGCACCTGTGGGCTCCTCAGCATCATCCTCAAGAAAGTCTCATAGTCGGCCCCCGCTATGATGTACTCGGTATAGAATACGCCCTGTCTATACCTCTCCAACTCATCCATCGGCATTGACAGAGGATGCTGCATGCGCAGAGGCGGATCCATCGGCACCATCGGAAGTGACCCCGGGCCATGCTGACGGGTCACCCTCTCCCCCAAATACATAGCATCGCAGTGAAGTCCCACCAGGAGCTTCCGCCGCCGCGTAACCTCACTAGCAACCTGAACCGCGACAGCCGTGGAATCGACTCCACCAGTCACTGGATCCTCTCGTAGAACTCCGGTTGCCTGCCTCGGGACACCTCCTCGTATGTCGGGCCAAGTACCCACTCTCGACGAGACCGCCTTTCTTTTCGCCTCTCTTTCTCGCCAAAACCAAGATGGCAGTGGAACAGGGGTCAATACGCCTCCCTAATGTCCCACCGTCGCGGACCGAACACCTCATAGCACTGCACTGTCAAGAAAATGGAAAGTTATGTCGCCTACTGAGCGGATACATACGAGTACAAAAAAGAGACAAGGAAGAGAAAAAGATGTGAACTTACATCCAGAGCAAGCGAGAAACAAACAGTGGAGTTCTCCTCTCCCCGCGAGAACCTGTCCAGGGAATGGTAGAGCTCGGCCAGTCCAGCCTCTCCCCATGCATACCCCCTCACGGCATCCAAGTCTATCAGCGACCCGAGCAGAGGGAAGTGACAGGATGTGTCAGAAGTCGGGAAGAAAGTCGCTGACAACACGAACCAAATGAACCCTCGAGCCAGGCGCTCCGCGGTCATCCTCAAAGATCCAGCCAAATAATCTTCAATACCCGTCTGCAGATGCCTCTCCATCGGCCTGTACCGAATTCCTAAGCCCCTGGCATCGGTAATATCGAAACCCAGCAGCTCCGACAACTGCCCCGGGGTATAACCATCCACCCACACCAGCGTGTTGCCATAAGTCGGCAACCCGGTGATAGCAGCAAAGTCAGTGGGAGTCACCATCGCCTCTCCCCATCTGAAATGAAAAGTGTGGGTCGTATCCCACCAGTACTCGCTCAAAGCTACGTACATGGACCTGGCCCTCTGCATCGCAGCTATTGTAGCTACCGCACTGATGAATCCAGCCAATCCGGAGTCGACCACCAGCTGCCGTGGACTCCTCTCTCCCTCTCGAGCCTCGTCCGGGTGTAAGTACGCCAATCCAATTCGCAACCTTTTCGATGCATTTTAATATAATAAAACTGCATTAAGGGGCATTTTGGTAAATTCCCGGCCTATCCCGAGACTTCCGGAAACGTTCCATGAGTTTCCCGCGAAGGAAGTACCTTTTGGTACATCATTCATGCCAAAGGACCCCTTGGGAATAAAACCTGTTGGACCTTTTGGGTATTTTCCCTAATGTTCCGTAAACCGGTTTTGGCGCCAAAAGCGGTTGAGCCACCTTGTGTCACGCGACATCTTGAGGCATGGAAAGTGGACGCGTAAGGTCGTGCGACATACTAAGGCAGCCAACTGCAGCCTATAAATAAGACCCTCCCCCTCATTGAAATGGGATCCCAATTCTAGCCTACTGTTACTCTGCCAAAATAGCATTGTGACGAACATCCCAAACACCAAACCTCTCTCTCTCCTACCTTCTAACTAACCAATACCTCCCATCCAAACCTAATTCTCAAACTACACCAATTGGAGCCCTTGCACTGCAGCTTTGAGATCCGCAACGACGAATTGAAGGATTTTATATCTCGACTCGATATAGAATTCGTGGAAGCAACAAGGGTAACGATTCCTAACCCTCTCTCCCTCTCTCTCTCTTGCTTAATTCCTTGTAATTCTAGCATTATATTTTGTTTGGATTCAGCAATCGATCCTAGCTATCCGAATTACCGAATCCCACCGCAATCTCTGTTTAACTTACATAAATTGTGTAATTGAGTTCATATTGTTTGATTTGGTTGAATTTGGTGCTTGAGCCCCAAGGGGTGTGGGATCTACCCATATCCACACTCCCCGGGTTGATTTAGTCTCGTTTCGTATTTCGTTCGTAATCTAGCTAATTGATTAGATCTCGTATAGCTTTTTGTCAATTTCGTGTTCATTCTCGTAAGTCTTCTCGCAGTGGTCCATATGTGTCACGCGACACCTTCGTCTCCATGTGATCCTGTGTCACGCGACATATTTGGTCACTGATACGACGTGTCACGCGACATAAGTGACCTATCTGCAGAGACCTCTTTCTTTTGTAATCTGTTTTAAGATTGTTTGTATTCAGGGATGTGGCCTCCCTAAATAATGGGCTCACAATTTGTATTTCCTCTTTTCATAATCAATAAGACGTATTTTACCACATCTTGCTTATTATCAATGTATGCACACATTTTGGATTTACTTGGATGTTTTTTTGATTGAAAGACTCGTCTACGGACGAGGCGTGTTGGGTGAACTCTCGGTTCTTCCCAACACGTAACCTGACCTCCGAACCCATGTTTTTTCTCTCTAAAACAAAGGTTTTCAATGTTTCCTCTTAAAACGGCGTGGCGACTCCTTCTTTTTTATTTAAACCGGGAAACCCAAAATTTTCCGGGGGCGAGCGCACATTCAGTGGCGACTCCGCTGGGGACAGAAACATTTGAAAACCTGTTTTTCAAGTGTTGAGTGGGTCAAGCTTTTATTTAGTCAAACATCCAATACATCCATTTTGTGTGCATTATTTGATAATCATTTGTGATTCATACATCTTGTTGATTATGGAACTTGTGAGCCCTTTGTGCTTGTGGTCATTTTTTTTGTGCATTAGTCTTCTTTTTGTGTTGCTCTTGCTATGGTAAAACAGGGGCTGATTTGATGATTGAAGAGTCCGCCGGTTCGGTGACCATCCAGTGTCGTGCGACACCTTTTGTCTCGGTTGTCCCGTGTCACGCGACAAAAGGTGGCCACCGAATGTAACATCGAAGACCGGTTTGAGGGCGCCTCCCTTGGATCAAGCGTGACTCAATTGATTGTTGTTCCTCGTTTATCCCGTGTGAGGGTGTGTGTTATTTTCTTTTTCAAAAATATAAAAAAAATAAAAAAAAAATCTCTTTTTTTTGTAAATAAAGGAATATAGTCATCCGCACACTACATCACGTAGATCTAGAACCCTCGGGTGCGATTGACGGCATCGCGGACGGCCATAAAATTCGCCTACGCTTGAGCGCCTAATGTCAAACCCATACCCCTAGTGCATTATAGGTGGCGCCTCACTTTTAAACTTCACCCAAAACGGTTGGTTTTTGACACGACATTTTTCAAATACACTAAAATGATTTTTTTCAAAATTTCTAATGGACTTTCATACCTTCCCCAAACCCTAGCACGTGTGGGCATGTTGTCAACGCAACATGGTTTCACGAAAGGACATGTCGTTCCCACGGCATGTTCTAACGAGAGATCATGTCGCTTTGTCAACGTGCACCGACGAGAGGTCATGCCGGATTTTTCCTTGAAATTCTTCAGGAATAGCCGTTATGCTGCCCAAATTTCTCCAGAAATTGGGGCTACTCGTCCGTCCCATAAATGCTTTGGTTTTGATTAGGTATCATGGCCTATTATTAATTTTGACTCAACGCATTTGGTGTATTTTTGGATGATGTGTCGATAGGTTCCCCCGATGTCTAGATTGCGTGAATAAAGGGTTAGCCTTTCCCAACCGGCTCTAGGACTTAAAAGACACCGATTTCTACTTGAAGATTAATAAGTGTTGCACGAGTCCGTCTCCTTCCGTATTCTTCCCTCTCCCGTACCATCTCAAGATTCTCTACCCTCAGCCTTATACGCGCTCTCACCTCTTCACCTTTGCAAAGGTTACGGCAAGTTGGGCGTGCGCTCTCGTTCCCGGCGCTCAGTGGTCCATATTCATGAGGCGGAAGCAATTCAAGTGCCCGAGCAGTCGTCCATCTGATGCGGAATCCAAAATGCTCGGTGTAGAGAAGACTATGGCCCACGAATCTAGAAGTTCATATCCCATGGGTCAGCAGCAGAGTACAAATGGTGTGTCCATCGAAAGCGAGCTACACTTGAAGATATTCTTCCTCGCAAGCGAGAGGCCCGGTTGCTTGTTCAGATTGCTAAAGATAAAGAGGATGACTTGTGAAGGACAAAAAGTTTGAAAAGGGTCCTCACCGCACCGATGGCAGCGATGCTCAATGTTGAAGAAGTCAATCAGTCCTCGTAGGGTCTAGAATGTCCACTGTCGGACATGAGTCAGTCGAGTCCAAGTTGGACCAGTTTTTGCTTTGCAGTGATAAAATCTTTGTTTCTCTTCTTGCTAGACTCGAGACATTACTAGAACACCTGCGTTACACTCGATTGAAATGGTCTTATTCCAAATGATCACTTGCGCTGCTCACCGACTAACGCTTTGAAATGACTAATATTTAAATTGATCGGAGTGAGAAAATTGACTGATATCCCTCCCAGAGTGGGGCTTAAGAACTCCCCACCTCGATTCCAATATGCTCACATATCTTCCTTCGTCCTCGCTATCTCGTTGCTCGATGAATTTGCACGGATCTTCCTGAAAGTAAGCTTAAGCAAGCAAACGAAGTCTTGACCTCGCTCGGATCATCCGGTAGGGACTGCGGTTGAAACCTTTCACCCCTAGGAAAACCTTTACCTTACCCTCATTAAATAATACCCCTTCATTTCAAGATCGGCATATTTGAAACCCGTTTAGCCATCACCCGAAGAAGAGGGACTATCCTTGAGGCTCCCGCGATGCAAAAGAAGATCGACCTGGTCCAAGCTCAAAAACGATGGAAAGCAATGATCCATCCTGGGGACTAGCTGAAATTCTCCTCTCAAAAGAAAGAAGAGAGAGACAAAAAATAAAAAAATATACAAAAAAAAAAAGATACAAAAAAAAAAGAAAAGAAAAGAAAGAGAGCCTAGTCCCCAGTGATACTCTCAGAAAGCAAAGTCAAAGGATTCGGTCGTTACTCAAAGGGAGTCTCAGAGTGAACAAAGAGACAGCACGGATGTCCCTCACCATTACCTCTAACCGATCCCAAACCGTCTTCTCGACTTTAGAAGACATCACCCTTACCTTTGCCCTTTAACCAAAGCCAAGATTGACCTCTCATTCTTAGAGGCAGCAAAGATGCAATCACAAGATTCCCTCACCTTAGAAATCCCAAACACTTACCCAAGAGCCAACCTCTCATCTTTAGAGGCCTAGCCAACAAAAATTCTAGCCGACCTCTCGTTTTAAGAGGTCATGATGTCCCTAATTACCCAAAGACCGATCGAAACCCTGAAGCCCACCAGCTACTCACGGATAGCAAGCCACCAATATCGTCGAGATCCAAGACAGATTGTTTCTAGAAGCGGAGCCAAGTCCATCCCGGCTCAAAGAACCGTCAAGCGAAGATTGTGCAAATTCCGTCCGTTCATTCGACGTTGTATGTGAGCATATTTCATTTCTCCTCTGCAAACACCTGCCGTGGACGTCCCACTGGGGCTTCACATCTGTGTCTCCCATCGACACTCTAAGAGGACATATTTTTCAATTCTTAAAATCTTCAAAGGTCCTCACATCCCCGAACTTCATCGTTCATTCTCTTCATTCGGGATAAGCCGAACTACGGCGACCTGAGCTCCTCCTATGGAGGGGAACGTAGGCAACCTTAATTGGTCCGGTCGAAATCACAAACAAATCTCAGAAAATCCGGTCTCTTCAAGGACCATGCCCATACACTGTCTATCCTTCCGATTATCGATATCGGGGCTTTCTCCTCAGATTGATAAAAATATTTGCTCATATCAGCTTTGGTGGTTGAGTAACCCGAACATCAATAAAGGGTTTTAAGCAGCTTTGTGATCACCACGAATAAGACAAGTTTTCAAGTGTCTCGAAAAGTCTTCTATTGCTACATCATAGGAAGATAGAGCTAAACACCGTTTCGGCCGCCAGGGCTTCCATACACTTTCCACACCTTGTGATGCTTATACTCTCTCAAAAGAGCCAAACCGAAAGCGAGAGTGTCATACATGCACTTCGGGATTCATTTCCCATCATTCGAAAGATGTGCCCCTGTGCGTAAACATTTCCGAGTCTTGTCCATGATCGATTGATCGCGGTTTGAAATGATGAATTGCCTCTCGTGGCTACAAGATGACTCGCCCGCGATGAAGCCGCATGGAATATCCTCAAGCCGGGGCTTTGGTTAAGGTATCCCTCCGGCTCTCCTTACTCGATTCCCTCCAAGATTGCTTTGCACTGTCAACTGGGGCTTCACCAAGCCGGGATGGCTCTCTGCCCCCCTCTGCTGCTTGCTGTCTCAGACACGCGATACACTCTGGACCTACTGCAATCTGTACTTTCGGGAGCGTCCCCGACTTGCCTAGCTGCGCCATATCATTTTCCACCTCACGGGAGAGGACCCCTACTATACATACCGTCCGAAACAATCCCAAAACTTCATGAATAAACCTCGGCAAACCGACCTTTAACCCAATAATCGCATTTGCTTTCCTGCACGTACGTACTCGTGCAAACAAGCTAACATAAATTAATCTTTGCTAACAAGATAAGCTTATTTAGGCATAGCATCGGGAGTTGTTGTCTTACCCTCGCAGGTACAATAATCAATTGAGTCTCAAGACTGGCCCTCAGACCAAATTGAGAAAGAAAGAAATGTAAAAGGCAAAGTCCCCAGCTTTCCTCAAGCAAAGCCTGTGACATGAAAGAAAGAACAACAAGAGAGTAGGAAAGAAGTAGCGTGAGCCCTCCTAAGCTACACTTATCCCCAAAGGAAAGCGTAAGCAACAATGGTAGTCTAAGACCTTCCGACAGCTGCGAATGAGCACAATACAGGTATGAACACATATTTCTTTCAAGCGTCTAGTCATCATATCATGTCGTTTTAAAGTTGGTTCGAGACACCATAGTTCTCACATTATTTTCAAAATTGGTTCGAGACACCATAGATCTCACAATATTTCCAAAATTGGTTCGAGACACCATAGTTCTCACAACATTTTCAAAATTGGTTCGAGACACCATAGTTCTCACAATATTTCTAAAATTGGTTCGAGACACCATAGTTCTCACAACATTTTCAAAAATGGTTCGAGACACCATAGATCTCACAATATTTTCAAAATTGGTTCGAGACACCATAGATCTCACATTATTTTCAAAATTGGTTCGAGACACCATAGTTCTCACAATACTTTCAAAATTGGTCCGAGACACCATAGATCTCACAACATTTTCAAAATTGGTTCGAGACACCATAGTTCTCACAATATTTTCAAAAGTGGTCCGAGACACCATAGATCTCACAATATTTTCAAAAATTGGTTCGAGACACCATAGTCCTCACAACATTTTCAAAAATGGTTCGAGACACCATAGATCTCACAATAGTTTCAAAATTGGTCCGAGACACCATAGATCTCACATTATTTTCAAAATTGGTTCGAGACACCATAGTTCTCACAATATTTTCAAAATTGGTTCGAGACACCATAGTTCTCACAACATTTTCAAAATTGGTTCGAGACACCATAGATCTCACAATTTTTTCAAAATTGGTTCGAGACACCATAGATCTCACAACATTTTCCAAAATTGGTTCGAGACACCATAGTTCTCACAATATTTTCAAAATTGGTCCGAGACACCATAGATCTCACAATTTTTTCAAAATTGGTTCGAGACACCATAGATCTCACAATTTTTTCAAAAGTGGTTCGAGACACCATAGATCTCACAACATTTTCAAAAGTGGTTCGAGACACCATAGATCTCACAACATTTTCAAAATTGGTCCGAGACACCATAGATCTCACAATTTTTTCAAACTTGGTTCGAGACACCATAGATCTCACAATTTTTTCAAAAGTGGTTCGAGACACCATAGATCTCACAACATTTTCAAAATTGGTCCGAGACACCATAGATCTCACAACATTTTCAAAAAATGGTTCGAGACACCATAGTTCTCACAACATTTTCAAAAATGGTTCGAGACACCATAGTTCTCACAACATTTTCAAAAAATTGGTTCGAGACACCATAGATCTCACAACATTTTCAAAATTGGTTCGAGACACCATAGTTCTCACAATATTTTCAAAATTGGTTCGAGACACCATAGATCTCACAATTTTTTCAAAAGTGGTTCGAGACACCATAGTTCTCACAACATTTTCAAAAATGGTTCGAGACACCATAGTTCTCACAATATTTTCAAAATTGGTTCGAGACACCATAGTTCTCACATTATTTTCAAAATTGGTTCGAGACACCATAGTTCTCACAATACTTTCAAAATTGGTCCGAGACACCATAGATCTCACATTACTTTCAAAATTGGTTCGAGACACCATAGTTCTCACAATACTTTCAAAATTGGTTCGAGACACCATAGATCTCACATTATTTTCAAAATTGGTCCGAGACACCATAGATCTCACAACATTCACAAAATTGGTTCGAGACACCATAGTTCTCACAATATTTTCAAAAATGGTTCGAGACACCGTAGATCTCACAACATTTTCAAAATTGGTCCGAGACACCATAGATCTCACAACATTTTCAAAAGTGGTCCGAGACACCATAGATCTCACAACATTTTCAAAATTGGTCCGAGACACCATAGATCTCACAACATTTTCAAAAGTGGTTCGAGACACCATAGATCTCACAACATTTTCAAAATTGGTCCTAGACACCATAGATCTCACAACATTTTCAAAAGTGGTTCGAGACACCATAGATCTCACAATATTTTCAAAATTGGTTTGAGACACCATAGTTCTCACTTCTTCGGTTTGTCGTTTTCTCCTCCAGTCTTGTGTTCCGAACTACGATTTGGCTTGATTCCCTTCTTAAAGGGATACGTAGGAATCCTCTCTCAGAAAGGTCCAGCCATAATTTTCCCCTTCTCACCCTTCTAGCCCTTCACCTTAACCCCAACCGCTCATTGAGATTGGGTCTTATTTTATCGACAACCCCACTTTTTCAAAAAGTGACGTTGCCGAGGGGTTCTGTAAGTACGCCAATCCAATTCGCAACCTTTTCGATGCATTTTAATATAATAAAACTGCATTAAGGGGCGTTTTGGTAAATTCCCGGCCTATCCCGAGACTTCCGGAAACGTTCCATGAGTTTCCCGCGAAGGAAGTACCTTTTGGTACATCATTCATGCCAAAGGACCCCTTGGGAATAAAACCTGTTGGACCTTTTGGGTATTTTCCCGGAATGTTCCAGAAACTGGTTTTGGCGCCAAAAGCGGTTGAGACACCTTGTGTCACGCGACATCTTGAGGCATGGAAAGTGGACGCGTAAGGTCGTGCGACATACTAAGGCAGCCAACTGCAGCCTATAAATAAGACCCTCCCCCTCATTGAAATGGGATCCCAATTCTAGCCTACTGTTACTCTGCCAAAATAGCATTGTGACGAACATCCCAAACACCAAACCTCTCTCTCTCCTACCTTCCAACTAACCAATTCCTCCCATCCAAACCCAATTCTCAAACTACACCAATTGGAGCCCTTGCACCAGAGCTTTGAGATCCACAACGACGAATTGAAGGATTCTATATCTGACTGGATATAGAATTCGTGGAAGCAACAAGGGTAACGATTCCCTAACCCTCTCTCCCTCTCTCTCTTGCCTAATTCCTTGTAATTCTAGCATTATATTTTGTTTGGATTCAGTAATCAGATCCTAGCTATCTGAATTACTGAATCCCAATCGCAATCTCTCTGTTTAACTTACATAAATTGTGTAATTGAGTTCATATTGTTTGATTTGGTTGAATTTGGTGCTTGAGCCCCAAGGGGGTGTGGATCTACCTATATCCACACTCCCTGGGTTGATTTAGTCTCGTTTCTGTATTTCGTTCGTAATCTAGCTAATTGATTAGATCTGTATAGCTTTCTGTCAATTCTGTGTTCATTCTGTAAGTCTTCTGCAGATGGTCCATATGTGTCACGCGACACCTTCGTCTCCATGTGATCCTGTGTCACGCGACATATTTGGTCACTGATACGACGTGTCACGCGACATAAGTGACCTATCTGCAGAGACCTCTTTCTTTTGTAATCTGTTTTAAGATTGTTTGTATTCAGGGATGTGGCCTCCCTAAATAATGGGCTCACAATTTGTATTTCCTCTTTTCATAATCAATAAGACGTATTTTACCACATCTTGCTTATTATCAATATATGCACACATTTTGGATTTACTTGGATGTTTTTTTGATTGAAAGACTCGTCTACGGACGAGGCGTGTTGGGTGAACTCTCGGTTCTTCCCAACACGTAACCTGACCTCCGAACCCATGTTTTTTCTCTCTAAAACAAAGGTTTTCAATGTTTCCTCTTAAAACGGCGTGGCGACTCCTTCTTTTTCATTTAAACCGGGAAACCCAAAATTTTCCGGGGGCGAGCGCACATTCACCGGGATTACCTCCCACAGCGCTCGCACTGCCTCAAAGGCTCCCCGACTCTTCTGATTGTGGACGTCAACTATCCCTCGCCCCTGCAGGCGAACAAAGCAAGGATACGTTAAGCAAAGAAGCGACATCAACAAAGTGCACGAACGCATGTCAAAAGGATGTAATGCAGATACGGTTCTCATTCATTTCCTACATATATTTCCATCCTTTCGAAAACTCCGTCGAATCCGTAACTTTCAAAGCATTTCGAAAACTCCGTCGAATCCGGAACTTTCAAAGCCTTTCGAAAACTCTGTCGAATTCGGAACTTTCAAAGCATTTCGAAAACTCAGTCGAATCCGGAACTTTCAAAGCCTTTCGAAAACTCCGTCGAATCCGGAACTTTCAAAACCCTTCGAAAACTCCGTCGAATCCGGAACTTTCAAAACCCTTCGAAAACTCCGTCGAAACCGGAACTTTCAAATTCTTTCGAACATTTCGAAAATTTACTCCGTCCCGAATTAAAGCTACTTTAATTTTGGAAAACGCATCTAGACATGGAATTTTGCAACCAAAATTTTTATGTCATCTACCCATAGTATCAATTGAACTACATCCTAGTCAATTTCGACAAAGGTTCATAGCCAAGTCAAAAGCCCCAATCCGGGCACCAAAATCCCTATTTCATTCCTAGTCAAATTTCTAACATTTAAAGAATGCACATTCTTAAAATTAATGGAATTTGAGGGAAGCTTACTTGTCTCTCGACCCCTCCTTTGGAGTTGTGTTTATCCCTAGCCGGGTAGAACTCCGCCGGATTCAATGGATGAATGTTGGTTCGAATGGTCCGAACCAACCGCGTTCTTTCGTCATCGGTCCTTCCATGACGAGCCATTGGTTCCCAATCACCTTCCATAGCAATTTTCCTTCACAAATTTGAGCAAACTTCAAAATTTTTAGGTGAAAATTTTCTCTCCTTTCTCTCCTCTCTCGTCGGAAATAATGGTGGAAATGGACTGGTTTGCGTCGGCCTTGGCGCTGATTTGAATCTGGTCAAATTCAGTCCAAGTCCGGCCGGACTCTTGCTGCAGCAAAAAGATTCCTTGCCACTTTGGCCCCTCAACCTTTCGCAGTTCCAATTTTACCCCTTTTGGCCCCCAAAAGTGTAAAATTTCCCCCCAGTTAGACATTTCTAACACCCCATCCCCCGAGGATAAATTCTCCGTTAGTTCTCACTAACGCTCGTCTCCAGACGTTAAATTCCCAGTTAGTCTTCACTAACGCTCATCTCCAGACGTTAAATTCTTCGTTAGTTATCACTAACGCTAGTCTCCAGACGTTAAATTCCCAGTTAGTCTTCACTAACGCTCGTCTCCAGACGTTAAATTCCCAGTTAGCCTTCACTAATGCTCGTCTCCAGACGTTAAATTCTTCGTTAGTTCTCACTAAAGCTCATCTCCAGACGTTAAATTCTCCGTTAGTTCACACTAACGCTCGTCTCCAGACGTTAAATTCTCCGTTAGTTCTCACTAACGCTCGTCTCCAGATGTTAAATTCTCCGTTAGTTCCCACTAACGCTCGTCTCCAGACGTTAAATTCTCCGTTAGTTCTCACTAACGCCCGTCTCCAGACGTTAAATTTCATCCTCAGTTGACGTTTGACATTTAAACGCTCAATCATGACTTCGGACATTCCAGTTACAATTCCGTCTCCAGACATTAAATTTAATCCTCAGTTGACGTTTGACATTCAAACGCTTAACCCTGTCTCCGGACATTCAAGTCACATTTCCGTCTCCCGACGTTAAAATTTCTAGTGGTTTTCACCATCGTTCACTTCCCCGGCCGCCAGTCGTAAGCCCGATCGTCCCACCTTAGCGGTCATCAAGGTAAGCCCGCACAACAATCCCTCTTCGGCCATCAAGGTAAGCCCGAACGTTCATCCCCAGCAGGATTCTAAAGAAGAAACGTTGATCCTTCCGAGTTGTTAATAACGCCAGTTTAACACAACCATTCCCATCATTGCGACCCTATCCTCAGCAGGATAAACCTGGCCGTCATCGTAAGCCCAGCATCCAAGGCACAAACGCCTTTGTCTCAGGATAAGCGTATCCTCGTTCACTCCGATTTGAGGCGCCACACGCCCTCGTCAGTATCAGCAACTCCGGTTTGAGGCGCCACACGCCCTCGTATGATCCAGCAACTCCGATTTGAGGCGCCACACGCCCTCGAAGGTTTCAGAATCCTGTGTTCGGGACGCCTCACAATAGTCTCCATTCAGGTCCGAGTACCTCGCAATGGTCTCATTCAGGTTTAGACGCCTCCCAACAGTCTCGCTCAGATCAAGGTCCCCACGCACGGCTCTTGCACCTACGAACTACGATCGGCTTGATTCCCGCTCAGGATACGTAGGAATCCTTTCGCTAAGGGTCCAGCCAGCTGACTGCCAGGTCTCTTCCAAAGTAAGGCATCCCGATTTGGATCCTTATCTTTTTTCAACGACCCCACCTCCTTCGGAAGTGACGTCGCTGAGGGGCTAACTGTAAGTACCCAAATCCGGATCGTCAAAATTCGTCAGAAAGTTAACCGAAATCCGTTAACTGGCCCGCTCCAGGTTAACCGAAACCCGTTAACTTCCCGTTGCCAAGCCAACAAGACGTCCCGGGACTGCCCCGAGCATCCCAACATCGAAGCGTACTTAACACACGTTATCGCACGTAAAAGTACAGCTTTCCCTGAAAAATGCACTTTGCGGCACTTTCCGGGGGCATTTCGAACATTTTCCGAACTGTTATTTTAAAAACGGACAAAACCGGGACCCGGAAACGAACTCCCACACAAATGGTGAGTCATGGGACACATGGCAAGCATGCCACCTCCCTCTAGTCACCTTTCAATCAGAAATCAAGGCCAAATAACCAAAATACCCCTGGATTGCAGACCAAGTCCGGCCGGACTCATTTGAAGGTTCTGAGAAATTGCCAGCAAGTCCCTCAAAATTCCAAAATACCACAAAACCCCCTGGATTTCAGTCTAAGTCCGGCCGGACTCATACTGAAAATTCACCTATAAATAGAAGGGCTGTCAAAGCCAAAAACAACAAAAATTACTCTCCATTTTCACCATAGCCACGGCCCAACTAAGTTTCACCCCTTCCCGAGCTCCCGTTTCATCTCGATTCGCGTGAAACTTCCGTATTTCGATCAAATACGCCCCTCACCACTCCGAAACACCGTTCCAAACCACTTTCCGTATCTCGTATACACCCTCGAGCCAAAGGAGTCGACCCTAGCCATAGGTATAACTCCCTCTCTCTAATCTCTCGTTTCGTCTCGGTTTACATGCCAGTCGCTACAACCGTTTCGAACAACGTTATTGAAATGTAGACGCCTCCGTCTAACGGGGTCCGATACGTTTTAGCCCCTCGATCCTCTTCTCTTCCCGTAAGAGAAGTAATCACGGGTTAAAACGGCGTTTCGACCCCGTTCCGTTTAAATTTCTATCATTTACCATTCCGGATCGATCGATCCGTCGATTGTCATTTACTTTTTTGCCATTTACAACTCTGAACCGTTTTGGCTCGTCGATCGTCATTTACAACTCCGAGCCGTTTTGGCTCGTCGATCGTCATTTACAATTCTGAGCCGTTTTGGCTCGTCGATCGTCATTTACGATTCCGGATCGTTCGATTCCGTCGATACCGCATTTAAATACTGTCATTTACAAAGTCCGACGCATTTGGATCGTGATAGTATTTACTTTTCAAAGTCCGAGTCGCAACCCGATTCGTTGATTGCATGTCATTTAATACGTTTTTTTCCGTAAAAATCGTTAACAATGTAATGCCCGGTTCAAAACCGGAGTTCGTTCTTCGAACTCTCTTTCAAAAGCGCAAAATGACGTTTGGCATCCGAACGCTCATCTTCAAACTTAAAAGCAAACTTTTGACATTCAAAAACATTTAATACGTTTTTCCCGTAAAAATCGTTAACAATGTAATGTTCGGTTCAAAACCGGAGTTCGTCCTTCGAACTCTCTTTCAAAGAGCTCAAAATCGACGTTTGCCACGCAAACGCTCATTTCAAACTCAAAATCGACGTTTGCCACGCAAACGCTCATTTCCGTCTCAAAACCGACGTTTGTCATTCAAACGCTCGCCTTTTCAAACAGGTCACCTAATCAACGTTTGACATTCAAACCAAGATTAAGCTTGTCATTCAAGCCCCCATTTCAAAACACACACACACACACACGATTTCGAGAAAGGTAGAAAGACTCGTCATACGAGGCATTTCGGGTGATCTCGTAATACTCTTCCCGAAACGTAACATGACCTCTGAACCTAACAATATCTGGTACCAAATAGCTTTTTACTCGTTTTTGCTACCAATAAAAATGATCCCCTGTTTTCAAAGCCTTTTCCTAAGTTTTTGCTACCAATAAAAACGACACCATTTTCACTAAAGCCGTTTCTCAACGTTTGGGCTCAAAATACAAAAACCGCGTGGCGACTCCTCATTCCTTCCCAAGAAGCGAGGTCTCAAACACCAACCCTCCGCGAAAGACAACCGCTTCGCTCGCGCAAATTCGGGTAATTTCACCTCCCTAAATAAATGGTTCACAAGTTGTAAGTTTCAAAGTTCAAAATCAATAAAATACATGTTTACCACATTTGTTTATTATCAATGCTTGCATACGTTTATGGATTAATTGGATGTTTAGTTAGAAAGACTCGTCTACGGACGAGGCGTGTTGGGTGAACTCTCGGTTCTTCCCAACACGTAACCTGGCCCCCGGATCCATTTTCTCTCAAAGGTTTTTCAAAGTGTACCTCTAAAACATGGCATGGCGACTCCTTTTCTTTTTTCATCATTGGAAAACAAAATTTCGGGTGAGCGCACATTCAGGAGGGAAGGGCCCAACCAAATCTACTCCCCACATGTCAAAGGGCCAGGTTGAGATTACTGGGGTTTGCTCGGTGGTAGGTAGGTGAGGTATATTGGCAAACCTTTGGCACTGATCACATCCTTGAACAAAATCGTGGGCATCAGCCCTCATGTGTGGCCAATAATATTCCATTGTTATCAGTTTGTCGGCCAAAGTTCTGGCCCCCGAGTGTCCACCACATACTCCACTATGCACCTCGTACATCAGCTGGGTAACTTCTTGAGGGTGAACACATCTTAACAATGGCTTGCT
Source organism: Adenophora triphylla var. japonica (assembly GCA_022495995.1). NCBI lineage: Eukaryota > Viridiplantae > Streptophyta > Magnoliopsida > Asterales > Campanulaceae > Adenophora > Adenophora triphylla. The sequence continues at coordinate 457,514 of JAFEMH010000594.1, read as the reverse complement.
AAAAGATCTCCTGAATAGCTCATCTCCTTGAATAACGTACCTTGGAGCCTTTTTCTTGATAGCTCGAGCTTCTTTCTCGTCATCAGGTAGCTTGCCCGTTTCTAAGTAAGCTCGCATTTTGTCAATCCAGCACTTGTTGTAAGCCCATTCTGTACCGGCATCTTCCAGGCATTGGATTTGAACTCTCTCGTAGGCCGAATGTTCGAGGTAAGCGATAGGTTCTCCATGTGGCTCATTTGAAGTAGCCAGTTTCGAGAGTAGGTCGACCAATTCGTTATCGTCGCGACCAATCCTCTGAATTTCCCAGAATTCCATGTTTTTTATTAGTTTTTTCACCAAGTCGCAGTATTTGATTAAAGTAGAATTCAGCACCTCGTACTCTCCTCTGACCTGGTTGACTATCAGTTGGGAATCACAATACCCCATAATTTTGATCGCCCCAAAACACTTGGCGTACTCGATTGCTGCGACCAACGCTTCATACTCTGCCTGGTTATTGGAGGCTTCAAACTTGAACCTCAATGCTTCCTCATAGATCATCCATGATTCTGGCTCGATCAATACTATCCAGCTCCACTAACATTCCTTGTTGCCGACCCATCTGAGTATATTTTCCAGCAATCGTCGGGTAAGCTAGTAACGGCTTGAGCATCTGGCTCCTTTCCCTTAACTTTCTCCTTCTAAGATCGCACCTCGCTATCTTCCTTGGTGAACGTCAACTCGACCAAGAAATCTGCCAAGGCTTGAGCCTTTAATGCCTTTCGAGGTCGATACTCAATGTCAAATTCTGTGAGAGCAATTGACCAATTGAGTAAGCAACCTGAACTCTCTGGCTTATGCAAAATCTTTCTCAGGGGTGCATTTGTGAGCACAACAATAGGGTGAGCTAGAAAATAAGCTCGTAGCTTCCTTGAGGCCACGACTAAGGCATATGCGACCTTCTCTACATTGTAATACCTGCCTTCAACGTCGGATAGAGCCTTGCTGACATAATACACGAGCTTCTGAAGCCCCTCTTCTTCTCGAACCAGAACAACTGCCACTGATTGATCTCCCACAGATAGATACACGAACAAAGTTTCCCCAATGTTCGGGTTGCTCAATAGAGGAGGAGTAGCGAGGTACTCCTTAAGCTGTTGGAACGAAGAATGATATTCGGCCGTCCACTCAAAATTTTTCATCCCCCTCAATGATTTGAAGAAGGGGAGAGATCTTTCTGCCGACTTGGCTATAAAGCGACCTAGGGCCGCCACCCTACCATTAAGTCGATGAATCTCCTTGATACTTGTGGGCTCTTTCATGTCGACCAAAGCCTTGATCTTCTCGGGATTTGCCTCAATTCCTCGCTGGGACACCATAAAACCAAGAAACTTCCCAGCTGCCACCCCAAATACGCACTTGCTCGGGTTGAGCTTCATGTCGTTTGCTCGTAAATTGGCGAATGTTTCCTTTAGGTCGACCACGTGACATCCGACCTTTGTTTTGATGACCATATCGTCAATGTAGGCCTCCATGTTTCGGCCAATTTGTGAAGCAAAGACCTTGTTTACCATCCGTTGGCAGGTCTCTCCTGCATTCTTCAACCCAAACGGCATCATGTTATAGCAATAAATACCCCCTGCAGCTTGAAAAGCTATCTTCACAATATCATCTTCATGCATCTTGATCTGATGATAGCCTGAATAGGCATCGATAAAGCTGAGTGTGGAGTGTCCAGCAATAGAATCGACGAGCTTGTCAATCCTAGGTAGGGGATAGCTGTCCTTTGGGCAGGCAAGATTGAGGTTGGTGAAGTCGACGCACATTCTCCACTTGCCATTAGATTTCTTCACCATGACCACATTAGCTAGCCAGGTGGTATGAGTAGCTTCCTTTATGATACCTGCACTTAAAAGTTTTTGTACTTCGAGCTTTATAGCTTCCTCTTTGTCATGAGCGAAGCTTCTCAATTTCTGTGCTTTAAACTTCATGGTCGGGTTAACTTCCAACCTATGGACTGCGACTTCTTCCTTGATCCCTTTCATATCCTCTACTCGCCAAGCAAAGACATCAGTGCTTTCCTTTAGTAGCTCGATGATATCTGCTCTTTCCTCAGCTGATAACTGCTTTCCAATCTGAATTTTTTGCTCGGGATAATGTAGCGTTGTGAGAAAGAATTTTATCTTTTTTTTTGAGTCGTCACCTATATTATTCATTTGGAAACATAGGAAAACCATTTTTGAAAAGAGATTTGAGTTCGGGGCTTAGGTTATGGAATGGGTAGGTCGAGGAGCATCCATTCCACCCGATCCGAAGATCGGTCTTGCTAAAGAAAAGAGAGGTTTTCAATTTTTTACAATATATACAATTAAAGAAAAAAACAAGTAAACCCTAATCAATTTATTGATTAGGAATGTCGGATTGTATGCTTCGAGATCGCCTTCATCGATTGAAGGGACTCTAGGCCAATCCTTTTGATGGGATTACACCACTCTAAAAGCCAATAGAGAGAGATTGAGAAGAGGAGAATATAAAGTGAAGGAGTTTACCTAGCGTTTGGGGAGGATTTGATTTAGAACGTGGTTCTAAGATGTCTTCTCGATCGAGAAGTGATTTGGGAAGTGTTTTGACTCAATATGAGAGTCAAATCTTGATGCGGACAGAGCTTCGCCTCAATCCTTGATTCGGGTTTGGATGTTTGTTGATCAACAAGGTTGATAAACAAACTTTAGGTGATTTTAGGGAGGTTTTGTGAGTGATTTGAAGGAATCTTTCGTGGAGAGAAACCAACAAATTGTGTGTGTTGTGTGGAATTCTGGCCCCCTGAAACAATGGAAGTCACCAAGTATTTATAGGGATTTAAGAGGTAGAGGTGGAGAGGTAAAACACATCTAGGAAGGTTCTAGAACTCAATCATCATTGGATGACCGGATTGATAAGGTTTTATCCAGAAAAGAGGTTGAAACGGAGAAGGAGAGTGATTTTTGCACATCCTGTCGAGGGGATATCTCGCGCGAGATATGATATCTCGTGCGAGATAACTAGTCTGATGACTATTTTGTCCTCTTCAGTTGTTCCGTTAGTCAGTTAGGTCCAAAACTAACGAGGTTAGTTAGAAACTTAACGAAAACATGACGAAACTGATATGCTTTCATCAAAACATAAAAGAGAGACGAAGAGTAGTGTAATCATGAATTATTGGTTCAAAATGGGGTGTCTACAGAGCCCCTCGGGCGATGTGTCTTATGAAAGAAGAAGTGTCGTCGATAGAAAAGACATCATTCTGAACATTGGGATGGTCGTGCCGCACGGCTGCCTACGTATCTCTAAGAGAGAATCAGACCAAATGTAGTTCGACTCCAAAACACTAAAAAGGCTATTTTAGGTATTTTGAAAAGCATTTTTTTTTTGAAAATTGAAGAGGGATTTTTTTTTGTTTTGAAAAGGTAAAATCATACTGAGGACTCAATGACTTGACCCAATTCTGATGATACCCGGTTTGTTGATGAAGTTGTTGAAGTGCGTCGTCCGAGGTTACTGACGTAGCTTGTTGTTGCCGAGGTTACGGACTTTGTTGTCGTTGCCGAGGTCACGGACTTTGAAGTTTGCTGCCGTCACAGACTTTGAAGTTGTCGCCGAGGTCACGGACTTGAAGTTGCTGCCGTCACAGACTTTGCTGGTGTCGCCGAGGTCACGGACTTGAAGTTTGCTGCCGTTACAGACTTTGAAGTTGTCGCCGAGGTCACGGACTTGAAGTTGCTGCCGTCATAGACTTTGTTGTTGTCGCCGAGGTCACAGACTTGAATTTTGCTGCCGTCACAGACTTTACTGATGTTGCCGAGGTCACGGACTTGAAGTAGCTGCCGTCACAGACTTTGCTGATGTTGCCGAGGTCACGGACTTGAAGTTGTCGGTTGAGATGAAGGTTCTGTCGGCCCCTGTAATGTAAGGATATATGCATGCTGGTCTCGGATAGACCCGAATGATTCTTACCTTTCTGTACCTGTTAGCACATAACGATTCCAAATAGATTTTTTCCAAATTTTAGTTGTTCAACTAGACTTACGTGGTGGTGCTCACGTCTATTCGTGTAAATGGATGGTTGGACATTTTGGTGGTGAGTTTATGTATGATTATATGGTGTATGGAGATGTAGGGATATGTGTATGGATTTGTATTTGAGAGGGGTAAACTGTATGAGAGAACTTTGTGTTTGACAAGTTGGGACCAACTCAGGTTTATGCAGAATTTGTTGCTAGTCAGCGAGGCTGTATTGTTGTAGAATTTCGTTCGATGAGTATCCTTGTGTGAACACATCTAGGTCTGTTGAGAATCTTCATTCTTACTTCTCCTTGAGTCGTGTCTCTAGGAGGCAAATGACTACACATCTGTCGATTGTCGTAATGGCTTTATGTCCAAGGTCCTTTGGTGTCTCAAGCCCCAAGTTGCTTGCAAGTGGTAGATGACTTTGTGAACAGGCTTGTGAAACTGTTTTCTTGATTTGAAGAAGACTCTCCTTGTTGATTTGATTTGAAGAGGATCGAATGACGTCCGGTGAAGAAGGTTGAAGAATACTCTCCCTTTGACCTTTGATTTTTTTTTCTTAGTGCGCACCCTGGTTTTTGCCTAGACTGTCCTTTCGGGTTTTCAATCTAGCAGGCATCTCTTTTGCGTCTTCTTTTTTTTTTTTTCATTTTTTTTTGAATAATATGTAACTCGAAGAGAACTCAGAGAGAGAAAATCTTATTGAGGAGAGAGGAATGAGATTTCAAGTTAGCTGAGGAGAGACGGACTCTAATCTTTGGAAGGTGATCCAAGCATTGACTCTTTGAAGAAATGTATTCTCTAATGATGAGAGGGAGAAGTAAAGAGGAAAGCCCCTAATGCAGATCTGATTATTTTGAAGAGTTTGAAGTAGAGATTGACTGGGGGAGGAAAGGATAGGAAGCCCCAGTTTTGATGCTTGGATTTCAAGAGTGTGTATGAGAATGGCTAACATGAAGCCCCTAGACTCAACAAGAAACGCTACTTGGCTCAAGGATCTAGAAAAATTGTTCTACCTTTTAATGAACCGTGCTTCATCTAGAAATTTCTAAACAAGATTGAGGAGAAAGCCAATCATTAGTATGACTTAAGGGTAAATATTTTTCTTGGTACTGAAAGTCTTCTTCACTTGATGTAGGAGGATATTGAGGAATCATTTTTACTTTTGTTGGTATTACTTGACTCCTCTTCTTTGTGGGAGAGTCCTTCTTGCCTTTGTTGAAATTTCATCCTTGCTGTGGGGCGATGAAGGCTTGAGAGTTTTTCTTTCTCTCTTTTTTTTTCCCTTTTTTTTTTTTTTTTTGATGCTCTATTTTTGCCTAGGACGATTTGAGGAGTTTCGACCTAGCGAGCTTTTCATTTATTTTTGTACTCTCAAAGCCTTGAGTTGAGTAGCCCCACTCTTCTTGGGATGAATGTTGATAGCAGTACCTTTGGATTTATTTGCTTGTTGACCTTTGACTTTCAGTAGGGGTAATGTTTAGCCCTTAAGCTTCCTAAGGATAACATTCTTCTTAAACTCGCTTAGAAGTCTCTATTTTTGTGATGATTAAGGAATGGAAGGTTCATTATTTTGCATGAGTTAAATGATATTCATGAGGTAGAACAACCTTAGGGAAAGTGTTTAGAAAAAGAAAATTACTTTAATTAATTGAGAAATTTAAGAACAGACTCGATAGTTTAGAAGACACAAACTAGAGGAGGTGAGGAGTACTAGAAAGACAGAACGACTCTTCGAGTTCATACTTGGAAATTTAAAACCTAATCTACTTCTATCAAAGGAGAAAGGGAGAGGATAGTTGTAGCCCCAAAGTGGTAAGTGTAGATTTCTTCTTGGAGCTTCATCTTCTTCATGGAGTACGAAGCAGAGGATTGGTGATGACGTTGGGACGTTCTAGATCTCCATTGTCAAAGAGGTCTTGGATGATGTCCTTCAAGTGATGGCAAGAGTTGGTGTCGTGGCCGGTGAAGTTGTGGTACTTGCAGAATAAGTGATGAGCATGATTCGGACCCATATCCTTCGGAGGACCACCTTCCCTTGGTTTGATCTTTTCATTCTGGACAAGCACATCGAAGAGTTCTTCTTGAGTGATTCCTTCAATTTTGTCGTAGTGCCTCTTTTTCTTTTCGGGAGGAGGGACAGCAGAATACTTTCCAATGTTGGAGCGGTTGAATGCAATGGCATTGACTGAAGCATCCTTACTTGTAGCGGGTTTGTTGTAGCGGAAGTTACTTTCCCTCTTTTTACTTTTGAGGAAGTCGTCAACCCTAATTCCGGACTCGAGGAGTTCATTGAAACTAGGAAAGTAATTACCGGCAAGCTTCTCTTGAAATTCATCACGGGCATTGGAGGAAGATGTGGATTTGCTCTTTGAGAGTAGGCATTTCGACGATTTCAGTGAGTTTGAGTCTCCATCTTCTAGAAAATTCAGCAAAGGACTCATTGGCATGTTGCTTGGTTTGTTCAAGATCCCTCCTAGTAGGGCGGTAAGTGGAGTTGTCTTCAAACTGCCTTTGGAAGACTAAACATGCAGACGACCAATCAAGCCTTGTAGTTGTAGGAAGAGACATGTACCAATCCCTTGCGCAAAGACCTTCCAAGGTTTGAGAAAAGCATTGGGCCAAGATTGTGTTGTCAACGCCCATTGGAAGCATGGCCCAAGTGTAGGTTTCAACATGAGCTCGAGGACAAATAGTACCATTAAACTTGGCAATGTCGGGTGTCTTGTACTTGTGAGGAAACTTGGTGATTGATTGTTGAAGAGCATCGGGATCAAATGGAACGAATGACCCTTTTGAAGTGTCAAGAGTTGCAAGTTTCTTCTCGAGGTAGTTCTTAGTAACATGGTCACCAAGTTTAGTAGTTTCACCACTGCCTTCTTTCTTGGTGGAGGTATGTTCCTCATCATCGGAGGAGGATGAGGAAGAGGAGGAATCGGATTCTTCCTTTTTCTTGCTTGTCTTCTTGGGTTTCTTATTCTGCTTGGTATAGGATTCCTCTTCATCGGAGGAGGATTCCACTTTCTGCTTTTGCTTTCTGCCTTTCTTGACTTTCAACTCGTGGAGTTCTTTCATGAGGGCGGCCATTTGGGCATTCTGCTCATCAATTTGCTTACTTTGTTCATCCAACCTAGTCATGGCTTCGATGAGTTGGACCTTAGCATCGTTGAAATCGGCCTCGGTGGTAGAAGGAGAAGCAGACATCGTGTCGAGCTTTGGCGAAGGACCTAGACGTGTAGCAACCGGGTTAAACCATGATCGAGTCCCAACAAGTCGGCTGAATAGGGTGAATGAAGGCTTTGAAGGTTTGAAGGTTTTGGCCAAAACACGAAAAGACCGAACACTTATCTCGTACGAGACAAGTAGTCTCGCGCGAGACTTCACCACGGAAAGTCACAATTTTTCTGATTTTAATCCTAATTTTGGTCGAACGGAACATCCGTTTTGGGGGTTTCTAATATTCAGAATCCAAACCTAGAGACCTAGGGGTCGGAGTAATCTCAAGTAACATCGAGTTTTGTGCAATAATTTTGGTGAGAAAATTTTCTCTTTTTAGGGGCAAATCCGAAGGGACATAGGGACGTTTCCGAAGGGACAATTCCGAAGCGACAATTTTTTTTTGACATGGATTATTGCCCAAAATAAGATCTTGACAAGGAATTACAAGGACTCCAAGATCAAACCGACCGGTCACGGAGTGTCCTAAAAAGTCAATCTACATGATATGTGGCGATGCAGGGCTGGAAGGCTAGGCTCCCCGCGATATGACAATCTAGATGGATTGAATACGCGGAGTGGGATGATCCAACTTCGGAGAGACCGGCGACTAGGTGGTTACCGTCATCCGTCCTTAGTGTGGGTCCCGGGTTTATAGAGGGTATGTAATGCAATGACAGTTATAATATGAGTGCGCGTGTGTGAGAGTCAAACTAGGTGATAGAGTAAAATAGAGAGTTTTATTTTTTTTGAAAACTAAAGAAAAACAGATAGTGGCCGCACTAAGTGGTTGCCTACGTTTCTCCCAAATTAGGAAGACTCAGGCCGTCGTAGTTCCACATAAAGGAGAGAGAGAAATAAATAATTTAAATTACAACTCCTGAATCCCCAATGGACCGGACTTTAATTAAATAAAACCCAATCGCACGCAATTTATAAATAATAATCCATTATTTAAATGAAATAAAGATTCGAGTTCTACACCTTAAGGGAGGCCTTAAGATGTGGGAACTATGCAGATAATGAATTCTGGGATCCTGTTAGTACCCGCTCCTAAAAAAGGTATTTTAAATATTTTGGACCAGTTTGGTTGACAAAACCCTAAATTAATCTTTTCATTCTTATTCCTCCGCCGTCAGCAGTTTGCGTGGAAAGTACGCCTGAGGAAGTGTCGATCGAATCTTCTCTATTTAGTTCGATCGACCCTTCATCATAGTGCCGATCGACCCTTTTATTTAGGATAAACTTTACTTAAAATAAGTGCCGATCGACCCTTATCCAAAAGAGGGCCGATCGACCCTTTCTTTAGGTCCAGCCCATTCCCCGAAGCACTATAAATACGTGCACTCGGTTCACTCTCCAGGACACACGTTCTCTCTAGAAAACACACAATATTCAACGGGGAAATCAAGACTAAACTTGATTTGTTCCATCACACAACACATTTTTCACGGAGAAGTCAAGACTATACTTGATTCTCCCTTCCGTACATCTCTCAACATTCTTCGAATCTTGTTAGATTCGAATCCCAAAGCCTTGCTACAATTGGTAAGTCTTCTATTCCATCCTTTATTATTATTATTGCTGTTTATTTGCATGCTTAATATGTTCTAACTATGCCTATATGCTAGATTTAGAATTGTTTCAATATATTTAAGTATGTATAGCCGAGGATGATCTAAGGTTTCACCCCGAGAAACCCAGTGGATCTAGGAACTATTTCTTTCCTTCCACCTTAGTAATAATCATCCCATGATCAAAAATTCCCCAAGGATGAACGTTGATTAGTGCACCTTCCGAGGGCCTAAATCAAAGGTTCTAGGGTGTGATCATCAATTAATTCTTTCTCTCCCCTCCTCCTTATGCATGATCCCGCTTCTCCTATCTATTCCTGTAAACACCGCACACAACCAACACCCCACATGCTAGAAAGACCGATCCGTCGGGCAATAGGAGTGATAGCGTTTCTTCTTCTGTTGTAACTTGACCCCGAACCCAATAACATGTTTAGCCTTTTTTCAATGCTTTGGGCTATATCAAAGCGGCGTGGCGACTCTCAAAAGTTAAACTAATATTTTTAATATGGTTTAAAGCGAGTGTCACTTAATGAATATCCCATTTCGATCCGACATTACATAATTATTTATTTTAAACTTCCGAATGCGCGTTGCATTGGGATGGGGTATTCACAGTGGCGACTCTGCTGGGGACTGTTTTGAAACTTTTTCAAACTTAGTGGGTCAGACTTTCGTTTTCCTTTGTGGTGTTGTATTTTGCTTTCTTTTTATTTTCTTTATTCTTAACTGTTGCATTGCATGCATGCATCTCCTAAAATAAAATCTTTCTCTTTTTTCTCTTAAAAAAGAATTAGACTTTTTTTTTGCCTCACACTACCACTAAAGTCCGTGTCACACTGCACAGACACCCTTAACCCATCGGAGAAGCCAAAGTGCGGGAAGTGTGGTGATCATGTCGCCTCCCTTCCGAGTCTCACTTGGTCATCCACTCATTAGTGAGCTTCGGCTGCACGGTGGGAGCCTGAAACCTAACCCTTGTGTCGCCCACTTTGTTAGGAGTACACTCCCTGTGACCGGTTGGTTTGACTAGCTTTTTCATATAGACAATTAATAAGGTCTTTATGATAAGTCACTACGAATCAGTGATAAGTCAAGATCTATAGAGAGAAAAGAGCACAAAAAATTGATTTCCTTCTAAAGGACGTGCCATGTAAGGTTGAGTGCTTGTTAAAAGATCTTGTCTTATCATAGGTCTGTAGTACTTTCCATAAATATAATCTTAAGTGTCTATATGAGACGGTTAGTCGTTAGGATCCACCACTTTAGGACCTTTAGTTAGTTGCGAAAAAGGGGTATCCCTTCCAACCTTAGTAGGTCTAAAAGAAACAAAGCTTCTATAAATAAAAAATTCAAGCAAGTATACTGCATGAGTCAACCCTTCAGCCGAAAATCCACCTAGGTCAAACCTCTCTCGACCAAACCACCATCTAGGGCCTATCTAAGCCAAACCAAGGCCAATTCTCGTCCAAGTCCAATCAACTCGCCTAGATCACCCTCACTTATATCCGACCAAGGATCGAGTCATCTTCCTCTTCCTTTTTCATCAAACAGACTCTTTTACATTCATCCTCTCTCTTTCTCTAAACTTAACCCTGGTTGTATCATCAATCGGAACCCCCTCGAACTACGGTGACCTGAGACTCGTACCTTAAATGGTAAGGGTTACGTAGGCAACTTCAGCCCGGTCAAACTCTCAAATTGTGGAGATCAACTATTTTCTCAAGGATACCTTAGGATTAATTATGAACCTAATTCAACTCATTGGTTTGACTCTGCCATATGTTCTTACAGAATTCTACATCATGTCTCTGGAGAAAAGCATTGAAGCCCTTAAAGAAGTCTCAGACATGAAGTTGGGAGTGCTCAACCTCCTCAAAGACATACATGAAATTGAGCAGCACCATTTGTCTTACATTCACGAATACTTGAGAAGAGTTCCTCCTCCTGCTCAAATCCAGAGTCCCTACCATTCACATGCTTGTGGTCCCCCTTATGGTCCTGCACATCAAAATTTCTCATTCAAGATGCCTGCTGTGGCCACCAACCAACGAAGGGCACCAATACCCGAGCCACCCCAAAATTCAATCCAAGAGAAGAAGATCAACAAGGAGCACTTTGATGACTTGGGAATGCCTATAGGTGAGTTCTTCGAAGTTTTGGTGAGAAAGAATTTGATCAAGCCGCTCGAGAATTACAAGCCTGTTAATAAGAGAGCTAACTTGGATACATCCAAGTTCTGCAAATACCACAAGTACGCTGGGCATACCACTGACAGATGTGTGCAACTGAAGCACTTAATTCAAAGACTGATCAACCAAGGGAAAATCCAAGGCCTCATTGATGAAGAAGTCATCGCACTTCGAGGAAAGATTTAGATTCATTCAGTCTTGTAGGTTCTAGTGTGTCTTTCTTACGTCCACTTTGGGCATGGCTATGTAATGTCCACTTTAGATTAGTTACTTCAATAATAAAAGAGTCTTTCTTTCCTTTCTCTCTAGACTTGAGACATAATCTCACATTACTTTCAAGAAGATTGTTTTATTTATAATTATCACTTGGTTGCTAATCTCACTAATAAACTCACCGGCTAATAAGGTAAACAATGAATGAATGCTTTGATTGGAGTAAACGATTCACTGTCCCTTCCTCATATACACCATCCCTATACACCCTTCTATCATACACTCTCTCCATACTCCACCATATACTTTTCATACACTACCTCCAGACCCTCTCCTTGTACACACCCTCTATACTTTCTCAAGCATACACTTCCCCAAATACACTCTCCCCCACTTGACCTCCTTTCCATATGATCAAGACAAGCACAAAGACCGTTGTTGCTCAGAGAATAGATGCTCACGCCACTACCATTCAAAGAAAGCGCAAGGGACTGTTCTTATCCTTCACAAGTGCTACATGAATGTCAACTTGGGGCTCACCAACCCCCCAATATCGCGTCTCCTCTGATTTTCCATTTGATAGATAAGCTTTCGTTGAATATGCTCACACGTCTTTCTCATGGTCCGAATATATTTTGCCTTACTTAATAAGTCGGTTAAATGAGTTTGCATTTATTTTAAATACACTTTTGAGAATGCTATCCAGTAGCGATTGAAGCTTGAACCTCTCACCATAGGAAGCCATAACCTTATCCTCACTAAATAATACCCTTTCATTTCAAGATCGACAAGTTTTGAAACCCTAAGGAAGAAGCCCATACTAGGGGCTCCCCTGACTCACAAAGCTCAAGAAAGGCGGAATGCAAAAGAAAATCATACAAGGGGCTCCCTCGAAGGGACCATCTCCAAGACCAAGAGGGAAAAGGTAAACGCATCCTAAGGCATATACATTAGGGGCTATCACGAGCAAACAAATCCGAAGGCTTTTCTCGAGAAGAGGGTGTTAAAAAAAAAAAAAAACCTTCATCACCCGAAGTGAACCTCCCATCTCAAAGGTTGTGAAAATGAGACATCGAGTGAAGGTCCTATCGTGATCAAGTTACCTGCTGAAATCACAACAAACTCACGAGAAGAAGCAAGAAAGATTCCCTCTTGGACAAATCGCGTAAACCAATTCCAAGTCCATCCTCTCACTTTTAGAGGATTCCATCACCACCCTTAACCTTGTCAAAATCAAAGTTAACCTCACTCTTAGAGGTTCTGAAGAAGCAACAACAAGAAAATCCCTTCACCCTAGAGATCCCAAACACATCCCTCAAACCAACCTCTCAGCAAAAGGCCCAGCCGACCTCTCACTTTAAGAGGCCATGTTAAGCATCACCTAATGATCGATCGCAACCCAAAGCCCAGCTACAACCGCTACCGGATGGCATTCCCATTAAGTCACTTGTTATCCTACGTGAGCATATTGCATACTCTCGCCAAGTTTAGGAACTCGTCCTATTCTTGAAATTCGTTCATTCGACTCCTCAAACACTGTCTGCAAAAGTCTCACTGGGGCTTCGCATCCGTGCCTCTCAGCGGCACTTCGGTAAAAGCAAGGAGACGCGCGCCAGGGACTACTCCCCTCGGCTTGCGAGAATAAGGGAACATCAAATCTTAACTTGAAAGAATGAAAAATAGAAGGGGCTATAATCAGTCAAATTCCCACCTTTTCTTCCACCCTAATATTTTTTCTATTTTTCACTCTTTAACATGAAGAAGATCAATGCAGCGGCATCCCGCACGACAATTATCACAGAACAGTCCAGAGCAGCAAGCAACAACGGAACATCTTACTCCTTCTAAAGTCAAGCCCGATTTCACCATCAATCGATTTTTTCTCTCCTATTCAAATCAAAGCAGTCACTATTTGTTTAATTATATAATTGGAATTTGATAAATCAATCATTGAGGTCCATTCTCGAGCAACCAAAGTATAATTCTGAATAAAACAATTCTTCAAATGTCTCGACAAGTCTTCTTTTCTACAATCTAGGAAGAGCCAAACACTTACTTTCTGCCGAGCAGGGGCTTCCATACACTTTTCCACACCTTGTGATGCTTATACTCTCCCAAAAGAGTCAAACCCAAAAGCGAGAGTGTCATACACGAATTTGGGATCCATTCCCACCTTCGAAAAATGTGCCCCTGCACATATACGCTTCCAAGTCTTGTCCAAGTGACTGATTGACTGTGGTTCGAAATGATGGGTCGCCTCCGTGGCCACAAGATGACTCTGTCTGCGATAGGGATACATTGAATCTCTCCAAGCTGGGGCTTTTGTTAAGCTGTTCTCTCAGGCTCTCTTTACCAGACTCCCCTTCGGGATTGCTTTGCATCATCAACTGGGGCTTCGCCATTGAGGCTCCCCGGAAATGGGTCGACTATGTGGCCAGGGGCTTTAAACAAAAATCAGGGCTCCAACGAGGTCATATCTAGCAAGAAGGGAATCCCTTGTCATCAAGATCAGCATGTGGAAAAATTCTTTGAGTTAGTTAGAAACATAATCAATCATAAGGCCTCCTTATCAGATTAACATGCTTTCAAAATGCCATCCTCCTTGGCACCTTGTTTACAAAAATCACTCTTGGGTCTCCACAAATTTTCAAACCCTTCAAATCTATCAAAGATGTATCTCTGTGACTCTCAAGATGACTCGGTCCTACCTCTCATCTCTGGACAGCAAACTTAACCAATCCCATCTTCTATCATAGACACCTACTCAGCCCCGCCTTGCTCAAACCATAATCTTTCCGCTCAAATTGCCTTGTTCAGAAAAAACCTCTCTAAACCCTAGCCTCAAGCCTAGGTGACAAATACCTCTCTATACCCTAGCCTCAAGCCTAGGTGACAAATACCTTTCTAAACCCTAGCCTCGAGCCTAGGAGACAAAGCTCCTTTCTAAACCTTAGCCTCGAGCCTAGGAGACAAAGCTCCTCTCTAAACCCTAGCTTCAATCCCAATTCAATTTCTAGGGTGACTTCCTTATACGTCAATTTCTAGGGTGACTTTTCATTGTAGTGTACAAAATAGAAAATGTCCATAAATAGAAAATATTAAATTTCAAAATAAATCTGTGCATAAAAACGAGTCAGCATAAAAATAGAGTCTGCATATAGTCTTTTCTTTTATTTATTACAGGAGTTACAAATAAAATCTACAAAATAAAAAGTCCTAATGACCCCGACGGGAGGTCGAACTGCGACCACGAGAAAATCTAGAGGCTGAACTGCCCTCGTCATGGGATCGCTGTCCGCATTGAGCTGGATCCACGTCTACTGACCTCCGAGACTGGCAAGAAAGTGTCTGCACTGCACTCCTCAGCAGATGGCTCAATATATTAGTCTTCCTCACAGCCCGCACATAAGAATCACGGGTAACCTGCAAAATCAAACACGAGGGTCACACCATGGCTAAAACATAAGGATCGATGCATAAAAGGAGAAGTAAGAGGTATACCCCGCCGGCACTGTCTGGAGGAAGCTGAGCAGCCTCGACCTCGTCAGCCTCCGTAGGCGTCAAATCTACCCTCACCTGCCCATCACCAGCCGGCACAAAGAAGTGGTCAGGAAACGGGGGCATGTCTACAATCTCAGGGTGCCCAACACCCATCAGCCCAGGGACAACTAAGCCTTGACCCCCTACGCCGGCAACCTCACCAGCCCGCCTCACCACCTGTGGGGACCTCAGAAAAAGCTCCACGAAGGCCTGGTAATCCATGTCAGATCGGAACTCAGCAGCAAGGATCCCGTGCAGATAATCCTCCTCCTCGCCAAGCGGTTGGGATACCACATGTTCCTAGGAGGATGTTGGGGCGCATAAAGCGAAGCCCACGCATAATGCTGTCTAGCCACCCGCTCTCCCAGGTACATCTCATCAGCGGACAAACCAACCAACAACCTACGGGAAGCAGTAACAACCCGGACATCACCAACTGTCTCTGAAGCCTCAGGAGTCCAAGGGTAAAGCAGAAACTCAATCCTCCAGGGACCACCGAAAATAGCCCTCAGCTCAAATTCGCGGACCGTCTTCTGGACCCCCTCGATCCTATTCTCTTTCCTCCAAAAGCGCAAGACAGGCACATCTCGAGTCTGGTCACGCAAAGTAAACGGCGCAACACTGAAAACCTCATAGACCCACGCCTGCAAAAGACGCGAAAAGCAGATATTCATGAGGACAGAAGGACAAGTAATAAGTAAGAGGACAATAAAAATGACAAAAGCTGACATACCTCCAGAACAAGCTGAAGCGCGTCAAAGGAAGAGGTATTGGATCTCGAGACAGTGTCCAGAGCCCGATACAGCTCAGCCAAGCCGGCCCCTCCCCAGGAGATATCTCGCACCAGATCCAAATCCTCCAAAGCACCCAACAAAGAAAATCGACATACTGGGCCTGAGTTTGGAAAGAGGGCCACTGAGAAGCCGTACCAGAGAAATCCCCGAACAAGTGCATCAAGCCCGTACTGGCCAAGAGAATACTGACCAATGGCAGCTCTAACAAGCTTATACAAATTTTCCAAAGATCAACGCCAAAATTCCTACTCGAGCCCAATCTAGCACCAAACAGCTGGGTCTGACGAGCTGGATCAGCATGAAGGGTCTCATCATAAGGAAGTGCTATATCCATAAACCTCAAGCCGGTAAGAGCAGCGAAATCAGTAGGGATAACTGTGGTCTCACCCCAACTCAAGTGGAAGGTGTGTGTCGTGTCCCACCATAATTCTCGACACACCTTCACCACAGCTGTGCACCGTCTGGTATGACCCATCTGTAGTACCATGTCAAAGAAAGGAGCCAGACCCATGCTCTCTACCCGCTCACGAGGACTACCCTCACCAGCCGGCAAGGACGCCCACAACTCTCCTACCGCCTTAAGGGAGCTATGCCCTTTCATCTTCTTCCCCTACAGGTAAACACAAAGACAGTATGTATCATTACTCGCATTTAAATAATAACATTTTGTAACATGCATGTATTATTTTGTTGTTAAATAAAAAAAATTCCCATACCTTTATCCCAACACGGGAGCGAAGTCCCGTGGAGCCGTGATACTCCTGGCCCGCATAAAAATCAGACTGGTTCCGCAACGGAAAATGCAACCTCAAAGAGCGGTAATTACGAGAAGCCCGTCACCTTCTCGCATCCGCATCCCCACCAGCATCACTCCTGTCGCTCTCCCCGGCGTCATGGTCACCACCCTCGTCATCATCGCTACCACCTTGGCCGCCACCGTTACCACCTTGGCCGCCACCATCACCACCATAGCCGCCACTACCGCCAAGATCACCACCATAGCCACCACCATAACCGCCACTACCGCTAATACCTCCATAACCACTACCAAAACCACCAAAACCTCCGCTGCCACCAGCACCATGGCCACTGCCGCCTCCACCGCTGCCATTGCCGCCGCCATTACCGCCAAAGCTACCGCCTTGACTACCACCAACATTGCCAAAGAGATCACCACCACCGGTGTACGAGCTCAAGGACTGATAGTCGGAGAGATTCAGCAAGGAATTCACATCGTCTTCCCAATCTGGAAAAGCCATGGCAAAGAATCACTCAAAACACTCGAAGCTTTCAGAAATCTTGCTCGGCGGAGAAGAAAATGGAGGAAGAAGAAGAAGACGTGCGCAGATAAAGAGTCGATCGAAAGAAACTGTTTGGCCTAGGAAAGGGTCGATCGACCCTTATTACTAGAAGGGCCGATCGGACCTTATTTTGTGTTATCTCTCAACGGCCAAGATCTCATCTCAAATCCACGGATCCGCATCAAAGGGCCCCTAGCCAATCAGAAGAAAGGGCCGATCGACCCTTCCTTTTCCCCACCTCGATAACGGTTCCTTGATCTAAATCCTTGACTAGACCATTAAAAGGCCTCGCCCCTTTCCAAGAATCAGATATTCTCATTTATTACCCTTTTCCATTACTTATAATCTATCTTTTTATTATTTTTCGGGTAACTCCCACATAGTCATACTCTCACAAATCTTTGGGTGACTCCCTGACAAAATCTTTGGGTGACTCCCCGACACAAATCTTTGGGTGACTCCCTGACACAAATCTTTGGGTGATTCCCCCGCATAGCCAAATCTTTGGGTGACTCCCTGACTGACAAATCTTTGGGTGACTGACAAATAAATCTTTGGGTGACTCCCCGCATACCAAATTTTTGGGTGACTCCACGCATCAAATCTTTGGGTGACTCCCTGGACGCCAAATCTTTGGGTGACTCCTGTACAGTCAAATCTTTGGGTGACTCCCTGACACAAATCTTTGGGTGACTCCACGGACACCAAATCTTTGGGTGACTCCCGCACATCCAAATCTTTGGGTGACTCCCCGTACGCCACAAATCTTTGGGTGACTCCCGCATAGCCAAATCTTTGGGTGACTCCCCGGACAGTCAAATCTTTGGGTGGCTCCCCGAACAGTCAAATCCTTTGGTGACTCCCGTGCAGTCACGTATCCTTGACACCACACGTCCTCCATTCTTCAGGGTACTAATGCCCATTCATTTCTATCCCCGGCTGTATTTCGAACTACGATTTGGCTTGATTCCTCTTGGGATACGTAGGTAGCCCGACAAGGGTTCAGCCGCTCGACCTATCTGGTCACCTTTCATTTGCGACTCAGCTCAAGTCCAAACCTCACATCTGCAAGCTCATCGTCTCACCTCCTGAAATCCCTTTTTTCAGGACGGATCCTATTTTTATCGTCGACCCCACTTGTCTTACAAGAAGCGTCGCCGAGGGGCTACTGTTAGTACCCGCTCCTAAAAAAGGTATTTTAAATATTTTGGACCAGTTTGGTTGACAAAACCCTAAATTAATCTTTTCATTCTTATTCCTCCACCGTCAGCAGTTTGCGTGGAAAGTACACCTGAGGAAGTGCCGATCGACTCTTCTCTATTTAGTTCGATCGACCCTTCATCATAGTGCCGATCGACCCTTTTATTTAGGATAAACTTTACTTAAAATAAGTGCCGATCGACCCTTATCCAAAAGAGGGCCGATCAACCCTTTCTTTAGGTCCAGCCCATTCCCCGAAGCACTATAAATACGTGCACTCGGTTCACTCTCCAGGACACACGTTCTCTCTAGAAAACACACAATATTCAACGGGGAAATCAAGACTAAACTTGATTTGTTCCATCACACAACACATTTTTCCACGGAGAAGTCAAGACTATACTTGATTCTCCCTTCCGTACATCTCTCAACATTCTTCGAATCTTGTTAGATTCGAATCCCAAAGCCTTGCTACAATTGGTAAGTCTTCTATTCCATCCTTTATTATTATTATTGTTGTTTATTTGCATGCTTAATATGTTCTAACTATGCCTATATGCTAGATTTAGAATTGTTTCAATATATTTAAGTATGTATAGCCGAGGATGATCTAAGGTTTCACCCCGAGAAACCCAGTGGATCTAGGAACTATTTCTTTCCTTCCACCTTAGTAATAATCATCCCATAATCAACAATTCCCCAAGAATGAACGTTGATTAGTGCACCTTCCGAGGGCCTAAATCAAAGGTTCTAGGGTGTGATCATCAATTAATTCTTTCTCTCCCCTCCTCCTTATGCATGATCCCGCTTCTCCTATCTATTCCTGTAAACACCGCACACAACCAACACCCCACATGCTAGAAAGACCGATCCGTCGGGCAATAGGAGTGATAGCGTTTCTTCTTCTGTTGTAACTTGACCCCCGAACCCAATAACATGTTTAGCCTTTTTTCAATGCTTTGGGCTATATCAAAGCGGCGTGGCGACTCTCAAAAGTTAAACTAATATTTTTAATATGGTTTAAAGCGAGTGTCACTTAATGAATATCTCATTTCGATCCGACATTACATAATTATTTATTTTAAACTTTCGAATGCGCGTTGCATCGGGACGGGGTATTCACAGATCCCCCTTGCGTGTTCGGCTCTCGTCTTGGATTATGAGATGAACGGGAAAAACCAGAAAACAACCAGATTGCCGAGGCGATATCTCGCGCGAGATATGATATCTCGTACGAGATATGCCTCATCTGAGAGCAGAAAATCGAATTTACAATTTTTTTTTGAAAACCTCTCTTTTAATTTTGACGCAAGTTTAAGCCTCTTAATTTTAAGTCCCCAGCGGAGTCGCCACTGTAGCGTTGTGAGAAAGAATTTTATCTTTTTTTTGAGTCGCCACCTATATTATTCGTTTGGAAACATAGGAAAACCATTTTTGAAAAGAGATTTGAGTTCGGGGCTTAGGTTATGGAATGGGTAGGTCGAGGAGCATCCATTCCACCCGATCCGAAGATCGGTCTTGCTAAAGAAAAGAGAGGTTTTCAATTTTTACAATATATACAATTAAAGAAAAAAACAAGTAAACCCTAATCAATTTCTTGATTGGGAATGTCGGATTGTATGCTTCGAGATCGCCTTCATCGATTGAAGGGACTCTAGGCCAATCCTTTTGATGGGATTACACCACTCTAAAAGCCAATAGAGAGAGATTGAGAAGAGGAGAGTAAAAAGTGAAGGAGTTTACCTAGCGTTTGGGGAGGATTTGATTTAGAACGTGGTTCTAAGATGTCTTCTCGATCGAGAAGTGATTTGGGCAGAGTTTCGACTCAATATGAGAGTCAAATCTTGATGCGAACAGAGCTTCGCCTCAATCCTTGATTCGGGTTTGGATGTTTGTTGATCAACAAGGTTGATAAACAAACTTTAGGTGATTTTAGGGAGGTTTTGTGAGTGATTTGAAGGAATCTTTCGTGGAGAGAAACCAACAAATTGTGTGTGTTGTGTGGAATTCTGGCCCCCTGAAATAGTGGAAGTCACCAAGTATTTATAGGGGTTTAAGAGGTAGAGGTGGAGAGGTAAAACACATCTAGGAAGGTTCTAGAACTCAATCATCATTGGATGACCGGATTGATAAGGTTTTATCCAGAAAAGAGGTTGAAACGAAGAAGGAGAGTGATTTCTGCACATCCTGTCGAGGGGATATCTCGGGCGAGATATGATATCTCGTGCGAGATAACTAGTCTAATGACTGTTTTGTCCTCTTCAGTTGTTCTGTTAGTCAGTTAGGTCCAAAACTAACGAGGTTAGTTAGAAACTTAACGAAAACATGACGAAACTGATATGCTTTCATCAAAACATAAAAGAGAGACGAAGAGTAGTGTAATCATGAATTATTGGTTCAGAATGGGGTGTCTACAGATAAGAAGGATTTGTTATCACTGCTTCCAGCTCATCCACAACTTCTAACTCCGAACCATCTCTAAACTGTAGGGTCTCTATGATGATTTCTCAAACCCTCTGCCTTTCCTTGGCCCCCAAGTGTGGAGCTTCTTCAATGATCATGTCATCTAGCTCAGCAGCGATCTCACTGGTGGTGGCCCCCGAGTTATTGTCGATCTGGAGGCATAGCTCGCCTATGAAGACTTGGTCGACCATAACTGTATCTGAATCGACCACGGTGACTTCGAAGTGACGTGCCAACTCAGTCATGACCTCATCATATGAGCGGTAGGTCGACTCTTCCACGCTGGTGATTGTAGATAATAGAGAAGTTGTGGTGACTGACTTTGACATCTTCAAATACCCCTCAGCAGTTTCAATCTCTAACTCCCTTTTCTTCCCTGTTCGTAGGACATGGTCAAGGTATTCTCGAGCTGTACTTCATACATAGCTGACTCCTGCTAGCATTGGGAACTTAACTCGTTGATGGGGAATTGAGGCCACCATTCCAAGTGCGACCTGGCCAGATATACCCAAAATAGCAGCATAATCACTATTTACATCAATTACAATAAAGGTTACCTTGGAGACCGCTCTGAAAGGATGTTGGCCTATGTCGACGTCCAACTCGATCTGTCTTTTGGCAACGACCCTGTGGTTGGTGAAGCCTTCCAATCTACCATCATAACGTTCGAGCTGCTCATTTGAGAGTCCCATCTCCTGGAACGTCTTGTAAAATAGAATATCCTTACAGGCCCCCGTATCTATTAAGAGTCTGCTCATCGTACACCCAACTATTAATCCTGGGATAACGAGAACTTGCTCTCTAGATGCTGTATTAGTAGGTAGCTCGTCTGGGTAAAAACAGATCATCTCGTCTCTTAGGTACCTTTTAGGTGGCACATGAGGAGCTTTGTTGAGCTGAAATTTTTTATGTTTGATGGTCGTGTTGCTTGCCTGCTCAGTAATGACCCCCAAGTTCAATCTAGGTTGCCTCGGCTCTTGTGGTCCTCCAGCAGCTCGCTCACCACCGCCTACTTGAGGTCTTTTCACATATGCGTCGGGCCTCCCCTAGTCGACCCACCTCTGAATGATGCGCTTCAAGCTCTTACAATCTTCTGTAGTATGGCCCGTGTCCTTATGATAGTCACAGTACTTGATGTTATCTCTTCTGAACTTATTTCCTGGGTTCATAGGGGCAGGTGGGCCTAGCTCGATTGTATTAATGATCTCTGTTCGACTCACTGTCAAAGGAGTGAAAGCTTCGGGCACCTTCTCAGTCGCCCTAGTTCTGTTTTTACCATTCTTGTTACTACCCCCATTTTTAGCTGAGTCCTTCTTGTCAGCATCAGCGACCTCATCCTTGGGGCCTTTCCCACTTTTCTTTTCTTTTTCTTTCTTCAGCCAGCGCTACATTATAAGCTTTCTCGAACAGCTCTTGTCTAGTAGTCATGGTCTGGACTGTCAGCTCGTAGTCCAAATCCTCAGAGGTTACCCCATTTCTGAAACAATTGATTACCTACCTGTCTGTAAGGTCCTCCTCAATCTTGTCAACCATCTCCTTGAATTTGGTATAATAGCTCATCGAGCTTTCATTCTTTCCTTGTACCAAGTTATTCAAGTCGGTGACTGTCATCTTCCGAGCTCCAGTTGTCGAGAAATGATCTAAGAATTTCTTCCTCATATAATACCAAGTCGAGATGCAACCTGGTGCCAAGCCGTTAAACCAAGTAATGGCTGCTCCCGTGAGAGTGCTAGTCAGTGCCTTACACATCATGTCGTCCTCGTTGGAGACAAAACATATAGTAGCCTCTAAATGCTGTATATGACTTTTGGCATTGGTTGCACCCGAATACTTTTCCAGGACGGGCAATCTAAAACCTAGGGGAGGTCGGCGGTCGAGAAACTCCTTAGCCAAGGGACGAAGAGCAAAATCATGGCCTTGTTCGCCCTTTCTAGCATCATCTTTTTTGTCAGCCTCCCACTGTTCAAACTTTTTCTTCCACTGTAGCCATTCCCTGGCATCTGGCGGGCCATCTCTTGTATGGGAGAGGTCATTGGATTTTTGTCTTTCCTCACGGTGAGGTTCCCCCCTCAAGTTAGCCCTGTGCCTGTCACTCCTAGGGGGAGTTATCTATCTGCTCCTTCTATCTCTGTGAGAGGGCGACCTAACAGAATTAACTAGCGACCTGCGCCTTTCATCACGAACTGGCGACCTGCACCTTTCCTCTCGGACCTGCGACCTGCGCCTTTCATCTCGGACTGGCGACCTGCGCCTTTCATCTCGAACTGGCAACCTACGCCTATCTCCTCTGTGGGACTGCGACCTCTCAGTTCTGGCAGGCCTGCTCCTCTCTACTTCCCTTTGCCGCCTCAGTTCCGACTCAGCCTCCTGCTCTCTGTTTGTGTTGAGATGACTTCTCAAGTCATCAGGTGGAACTGGGATGTGGGTGCGAATGTGAGGTATAATATGTCGCTCGCCATTCTGTTGGGCACTCCCTCCTTGCCTAATGCTTCTTTCGGGCTGCCTGTTAGAAACTTGGGAGGGGGCTGCTCTCTCTGATCTTCTGTCGACCTGTTCTGATTCTTCTTCCATTGCTATTAACTCTGCGAGTATTCTAGCTCGCTCCAAAAGCATTTCCTTTTTGCTAAGGGGATCGGTTGAGGGACCTGGTCTGTCGCCTGCAGCCATTCGCCCCGCTTGGGGACGCTTTGGAGGAGGTTGTACTCCTTGGTCGACCATAGGTCACTTATCCCTCTGGCCATCCGGCAAACCCCTGCCATCAGCAATACTATTAGAACTCATCGCCCTAGCGTGAGGACGATTCGGAGGAGGAGGAGGCAAATTAATGTTGCGGTCCCCAGCATTAGCATTAGCATTCGTGTTGGCATTGGTATTCCCCCCATTGGGTTCGTCCGAAGCGTCAGAAACATGTCCGTCTGGAGTCACAATGGTTGTGGGTTGAAAAAACTTTCGAGGTCAAGAATGCACGATTCCCGGCAATGGAACCAAACTGATGCTGCAAGAATCGTGCTGATCAATCTCCGTCCACGTGGCACGATCAATCTCCTGGCTTCTTGACCTGAAACACGAAACCCACGACTAGCCGAAATGGTCTCCGGCGAAGACCCTCGGGCATGAGAGTAAGTATGTGTACGAGAGCTAAATGATTATAAGGAACAATGTATTCTCAAATGATCAAAAACCAAATTACCTTGGAACGGTTGATATTGCCTTGTATTTATAGTTGTTGATGAGAGGTATAATTGTAGTAGGATTGCATGAAATCCCTTATTTTGAGGAACATATACGTATTTAGAGATCTGATCCATAAATAACTCCTGATTTGTAGGGAGTTTTGTCACGCTAAGAATTGTAAGTACGTCGGGACTCTGTAGGTCGACGCAGAGATGTAGGTCGACGTCGACTATGGGGTATAGGTCGACTTGACTGATGGGTAGGGCTGGATTGTACCCGAATAATATATGGATCATAGAGTCGGACCAAGCTAGGTCGGGGCCTCAGAGGTCGGACAATGAGCTTAAGTCGACTAATCATGATGATGGGCCATGAGCCTAGTAATAATTGGGCCTAGCCCACTGATAATGTGGTGGTAATAATATGCTGAGGATTGGGCTTAACACGCTGGGCCCAGCTCGACACTTTCAGTCCGTTCAGTATTCAAATTTAACAAAGTCTTAAAAATAAATGAGTCTTTAAATCTTCAAACTCATTATGCTCTTCAAATCTTCAAAGTCTTCAAAAAGCTTTAGGTCTTCAATATTGTTATTGCTTCAAAGTCTTTGAATTTGTTGAATTATTCTTCTTCTTCTTCTAGAATCCTTCTCGCAAAAACTCCTCGTTGAGATTGTCTTCTTCGCCGCTTTCATAATCATCGTCTTCAAGATCCCGGAATGTGTCTTGTTTTCTCAAATCCGCGTCATCCCAATCCGCAAGACAAATCAATCTCACAATAAGAGCGGGTCTAGGTTGGTTTCGCTTCAACGTCACCACTCTTCCTGCAGCACTAAAAGCAGCCTCCGATGCTACCGTGGACACTGAATGGGTAATTAGATCACGTGCCATCACTGAAAGAATAGGATAAATATTAGCATGCGATTTTCACCATTGTAGGACATTCAATTTTTCAAAATTTTCCCCATCTAATGGGTAATATGGGCTTTCAAGGTATTGGTGTAATTCATCTACACCACTTTGAGAACCACTACTAGATGAGGATGAAGTTTTTTCTTTTGTCATGAAATCCATCTTTTTTTGAGCAATTTTGATGCTCCACTTTCTTTTCTTTCATATGTTGTGTTTGGTCCATTTAGTGTTCTACAATAGTGGTCGAGCAAACGATATATGATTGTGTGAATTTTCCTAAGTTTGCTTTTGGACAAAGTGTTTACGACATCTGGGTCAAGGTCGGCCCTCGTGTTCTCTTAAAATCCATCAAACAAACCACCTAATGAGGAGAACTTAATCCTAGGATCCATTATGATCGCTAATTGGAAAACTACGGGAAAATGTTCATAATAGTTTGTGAATTTACTTTCCATTTGCATTACGACACCTCCAAACAAGGCATGTGATCTAAATTTCCTAATAACTTCACTTAGAACATTTATTTTACGGCACAAAAGATGGGAGGTGGGATAATAACTTTCCGAGAAAATCTTGGTTGCCCTTCACCAAAGTTTAAGTAAATCTAGCTCGGTAGCTATCGTCCAATCATACTCACTAATTTTGTAGTCCATTTGATGACTAGAAAAATATTCTGTGAGGACTACCCTATATTCGACGACTCTCTTCAACATTTTATATGTTGAGTTCCACTTAATATCCTCGGCCACTTGAGGTGTCTTGTATTTCATGTTATAAGCGGTGCATAAATCGACATAAATTCTCAACCTTGAGCCGGAATTTCTGATAACATGGGAGGCCGTTTTAGACATTTACATATAGGTCCGTGCGGACCTCTTTAATAACGGGCCACAGACCAAACGGATCTTCTGATCCGCAAGTCAGAGCCCGGTCCGTGCGGACTTCTTCGATCGAAGCCCTATGAAAAGCGGGCTGAACGGGTTACGGGCTAGACGGGCCCGGACCAAACGGGCCACGAAGAACGATCCGTGCAAACCTCCTACGAATTTGAGCCCAGTTTGGCCATCTCCCATTCCTTCTGTTGCCATTTAAATACAACTTTTAAATTTTGTTAATTACAAAGGATTATCTGAGTTTTGAGAAAGTGTACTTTATATCATTAAAAATTAAGTACCAAAAAACAAAAAACCAATGAATTAAAGGACTTGTTTAACTTTTTATGCTATTCAACATAAATTGACAACTATTTAATTGAACCATTTTAGCAGATGAAAACAACATGCACACATCAAAGATGAATTAATATTTTTTATTTTATTTTTGGCTTTTCCTTTGGTATATTATACTTCTAATTATGGGTAATCAATTATGTCTCTTTTTCATATGAAATACAAAATACTCCCTCCGTCCCACCAAGAGCATCGTCATTTTTAGCTTGGCACGCAAATTAATAAAATAGGTGAGAAGAAAAAATGTTGTGAGTGTAATTTGAAAATAGGAGAGAGAATTAGTGGAGGAAATAGTGAATTTAAAAAGTGTTGTGAGTGTAGAGGAGAGAGAATTAGTGGAGGGAATAGTGGATGGGATAATAGAATATTAATAAAATATTTCCTTTTTAGGAAATGGTGACGCTTCAAACGGGACACCCTTTTGGATAAAAAGTGACGCTTGGAGTGGGACGGAGGGAGTATTTATGTTCCGAAACATGTTCACAACTAGGGATGGCCAAAATCGGTTTCGGTCCGATTTCGGATCGAAAAGCGCCAGTTCCGTTTCGCCAAAATGGTGACCCTTAACCGGCTCGTTGTTGACTCCGGTCCGGTTACTCCGGTTTCGGTTTTTTCCCCGATTCGGTCCGGTTCCGGTCCGGTTCTCTTGAAAACCAAGGAATTTTCATCCGATTTCGGGCTTTTTCGATCCGGTAATCGGCCCGTCGTTGACTCCGGTCCGATTACTCCAGTTCCGATTTTCTCCCCGATTCGATCCGATTCCGGATTTTTCCGATCCGGATTTGACCATCCCTATTCACAACCTATTTTATCCCAAGTTAAACATCAGACTTGTATTTTTTTTTATTTTCCAAACAAAAAAATAAAGAAATTTACTACCCCCTCTGCCCAAAATTATTTTGTTTCATTTTCCAAAGTTTATCTCTAAAATAAATGGTTTTTTTTTTTTTGGAAAAGTTATTAGATATTCGTCATCAAACATTATTTTTTTAATACACATTTATTCTCATTTAGAAACTGTCTGTCTAACAGAAAGAGTAATATCAGTTACAAATTATAACCAAATAATATGAAATTGAATCAAAAGATGAATAATTGTAGATGTTAAAATAGAGATTAACATATCAACAAGTCAACAAATTTTTACGGACAACAAAACTAAGGCTCCGTGTGTTTGGGAGATTTTCCTCATTTTCCGGTGTTTGTTTCGCACCAGAAATGGGGAAAACTTCATTTTTATCTTATTTTTTGGAAAACATTTTCATTTTACCGAAAATTATTTTCCGAAAAATATTTTACACTAAACAAATGGAGCCTAATTGATCAACATTATGATTATACCAATAAACCCTAATTACATCCACACCAATATATATATATATATATATATATATATATATATATATATATATATATATATATATATATATATGAGTAAGTTTTAGGAGAAACCGGTTTCTCCATAAATTATAAAAAGTCCAATTTTTTCAACTTGCAAATATTTGACAAATATAAAGAGCGGTTTAAAAAAATAAGTGACTTTTTATAACTTGCAGTAAAGCTAGTTTCCCAAAATATTGTGTATATATATCTATATCTATATATCACCAAAATAATCACTAATCTCTCATCGAAAATTACTGATTGCAGACTGAATCTCCATTAGAAAGAACATCATCACTCAATTCACCAAAAGAATTTTCATTGTTACCGTTAATCACCGACAAATAATTCTTCCAAAACATTGTTTCCTCTTCCGACAACTCCACCAGCAAATCATCCATCATCAACCCATCTTTCTCAATTTCTTCATCTTCAATCACAACTTCAAATCTGGGAATTTCAGTACGTTGTGTTTGAGGTGAAAAATCTCATAGCACCACATCTACATCCTGGAGATAACAACTTGAGTTTATGTCTTCCATTTTACATAATGGATAAAATCAGCTACATCTTGCAACTTGAAGGCTTCAACATGCTGACAACTTGAAGGCTTCAACATGCTGACAACTTGAATCAACATGTTGACTTTTTTTTACATGTTGACTTTACATGTTGATTTTACATCCTGACACCCTGAGCTGACAACCTGAGCTGACATCCTGAGTCGACAAACTGCAAGACAGTTACCAGATCCTATTTTTCAGGTAACACTTACGCAAAAAGTGGAGCACGATCAACAATAAACGTGGCCTAATGAAAGACGACCTAGTCAATGGAAGATTCCAAGTGATCAACATTAGTCCAAGCCAAGGATAACTCATAACTAACTCCCCGAGAATTATGGCTCTGCAGCTTGGTTTTCGACTTTTTACCTTAGTATAAATAGAGCACACATTTATGTAAGACACACTCACTTCCCGTGGTAACACTCACGGCTCAAACTCTATTTCTCTCTGTATCTTCCACTCACTCGTTGTACTTCCACCATAGATTAATAAAATTCCATCGTTCGAGGTTTTATGCCGGCGAACAAGTTGTTCAAGGGCTTTCCTCGTTAAATACCTTGTCTATTTGATCTCGATTCACTTAAGCAATTATATTCCATTTTACCCAATTGTATTTCTTAGTTAAATTGCAAAATTTGACCAAAACAATTTGGCGCCGTCTGTGGGAAATTTTGGTTTTTTAATTGTTTGAAGAACTCGAGATGTCTACTGGAATGTCGTTGGGTATGTCTTTCGTTGGTTTGAGGTCGACTGTGGAGACCATTCCAATTGTGACGAGCGTGCAAGCATCAACTCAGAGCATTGGTGGGGTGTCGCGTCCTATTCAAGTTCAAGATGGGACAACCACAATCACATCGCAGGAGATCCCACTTGACATTGCTTCCAACCTCGACCGCCACGCCGCGCGAAATGAGGAGTCAAGTTGCGCTTCGAACGATACGTCTACCATGTTGATGAACCAAGTTGCTAGGTTGCAGCGGGAGATGGTCTCTCTTCGAAATGGGACGCCGAGGGCACCGCAGACTAGCATTCCTAGCATCTTCCGCTTTGTCGCTCCAAATGCACCATCTCGCTCCATTCACTCCTTATCAACCTAGAAGGCTCGCTTTTGGAAATGAAGGCTGCTTGGGGACCATCAGGATTTGGAGGAATAACTCCGACTACCAGCCTTGGTTACAGAGAGCACTATAGTTCATCCCGAAACAGTCATGCCAAGCTGCAACAACATTTGTGACTCCCACCTCGATAGTAACAGGGAAGTGTTAACCCCCAATTTGATTTTAATCCTTTCAATAATACACAATTTGCACTAACCATGATGCAGTAGCCTACTTGGTAGACAAATACAGGAATTGAAGGAGCTTATCATGAGCATTCCCAGGAATGATTCTCCCTACAACCAGGCTTCACCAACTTGCTATAATGAATCTCGTTTCACTCCCGCCATTGCCAATGTGGTCATTCCTAAGAAATTCAGTCCACCCCATATGAAGCAAAGTATGATGGTACAACCGACCCGGCGAGCATGTTGCACTTTATCAAGAGAAGATGGATGTTGTCCACATTCCACCTCAATATAGAGAGGCTTGTTTTGCAGGGCTTCGGGTCAACTCCATCGAGCGGCTTTTAAGATGGCTCATCAACCACCTATTGGGTTCCATCGGATCTTATGCTCAACTTGTTAATATGTTTACTAATCAATTTTCTTGCAATAGGGTCTTTGAAAAGCTAACTAGTGATCTCTACAGGATAGTACAACAACCCGATGAATCTACGAAGGACTACTTGGGTGTTGATAAGGAGGTCTGTAGACATCCCCAACTTGGACATCATTACTGCCTATTGAAGCCTTCGGGATGGGACTTAAGAAGGACTCGCCGTATTATGATGACTTAGTCATGACACCATGCAAGAAGGCTGGATGAAATCAAAACCAGAGCATCTAGATTTATCGGAGTTGGAAGAAGATAGGCTCATGCAGGATTATTAATCAACAGGTTGGAAAGGGGGCATCTTTGGATGTCAATTATAGATGGTCCCACAATTCTTAGAAGTTGATATGCGGTTGCATCTCAAGCCGTACTTCATGTAAGTTATAGCTTGTCAACCTTAATTCGAAAAATCGTGTATGCATTTATATTGCTTTATTTCAATTATGTTGTTTCAATTTGATTTATCTTCATCAAACATCTCTTGACTTAAGCATCGGAGGGGTGTTAGCTAAGCTAACACCCACCCCTAACATATGTTTGTTTTGCAAGGCAATGCAAATCGCCGACTTAAGTCAACATGTTCAATATGTTCAGACGATTCACTGAGTTTACAATCTGGTTGTTCAAAAGTCAACTTGCTGTCAATCGAGTAGATGAAAACTCAAGTTGTTTAATGCCCATGTAAGCTGTTTGCAATGTCAAAATTTATACAACCATTTCTCAGGTTCAAACTCAGGTTTTAAAGGTTTTCGCCTTTCAAAGGTTTAAAGGTTTTACACCTTTCTTATGTGTTTAAGGTTTCTACACCTTCGCCCGTGCGCACGTTTTTCGCATTCGATCAGGTTGCAAGTTGGCCAGTGTATTTTATACATGATGATTACCTTCTTGCACCTAATCAAATTGTGAACTCAAGATATTTACAACTGGTTGTAGCATTTACATGTTACCAAACGTACACAAGGTTTGAAGATAAACATCTTTTCATCATGATTCCCAACCTGTAACATCAACATGTTACCAACCATTCCTTACATCGCTACTATTCAATTGTTTCAAAATTGTTCTAAGTTGTAACATCAACATGTTACCCTTAGAATCCTAATCGTACGACCAGTCTATTATCAAAATACCAAAAAGGATCAAACACACTGATCATACAACGGGAAACGTCCATAAGTTTAACCATGCTATCAAAATTACAACCTAACATGTCCAAAAAGACATGTTGCAAATGAATAAAAACTGTTTTTAAAGACAATTATCCTATTCTTTGTCTTTCTCTTTGCTTTTTGTAGGATCAATTCCATCTTGGAGCTTTTATCACCTACATCGACTATTATGGAAATTTCTTGAATTTCTATGTTCGCTCAATTCAAAAAATTTGGGGGCAATTGTTTGAGGTGAAAAATCTCATAGCACCACATCTACATCCTGGAGATAACAACTTGAGTTTATGTCTTCCATTTTACATAATGGATAAAATCAGCTACATCTTGCAACTTGAAGGCTTCAACATGCTGACAACTTGAAGGCTTCAACATGCTGACAACTTGAATCAACATGTTGACTTTTTTTTACATGTTGACTTTACATGTTGATTTTACATCCCGACACCACGAGCCGACAACCTCGAGCCGACATCTGAGTCGACAAAGCGCAAGACAGTTACCAGATCCTATTTTTCAGGTAACACTTACGCAAAAAGTGGAGCACGATCAACAATAAACGTGGCCTAATGAAAGACGACCTAGTCAATGGAAGATTCCAAGTGATCAACATTAGTCCAAGCCAAGGATAACTCATAACTAACTCCCCGAGAATTATGGCTCTGCAGCTTGGTTTTCGACTTTTTACCTTAGTATAAATAGAGCACACATTTATGTAAGACACACTCACTTCCCGTGGTAACACTCACGGCTCAAACTCTATTTCTCTCTGTATCTTCCACTCACTCGTTGTACTTCCACCATAGATTAATAAAATTCCATCGTTCGAGGTTTTATGCCGGCGAACAAGTTGTTCAAGGGCTTTCCTCGTTAAATACCTTGTCTATTTGATCTCGATTCACTTAAGCAATTATATTCCATTTTACCCAATTGTATTTCTTAGTTAAATTGCAAAATTTGACCAAAACACGTTGGAATGATTTATTGCAGTTGGGTGCCATGGATTCTGGTTCGTGTTCATCTTCGCCATATGTAAAGATGATTTCAATGAACAATTGAGTCATACCAAATGAACATTGATCATCGTAGGCATCCCGATTTTGGAATTCACCCAACGAGTTCAGATTATTATCAATAATCTTCGACTGAGCACCCACCCAAAGATTTTCTTCATCATCAGCAACATTCGCCAACAGATCATCAATGAAAGAATCTCTTGGTTCTTCTTCTTCTTCAGCACTCAAACTGTTTGTTAAAATGCCTTTCTCAATTCCTTCCTCCAAAATAGCTCGTGATATGGGAATTTCAGTAGTTTGGATGGACTTATGGCAGTCGAGCGCATTGGATTTTGCTTCGTGTTCATCTTCGTCATGAGTAAAGATTTCATCAAACATTTGAGTCAGACCAAATGAACTTTCATCATCTTCGGCACCCCAATTTCTGAATTCACCCAACGAGTTCCGATTATTATCGATAATCATCGACTGGGCATCCTCCCACAGATTTCCTTCCTCTTTATCAAAATTCGCCAAGAAATTATCCATGAAAGAATCTTTTTGCTCTTCTTCCTCCTTCGCACACAAACTGTTTGTTAAAATGCCCTTATTTTCCTGGATAGGTGAACTGCAAAATCTGGTATCGTTGAAGAATTTATCGCTTGTGGGTGGTGAGGATTCGGCTTCATCTTCTAAAATATTGATGATTTCTTCAAAGACTTCATTTGAACCAACTGAACTAGCATACTCATCATCAGAAGGCGAACAATACTCTCTTGCATATGAGTAGAAACAGAGTGGGGTGGAGAAATCATTCATGGGTTTGGATCGTTTGGGGAAGCTTTCTCTCTCATAGATAATCTTTCTCTTGGAAGCCATGATTTTTTTATTTTTTTTTTTTTGCTTTCTGGTGAAGTTTTGTGTCTGATCTGTACCAATTTGTAGATGGATTTTGAGAAAATAGCCGTTAGTTTTAACGCGGTTCAAGTTTGCCGGGTGAAGAATTTTACCGCTAAATCGTATCAGAAGATCTTCGTGTGTTTAATGCCCCGATTTTCTCTTGTTTTACACTCATTATCTGTCAAATTAGGAAACCCAAAATATTATTTGAGTTACAGTATATTTTTTATTATTATTATTTCAGGAAACATTGAGTTACAGTCCAAATCTTAAAAGGACTTTTGAAATATCTCTCTCTCTCTCTCTCTCTCTCTCTCTCTCTCTCTCTCTCTAAAAAAATGGACTTCTGAACAATTAAACATTTAAGTTACAACATAAATCTAGAAAAAAAAAAAAAAATTCTCCCCACAATTTTTTCTTTCATTCAACGGCTTGAAATGCACGAATTGAACTTGTCTCCCTTAAGCCCCTATTACTCCTTTCAAAATGATAATTTTTTTATTTATAAGCATTTTGAATATGTTGATTTTTAGTAGAAAAAAATGTTAAATTATTGCTATTCACTTCAAACTTTTAGTTTGACAAATGTATAATTAACAATGAAAATTTTTGGTAAAAAATCATTTAGGAACATTGATGCCGCAGGAAATGTGCTTATCAATCTTCCTCCACGTGGCAGGACTGATCACCTGGCTCCTTGACCTGAAATCAGAATTCACGACTAGCCGGATGTGTCTCCGGCTTAGACCCTCGGGCGTGAGAGTAAGTGTTTGATAATTGGAGAGCAAATATGTATTGAATAATGGAATTCAGATAACAAAATTGCAGTTACCTTATAACCGTGGTGGTGATGAAGTATTTATAGTTGATGAGAGCGATTATTTTTGGTGGGCTACATGAGCTCCGTGATTCTTGGGACAGTTACATATCAAGGAAACGTGTCCTGATATGGTTCCTGATTTGTAGGAAACCGGTTATGGAAAGAGTTACGCCCACGTCTTGTTTGATTAGGTCGACACTGGTTAGGTCGAGGTTGCCTATTGAGATAGGTCGACCTGACTGACGGATAGAGTTGGATCGTACCCGAATGAGAGCATGGATCGTACAGTCGGTCCAAGCTAGGTCGGGATCTTAGAGATCGAACAATGAGCTTAGGTCGACTGATCCTGTTGCTGGGCCTTGGGCCTTATGGTTATTGGGCCAGACTCATTAAGAATACAAAAGCCACGGCAGCATATGATTGGGCTTTACTCGCTTGGCCCAACTCGACACTTTTGGTATGTTCAGTGGCCCCCAACTTTCGTGTTGACTTTGTCGACTGGGAAGTTAAGGAAATTTTTCAACATAGATTGTTGTAACTCGAAGGTCGCTACTCACTCTTGACGTTTAGTCGACCAATGGTGATGTGGCACAATCCTGGACGTTGGTGACGAACGGTCAGATCTGAAGAAGCGCCATAATTCGAAATGATTACTATTCTGACGTTTGATGGTCTGTCTCGAAAACCGCTATCCTTGTTTAATTAGGAAATTAATTTTGAATTTCCTTTTTCCCTTCCAATTTTGGAAAATATAAAGACCTGAATCCTCTTTTGCTTCGAATTCTTGCTATCCTTGAGTTCTGAAGAATCCCGACGAAAATAGCAAAGGAGCAACTGGGTTTAAATTCGTCCTCCGTCTTCCACAACAGCTTCCCGTTCCAACACCGAGCAAGGTATTCTTCTTTTCTCTTGCTTTAGGGTTTTGATTATTGCACTGAATTTGATTTCACCATGGCTAGAACCTTCAGTAGCGAACCAGGAGCCTGGTATGGGTATTGTACTATGAACCGTAGAGTGTACAAGCATGTAAACGGTGAGTGGAGAGAGATGTCTCTGAACGAATGTGCCTCCATCTTGACAAGGTGGGGGCTGAATTTTAGTGAGATAGGGTTGCCCGTTGGAGAGGACGTAGATAATTTGATAGTTGATGACTCAAACATTGTCACTTTTCATCTCTTTCACGAACTGCTCGACCACATAGCCTTGCTTTATGTTAGGGATGTCAATAAACCTTCATTCCTTAGGAATATGAAGAGTTTCCCGGGGGAGTCTAGGTCGCCCTTGGTTAGGCATACTGAACTTGCTCATAGGTCTGACTCCTCTGTTTCTCCTTCTTCTTGTACAGATATGGCTTCTCAAGGTGGAGCTACTGCATCCACTTCCTCAAGTCCCAGAATTGTGGACGCCTTTGATTCTTTGGCTGTACCCGGGAAGAATGAAAGGGGATATGTGCCTCAGAGGCCCCTTCGTGGGAAGAAGAACATGGAGTCTCGTTATGCCATGATTTATGACTTCTTTGGGGTAGATAGGACAGACTTTAGGGTGACCATTCTTAGCAACAAAGACTTCATGGCCAAGTATCTTAGCACTTTTACCAAGGATACCACTAGGGTTGCTTTCTTTTATGGGCAGTTTGAAGCGGGTTTGAGGTTGCCACTGGATCCCTTTATTAATGAGTTCCTTGAGTGCATGGATGCTCTTCCTCTTCAACTTGGGGCCAACACTTGTAGGGTATTGGTATGCTTTGCCATGGTGTGTAGGTTTTTGGGTTACGAGCCTTGTATGAAAGTTTTCAAGGAATTCTTTTGTGCCAAACTCGACAAAGCTGATTGGGGAATTAGTACTCCCTCCAAACCCAATTCTCCTAAATTGTTTGCTAACCTCCCCAATAAGCATAGTAGCTGGAA
Source organism: Adenophora triphylla var. japonica (assembly GCA_022495995.1). Lineage (NCBI taxonomy): Eukaryota > Viridiplantae > Streptophyta > Magnoliopsida > Asterales > Campanulaceae > Adenophora > Adenophora triphylla. Next base: position 422,237 of record JAFEMH010000594.1, on the reverse strand, counting down.
CTCGTATGTTGTTGTTGTGGAGAGCAGGTTGGGGTGGGAGTTTCCCTTGCCCAATGAGGAGTCTGATGTCGTCAGTGAGGAAAATTACTGGGAGCCTCCTTGGTATCAAACCTTGTACAAGAAACTATGTGATAGCAAACGGAGGCTAGAGATTAGAACGACTGTACGATATTGACAAGAAACAATTTCGAAATCCAAAGCTTTTCTTTATTAATTTCATAAAAACCAAGTCTACCGAATACAAGAGCCCTAACACTCTTTAAATACTAATCCTAAGAATACTCTAGAACCCTACCAAACCCTAGAATGCATTAGAATGACAAAAGACTAAAATACCCTAACTTAATATTAAAATAAAACATTAAAATAAAACATTAAAACTTATTAAAACACTTAAAGCCCAAACCACACCCACGGCAGAATCCTTCCAGGCCGCATTGCTGATGCCCCCGTCTGCCACCCATGCGCCCGCTTGGGCTTGCTTGAGGCGCCCGCCTCAAGCTCAGAAGATCCCTCTGTTTCGTTGTTTGCTGCTTGCTGCCCACCTCATACTGTAGCATCCTCCCCTCATTAGAAAAGACTCGTCCTCGAGTCAATACCCTCGATAGGAACACCACTATAACCCGAAAGATTCGCACTCCATCTGCAAAAGGAATTATGTACCCTTGACGAACTTTAAACTTTAATGCCTTCGTGACTACATCCATATAATCGCTCCACTGCGTTGAGATGAAGTAATCAATGATCAATCTCTTGACGAACCAAGGAGCCGAAAGATTTGCACAATCAATATCAAAGGGGTCTTTATAAGGCTGTTTAATTGCAAACTCGCACCTCAACTGGTTGTCAACAATATCACTTGCAGCTTCAACTGGAAGAACACCACTTTGGACGGGCGATTGATATTCAGGGCTCCCACTGATGTGGGCTCTGATTCAGACGGCTCGTCTGATGAGGGAGGCTTTGCAGACGGGCGCAATCCCTTCGCTCGTGGTCATGATCGTGGACACAGGCTTGGGGCTGATCCTTCGAAGGATATCAGCATGAAGATCGATATCCCGGAGTTTGAAGGTAAGGCACACCCTGATGAGTTCATTGATTGGCTAAATACTGTTGAACGTGTGTTTGATTTGAAACCCATGGACGATAGTCATAAGGTTAAGGTTGTAGCAATCAAATTAAAAAAGCATGCTTCTATATGGTGGGAACATGTTAAGAAGCAACGGGCGAGAGAGGGGAAATTGAAAATTCACTCTTGGGATAAGATGAAAAAGTTGCTACGAAGGAAATTCCTTCCGGACCACTATAGACAGGAGGCTTTTCTTGATTACCATAATTTGAAACAGGGGGATATGACCGTTGAGGAGTTCATCAACGAGTTTGATCGTTTGCAGATGCGGTGTGATGTTTCCGAAGAGGATGAACAGAGCGTTGCTCGCTTCCTTGGGGGACTACGTGTTGACGTGTCGGAGGTGGTTCAATTGCAGCAGTATTGGACCTATGCGGATGTGTGTCGACTTGCCTTTAAGGTTGAGAAACAGTTGAAGCGAAAGAAAGTGGTGAATCGTTGGCCGAGCAGAGATGTTACCAACACTAGGGGTGTTGGTAGTTCTAGCACACCAAAAGGGGTTCCCCCAACTGCTCCGAAGACACCGATTCTGCCCAATTCGGGTACCACTGCGGCAAATACTAGGGGAGGCGGCTGCGAGATGCTTCAAATGTCAGGGTATTGGTCACCTTCAAGCCGAGTGTCCCAACAGGAACGTTGTTGCCTTACTTGAGGAAGAGTTGCCGGTCTATGATGAAGCAGACGAGGTGTCCGACGTCGAGTCCAAAGTGGTTTATGCAGACAAGGGTCCGGCCTTGGTGGTTAGACATGTGTTGAACACAACAGCTGTGGATGATGATCAGTGGCTTCGCCATAATATCTTCAATACAAAGTGCACTGCCAAGGGTAGGGTTTGCAAGGTTATTATTGATGGTGGTAGTTGTGAGAATGTTGTGTCTACTACAATGGTGGATAAGCTGAGTTTGCCTACGGTTGTACACCCACAGCCATATAAGTTGTCCTGGTTGATCAAGGGCAATGAGCTCAAGGTGGATAAGCGGTGCCTCGTGCAGTTTTCTATTGGCAAGCGCTATAGAGATGAGGTGTGGTGTGATGTGGTACCTATGGATGCATGCCATATTTTGTTGGGAAGGCCGTGGTTGTTTGACAGGCGGGTTAAGCATGATGGGTTCAAGAATACGTACACCTTCCGCATGAATGATGTCTCTATTACTCTTTGTCCGACGGACCCGAGACAGGAGCAGACTACGAGTGACAAACCTATGACTGCTGTTGTTCACCAACTCCTTAGCCGTGCAGAGTTTGATTCAGCAACTGCAGTGGAGCAGGGGTTCTATGTGCTTATCTTGCTTGAGGAGAACGAGTCGGGTATGTCCACACCCCCAGAGGTACAGTCATTACTTGATGATTACGGTGATGTTACTCCTGATGAGATTCCTCCGGGACTCCCTCCCATGCGTGATATTCAGCATTGTATTGATCTTGTTCCGGGTGCTTCTATTCCGAACAAGGCTGCGTATCGGTTGAGACCCAAGGAACGTGAAGAGTTGGAGAGACAGGTGAGGGAGTTACTTGACAAGGGTGTCATTCGGGAAAGTATGAGTCCATGTGCGGTTCCGGATTTGATGGTGCCCAAGGTGGAAGGGACATTACGTATGTGTATGGATAGTCAGGCGATCAATAAAATCACCATCAAGTACAGGTTTCCCATTCCTCGGATCGATGATTTGCTTGACCAATTAAATGGTGCAGTGGTGTTTTCCAAGATTGATTTGCGAAGCGGGTACCACCAGATTCGTGTCAGATCGGGGGATGAGTGGAAGACGGCTTTCAAGACTCGGGATGGTTTGTATGAGTGGATGGTGATGCCGTTTGGACTCTCTAATGTTCCTAGCACATTCATGCGACTCATGAACCAGATTTTCAGACCTTTCATTGGTACGTTCGTTGTTGTTTATTTTGATGATATCTTGATTTATAGTAAATCTGTGGAACAACACTTGGTACACTTGAGACAGGTTTTTGATGTTCTGCGTGAGCAGAAATTATATGCTAATCGTAAGAAGTGCCACTTTTTGACGGAGCAAGTGACCTTCTTGGGGTATGTTGTTACCAAGGAGGGCATTCGTATGGATGATTCGAAGGTGGAAGCTATCACTAGCTGGCCTACACCGATGAATGTTCATGATGTTAGGCGGTTTCATGGTTTGGCTTCCTTTTATCGCCGTTTCATTCGTGATTTTAGCAGTATTATTGCCCCTCTGATTGACTGCATCAAGGGGAGTGTGTTTGTGTGGAATAAGGCAGCAGATGATGCTTTTCAGCTTTTGAAAACGGCGGTGACACAAGCCCCTGTTCTTATTTTGCCTAATTTTGATGAAGTTTTTGAGGTTCATTGTGATGCCTCCAATGTTGGCGTTGGCGGAGTGTTGAGTCAGAATAAGAAGCCTGTCGCCTTCTTTAGTGAGAAACTGAACGATGCTAAGAAGAAGTACTCTACCTATGATAAGGAATTCTATGCCATTGTTCGCACCTTGGAGCATTGGCAACATTATCTATTGTCACGGGAGTTTGTGTTGTATTCTGATCATGAGGCACTCAAATACATCCAAGGGCAGCATAAGCTTAATCTGCGACATGCCAAGTGGGTGGAGTTCATTCAGATTTTTACGTTTGTCATTACACATAAGGCGGGAGTTCAGAACCGTGTGGCTGATGCTTTGAGCCGTCGACATGCCTTACTATCTACATTGCAGGTTGAGGTATGCGGATTTGACACTTTTCGTGATTTGTACCGTGATGATCCATATTTTGGGGAGGTTTGGGATAAGTGTACTCGGGGTAATTTTGTGCAATTTTTGATCCATGATAGCTACTTGTTCAAGGGGAACAAGATTTGTGTCCCTTATTGTTCGTTGAGGGACCTTATCATATCTGAGAGTCATGAAGGGGGACTTGCAGGACACTTTGGCAAAGATAAAACATTGGCTCTTGTAGGCGAGCAGTTTTTTTGGCCAAAGTTGGGGCATGATGTTGCTCGTTTTGTGGAGAGATGTCGTGTGTGTCATGTAGCCAAGACTCGCAAGTCCAACGCAGGCCTTTATACGCCTTTGCCCGTTCCTACTGCTCCATGGGAGGACATTAGCTTGGATTTTGTGTTGGGATTGCCTCGTACGCAGCGACAGAAGGATTCCATTATGGTGGTGGTGGATCGTTTTTTAAAAATGTCCCATTTTGTTTCGTGCAGTAAGACGTTTGATGCAACACAAGTGGCAGACTTGTATTTCAAGGAGATTGTGAAGTTGCATGGCATTCCCAAATCGCTTACTTCTGACAGGGATGTCAAGTTCGTTAGCCATTTTTGGCGCACATTGTGGAGGAAGATGGGTTCGCGCTTACAGTTCAGTAGCTCGTATCACCCGCAGAGACGGATGGACGGGCGAGGTGACTAATCGTAGTTTGGGTAATTTATTACGCGGTTTAGTTAGTGACCATCCCCGCCGGTGGGACTTGACACTTGCGCGAGGCCGAGTTTGCTTACAACACTTCTCAGAACGGCACTACAGGCAAAAGTCCGTTCCAAGTGGTGTATGGACGTAACCCGCTCAGTCCCTTAGACCTCATTCCTCTTAGGTTACCGAGTCAATTCGGTTCGATGCGGGCGCGTGCAACTCAGATTAAAGAGCTTCATGAGCGAGGTTCGCAAGCGCATTATTCGGCAAAACCACATGTACAAGCGGCGGGTGGACAAGCATCGCAAACGGGTTGTGTTTCGGGTTGGAGATTTGGTGTGGGTACACTTGCGAAAGGAGAGATTCAGTGGTCGTTTTGGCAAGTTACAACCACGGGCTGACGGCCCATTTCGTGTAGTGGAGCGAATCAATGACAATGCATACAAGATTGACTTGCCCGGTGAGTACAACGTCTCTGCCACGTTCAATGTTGCGGATTTATCAGCGTACCATGGAGACAATGACGATGATGGCAACTCGTGGACGAGTTTTTCTCAAGAGGGGGAGGATGATATAGTTCCACATTATGCTCCAACACACCAGGGAGGCATGGTCAAGGCTGAATAAGGAGGCATGGGCAAGGGGAGACGCATGGCAGCAAGAAATGACAACAACACAGGAGGAACCAAACCAGGCGGGCGCTTCATCTGGGATCAGGCGGCCGCCCCGGACGCAGGACAAGCAAGCAAAGCCACGGGGCATGAGGCGGACGCCTCGAAATGTACCAAGCGCAAGGAGGTTCGACCAGGCCATGACTTTCTGTGTTGGAGGCGGGCACTTCAGGCTGAGTGGGGCGGGCGCCTCACGATGGCACAACTTCCTTATTTACGTTCCACTATTTCCTTAGTCGATTTCGCTGCTGTTTTGGCACGTTTAAGCAGGGTTAATTTGGTCTTTCTTTTGTCACTTTGTTCTAGGGTTTAGACGAAGTATTTAAACATCTTTTAGCTTGGATTAATGCAGACTTTTGATTATTGAATTTTCATAAGAAAGCTGAAGCTTTTCTTCAGAACTTTGGTTGTTAATTCCGTTCGGCTATTTCTCTTAGCATTTGGCTATCACTATGCTTGTTGGTCAAGAACGGACCCATTAGCTGGGAAACACTGGGGACGACCAAGTACAACTATATCCAAGCTGGGATGATGTCCAGTGATGGGGAAGTGCAGCCTCTGGTTCCCATAATGAGAAATCTGATATACCCTGACTGGGTCACGCATTCCTTGGGTAGGTTGGAGGAGAATTGCCAGTTTTGTCAGAAAACTGCCAACTATTGTAAAGAAAATGGGGAACACATTGGTGGTAAGAATTTACTTGCTTTTGTTAACTCGTCAACTGTTAGCTCGCATGTATAGCTTTGGCATATAGAGTTACCTCGAACTGTATACACAACTCTGAGCTCGTCAGTCGTTACCTCTTATGTAGACTTTATTACTCATATACACAACCATCTTGAATTGCATGTCTTAGCTCGTCAATTGTGTGCTCGTGTTGGGTATGCATGTTTTAACCCTCCTATTTTGTATTAGATTTGATTGATACCATAACCTCCTGTCTATTTTAAGGACTTTAGGACCCTATGTAATGAAGCTTAGACTTCAATTTTTAGTAAAGTCCATTTTATAGAATAGGTTAAATTTAGGCTTGAAGACTGGCACAAGACTCATTGGATTTGAGATTTGCAGTTCAGATGTTTCAAACCGCTCTTCCAACCGCCTTAGCAAAACCGCTTGTAGCACTTGCTTGGTTGAATTCCTTGTTTGAAACTACCCTTGAACTACTTCAGTGCAACCGCCTTTTGTTGAACCGCACTTGTGCAGTTCCAACTTATCAACCGCACTCTGCAACCTCATTGGAGTTACTAACCGCACAAGTCAAACCGCATGCACTCCAGAACCGCTCCAATGATTGAGACTTGAAGTGAACCACCTTTACCATTGAAATCCACATCAGCAATATCAAATGTCAATCACCATATCTTGTCACGTGATTCAATGTCAGAGAAGATCTGCAAGGATCTTGAAAAAGTGACAGGTGTCCAAACCCCATTGTTTGCAGCTGGAGCCTGATCAGCTTTTCCTGCAACAACAGTTCCAAAGGACAAAAGTGGATATTGTGGACCAATGGGAAAGCATCAAGTACTGTCCTTACAACATCTGTATCCAACGGCTATATTTGAGATGCTTGGGTATAAATACCCCTAATCTTCACCATTTGAAGATTGCTTGAAAAATTGAGAAGTCTTTGTGTTCATAGAAGGCTGAAGCTACGCCAGGAAAGTGTTCAAACCTTTGAATCTTCATCTTCATACTTCAAGAAATATTCCCCAGCCCAGAAATCAATCCTTAACATATTCAAGAATCATTGAGCTCTACATCTCACAGATTTAAAGAGCCTTGATCTTGTTCTCACACACACACCTCACTTGTTTAATCACTTGAGATACACTGATTATAGTCTTAGGATTTGATCTTCATAGAATAGATTTTAAATTTGAGTATTGATCTTTGTAACTTGTAATCTCTCATACTCATAGTAAAATCACTCTTGAAAATCCAAGACTAACCATCTTGGTAGTGGACGTAGATCGTTTATCGATTGAACCACTCCAAATCACGTATTCTTACTTTCTGCATTTATATTTCCTGTGATTACTAATATTTATCTCTGTCTCTGTTTGATCTTATTTTAGTTATCCATTATTGTGAATTAGTGTTTGGAGTTAACATTGTCAAAATCACACGTGTTTGTAAAACTGCACTCACCAAAACCGCCAAGCAAAACCGCACTTACAAACCGCCTCTTCAAAACCGCTTTACACTTTATTATTTCGCTGTGCATTTTACATCTTCACTTGCAGCTTATTATCAACTGCAAGAGATTTTGTAAGCAAGAGGTTTAGTTTTTATAAGAGGGCGAAAAATTTTAAACAGCTATTCACCCCCCCTCTAGCTGTATTTTCACCCTTGTTGCCACCTTTGGGACCAACAAGTGGTATCAGAGCTAACACATTTTAAAACCACTGTTTTTCAAGCTTAACAGCTTGTGTGCCGATTCGTTATGGCAACCTCAAAGACAATGACAACTGTTAACTATTCACACATTCCAATTTTGGACGAAGACCACTTTGACATCTGGAAGTGCCGAATGCTTATTCATTTGGAAACTATAGATGAGATGCTGGTGGAGTGCGTAGTCAATGGGCCATGGATTCCAATGAAGGCCAACACTGATGCAACCACCAATGCTGAAACTCCAGAGGTTAAAAAGCCAAAAGAAGAGTGGTCGGATGAAGAGAAGAGATTAGTTGCCTTGGATAGCAAGGCAAGGCACATCATTTCTGGAACCCTCCCCGTTTCAACTCTTCAGAAAGTGATGTACCTCAAAACCGCAAAGCAGATGTGGGATGCCATAGAGAGCTACCTCGAAGGTGACGAAGAGTGCAAGGAAAACAAATTATACACTGTTGAAAGATCCTACAACAACTTCAACAGAAAATCCAACGAAACCTTGCGTCAAACCTACGATCGCTATGTTGAGGTAGTTAATGCTTGTAGATCTCTTGACAAAACTTTAACCGATAAGGAAATCAATATGACTTTCCTATCTGCTTTAGGTTCTAGATGGGTAAATAAGGCTACCTCTCTAGAAGACTCCAAAGTATTGGGTACTTGGTCATTAAGTAACTTGTACGCCAATCTTATAGTCTATGAATTAAAATTAAATCATATTGAAGAGATTGAAGGGAAAACCAAATCACTTTCTATGTCCGTAGTGGAACAAGAGGAGAAACCATCTACATCCAATCAAACCGCAGATCCTTCCATATCAACCTCATCACTCATCGAGATGGATGATGATGATTTTGCCATGTTTGTGAAAAGATTCCAAAAATTTAGAAAATCTTCAAAACCTTTCACAAAATCATTTTCAAAAGGCAAACCTCCTGCAACATTTTCTAGGGCTGCAGATACAAAGAAAAGGAGTGACCTAGTTTGCTACAACTGTAGGAAACCTGGCCATTTTGCATCTGAGTGTCCACAGCCTAAGTATGAATATATGAAAAAGAAAACCGCTTCCGCGAAATTTTCTCGTCGCAAGGGAATGGTTGCTGAGGAGGAAGAGAATTCCAAGGAATTAGCAACTTGGATTGAAACAGATTCTGATGATGGAAGTGATGATGAAACCGAAGAGGTTAATCTCTGCTTAGTTGCAGATGCTTCCGATGAGTCAGATTCGGAATCATTTGAGTTGCAATATAAGGAAGAAAAAGAGGTTTCTACAAAACTTCCAAATTATAAATTGGATGATGATATCAAACTTACTCTTAGCGTTAAGATAGGAAATTGCTCGTATTCACGTCCCATTTTCTCATCTAAAAATGCTCCACCTTCAAAAGCAATTCCAAAGAAAGTTTTGAAAAAGGTGGTGGAAGAGGTTTCTCCCATGGAACATGAAAAGATGTTCAAGGAAGCTGAAATGGTGATCCATCAATTCTCTAATCTTAAGAAAGCCTTAAGCTTAGCTCATGATGAACTTAATCTGTACAAGACGGAGAAAACTGTGATGAGGTCTGAAATTTCAAATCTTAAGGACCAAATCAGAAGTATGACTCCTCTTGCTGATCAAAACCGCATCCTTGAAACTAAGGTTGCTGCGCTTCAACTCCGGAATGATGACTTGGTAACCCAAATCAACGATCTCCAAAAGATTATTGATTTGTGGCTCAAGTCTCAATCCACCAAGGATCAAATCATAGACTCCCAAGTTCCTCCTGGAATTAAGGAAGGTCTAGGTTTTGGATCTGAGGAAGAGGAGAAGTGTGCATCCTCTAGTGAAAAGGATGAGGAAACTTTGAAACTAACTAAAGAAATTCCTAAGGGGAAGCATGCTAAAGGAAAGGGTAAAGGACGACAAATTAATTATGTCTACCCAAAAGGGAAGCAATATGGTAAGAACTCTCAGATGAAGCCAAAGGATTCTGAGAGTGTAGCTTCAGAGGAAATGGCTTATGGAATTGGTCGTATCCCTGCTCCAACCGCTTCTGGTGGAAAAGGCGGTTCTGGCAATTCCCAGTGCATCGCGCCTCTTCTTCGACCGCTCCTCCTGCCTTCAAAAATAGGAATAGCGTTCCCAGAAAATACGTGGTCAAACTAAAGCCAGTTCCTTTTGTCCCAGCTACAACCACTCCTCCCAAACCGCATGCAACTCCTAAGAAGAGTAAGGAGTTAGTAAAACCTCATGATGCTTATAGCTTTTATAAATGTTCTGTGTGTGATGGTTTAGGTCACAAGGCTGCAGAATGCCTTTTGCGGTTCACATCCAATGCCAGGAAGAGTAAACCTCCTTCTGTCAAACAGGTGTGGGTCGTGAAGGGTTGCTAACTTCAGGACCCAAGGAATAAAGGGGGACCTCGTTCTTAATGTTTACATTTCAGGTCCTCTGCTTCATGGCTGGTCACTCCAAGGAAAATGAATGGTATCTTGACAGTGGCTGCTCAAGACATATGACTGGAGATAGATCATTACTTGAAGATGTCATTGAAGCAAGTGGTCCGTCTGTAACCTTTGGTGACAACAACAAAGGCAAGACCATTGGATATGGTGTTATAAGGAGAGGAAACCTAACTATTGAGAAGGTTTCTCTTGTTGAAGGACTCAAGCACAACCTCCTTTCAATTTCTCAATTCTGCGATAAAGGAATGCTTTGCAACTTCACGTCATCAAACTGCTTTATCAAAGATAGCATTTCCGGCATCACCCTACTCACAGGGATTCGTAAGAGTAATATTTAAATTATTGATTTAGATTCTGCATGTAGTATTACTAATCTCTGTTTTGTAGCTAAAAATGTGAGCGAAAATAGTTGGCTATGGCACAAGAGGTTGAGCCACTTGAACTTCAAGTATCTTGCAAAGATTGATAGGGAAAATCTCGTTCGTGGTTTACCTAAAGTGGCTGACCACCATCCAGAGAAATGCAGTGCATGCCGGCAGTAAGCGATCCGCATCGTCTTTCACCAGCAAGACCGCTCCATCAACTTCAAGATGCTTACAACTGCTTCACATAGATCTGTTTGGACCCGTAACCACTGCCAGCATTGGAGGAAATAGATATACCTTAGTGGTAGTGGATGATTATTCAAGATATACGTGGGTTGAGATGATGATTTCCAAAGATGATTGCTATGATATTCTCACCACACTTTTTAGACGGCTCCAAACTCAAAAAGAGGACGACATCGTTAGTGTTCGATCAGATAATGGAACAGAATTTAAGAACAACGGTGTTGCTCAGTATTGTGATGACCATGGGATTGATCACAATTTCTCAACCGCTGGTGTTCCACAACAAAATGGGGTTGTGAAAAGGAAGAATAGGACGTTGATTGAGGCTGGAAAGACAATGATATCTGAAGCGAAGCTACCTCGCATTTTTGGGCCGAAGCAATCAACACGGCATGCTTCACTCAGAACCGCTCCCTCATCAACAAAACCTATAACAAGACTCCCTATGAGCTTTGGCGAGGAAGAACCCCCAACATTGCATTCTTCAAGATCTTTGGCTGCAAATGTTTTGTCCTCTACAACGGAAGAGAAAATAGAGGTAAATTCGGAGCCAAGGCCGATGAAGGTATTTTTGTTGGGTATGCTAAACATTCAAAAGCTTTTCGTGTTTTCAATAAAACTAGTTTAAAAATAGTTGAGTCTGTCCATGTTACTTTTGATGAGCATTCTCTCTTTGAGCTACATTTGGCTCCAAATGTTGCTGATGATTTTGTTGAGCATAATGAAACAGGTGAACCCTCTCAAACCGCACCTGAACCTCAACCGCAAAATCCAGCACCCTCAACTGAAATTCCCTCAAACCGCACGTTTGAAACCGCACCTGAAGTTCCTACTCCAGATGCAACTCCTAGGGAAGATGAAGTTGAGAATTCCCCTATCCAGCTTATAGAACCTCTTCGCCAACTTACCTTCCATGACTTCGCTGAAGGATCTAACGATGTTCCAATTGAAGATCTTCAAAGAAACCTCGATCCAACCGACTTACCCCCGGAGGTTCGTGAAGTCAGCAGCCACCCCCTCACAAATGTGATTGGTGATCTATTTTCTGGTGTTCAAACAAGGAGATCGAACTATGCTGAGCATACTTCTTTATTATCTCAAGTTGAACCCAAGAAGATTGATGAAGCACTCCAAGATTCCAGTTGGGTCGTTGCTATGCAAGAAGAACTCAACCAGTTTGAAAGATGCAAGGTCTGGACTTTGGTGCCTAGACCTCAGGATCAAGGAGTGATAGGAACTAAGTGGGTATTTAGGAATAAGATGGACGAGAATGGAAGCATCACTAGGAATAAAGCAAGGTTGGTTGCACAAGGATATAGGCAAGAAGAAGGAATTGATTATGATGAAACCTTTGCTCCAGTTGCAAGATTGGAAGCTATCAGAATCTTCTTAGCCTACGCCTCTTTCAAGCGTTTCAAGTTATATCAAATGGACGTGAAGAGTGCTTTCCTCAACGGTGAACTGCAAGAGACCGTGTATGTTGCCCAACCGCCAGGATTTGAAGACTCCAAATTTCCCAATCATGTCTACAAACTCCAGAAAGCTTTGTATGGACTTAAGCAAGCTCCAAGGGCATGGTATGAGACTCTTTCTAAATTTTTACTAGAAAAATGATTTAAACGCGGTAAAATTGATACAACTCTTTTTATTGCCAAATATAATGAGCATACTTTACTTGTTCAAATTTATGTCGATGATATTATTTTTGGTTCTACTAACGAGTTGCTTTGTAAGCATTTCGAAAAGCTAATGAAAAGCAAGTTTGAGATGAGCATGATGGGAGAATTAACATTCTTCCTCGGGCTTCAAATCAAGCAATGCGAAGAAGGTATTTTCCTCAGCCAAGCCAAATACACCAAGGAGGTAATAAAGAAGTTTAGATTAGAAAATGCTAAAGCATATGATACTCCTATGGCCACCGGCAATAAGCTAGATAAAGATCTCAAAGGTGTTGTGGGTATTTTTCAGCATGGTGACATCTTCAGTTGATCCTGCATGTCAAGATGTTATTCCACTGTAAGTATCGCTTTAATATTTACTTATTTGATATTTTCTAATATCTTTATTCTTATTTTCCAGTAATTAAGAGAGAAGAATACGGGATATTTTCCTAGCACGTTCAAATACAGCTTCAACGGCAAAGAATGACTTGGTCTCATGGACGTTGAAAAGGATAAAGATCATCTCCGGGATTGTAGGAACAAACTCTTACCCTTTCTTATATTTAAGGGGAGGTGGAGACGGAAATAGACATGCATTCTTATATGCACACACTCTACGCACAAGTTAATTGTAATCCTCTCCATCCTCTTCTGAAGTTGTAACTCAATTATCATAGTGAAACTTTTAAGGTTGGAGACCTAACTCCCGGGGTTTTTTCCGAAGAGGTTGTCACCTCCAAGGTTTTCCTCGTTAACAAATCGTGGTGTCATTCATTCTTTTCATGTCATTGTTCCATTTATTCGAATTCCACAGTCCCCTCCTTAGTATTTAAATCCACACACTTGTCAAAGTCAAGATTCAACTCTATTGTTTTTTCTACCAAAACAATTTGGCGCCCACCGAGGGGCCTCGTGGTTTATCGGTTATTTGGATCATTTCCTAAGAAAATTAATTATGTCTGCACCCCCCAATGTGTCCACCGCCGGCAAGAGTCCCGCTGTTCCTCCGACATCAGGAGGTAGAACCAGCTTGTTGCCGCCACCTCCTCAGACCGGACCTCAGCAAACTCAACCTACGAAGACTCCACAAAAGGGAGCGACCTCTTCCAATGTAGATGCTGACATCCGGAGTATCCTGACCAGGTTGAATCAAAGGTTGGACCAACAAGACAACCAGTCAAAAGTGCTGACCAATTCCATGATTAAGATGCAGAAAGATCAACAGCTCATCGCATCTCGGCTTGATAACATATCACCACTGCGTGCAAGGATCCTCAACTTCGACAACACCGAAGGATCTACACTTCAGAGTGAATTTATCCCAATGGGTAGTCCGCCTCAAACTCAACAGTTGACATCCTTAATAACGTCAACACCTTTGCCCGGAGACACCCTATTGACGCCACCTTCCTCAGGATTCACCCAGTTCATCCCATTCATTGACAACACTACTGTCACAACTACTACAGACAACTCTGGTTTGCTAAATAATCTTTTCACTAATAATAATTTCAATCGTATTCCTATGGCTGACCCTTTTGCAGGAAACCCACTAGCCAAGCAGATGCAGGATCTCAGAGAGCTGATAATGAACGTGCCAGGCGTAACTCCTCCAATCCAACCAGTGACTCAGAACTGCTACAATCAATCCCGGTTTGTCCCAGCAATTGCAAATGTTGACATCCCGAAGCGTTTCAGTGTATCATCTATGAAGTTGTATGATGGTACCACGGACCCAGAAGAGCATGTTGCCCACTATCATGAAAAGATGGACATAATCCATATTCCACTTCAATTCCAGGAGGCCTGCTTATGCAGGGTTTGGAATCAACCTTGTCTGGACCGGCTCTCAAATGGGCCGATTAGGCAACCCCTAGGTTTAATTGGTTCATACGCCCGGCTCATCAACATGTTCTATAACCAATTCTCATGCGATCGACAATTTGAGAGGTTGACAAGTGATCTCTACAATGTGACCCAGCCTAATGAAACCCTAAAGGATTATGTCCACCGGTTCAATAAGGAAGTGCTAGAAATTCCCAATCTTGACATGTCGACGGCCACGAAGCATTCAAAATGGGGTTGAAGAAAGATTCAGTACTATCAAGATTTGGTGATGACTCCTTGTAAGCGGTTGGAAGAAGTCGGGAAGCGGGCGGTGAGATTCATAAGATTGGAGGAAGATGAGGCTGCGAAGATCGAAGTCCTCAACCAAGATGTCGACATATGACAATCCCGACGAAAGACCGAATCGTCCCATCGCAGAACCACCGTTCCAATCCTTATCCAAGGATTGATACTAGCAAAATTAATTCAATAGATGGTGAGGATGAAGATAGCGATAATGTGCCTAACATTTCTGATTATTGTTTTTCTGTTGACATTTCAGGTATACTCTGTGCAATGGGCAACCTTGGGGATAAAGCCAGATGGCCAAAGAAGACGGATAAGGCCACAGGGTGGCGTGACAATTCAAAATGGTGCGCTTACCATGAAGACTTTGGACATGTTACTGAAGATTGCATCGCACTAAGAAAGGAGATCAGTTACTTGCTCTCGAAGGGACATCTCAAGGAGTTACTGGGATCCAGAAAGAAGAAGGCCGAAAGTGCGGAAGCTCCTCATGAAGCCGAAAGACCAATTTCTCCCCCAGCATCAACAAAGGTGATCAATTTCATTAGTGGAGGTTCAGAAATATGTGGTACATCCTATTCTGCCGCAAAACGACATGCTAAGGAGTCAAAAGAGGAGAAGCCAGAAAGACAGCCCAGGATGTCGACACCCTGCCAGGATCCAATCACCTTTGATGAAAGTGATCGAGATAACTTCCTGAAACCCCACCACGACGTTCTAGTTATTCCCTTGCAGATCGCCAACTGTACAATCCGGCGCATCCTGGTTGATGGGGGTAGCTCTGTCAATCTTATTATGTTGGGTACCCTTAAGGAAATGAACATCCCAGAATCGGAGATCGTTAAGAAGTCTTCAGTGCTGGTAGGCTTCAGTGGTGAGGTCAAAGAAACAGTGGGGGAGATAAAGCTTCCAATATACTCAAAGGGCCTCAACACCATGGAACGGTTCTGCGTAATTGATTGTGCAACATCCTACAATGTCATCCTGGGAAGACCGTGGATTCATGGAATGAAGGCTGTACCCTCCACATACCATCAGTGTGTGAAGTTTCCAACACCTTGGGGTGTCGCTAAGATTTACAGTGATCAACAGGTGGCCAAGGAATGTTATTAAACTTCAATGAAGGCGTCGACATCTCCAAAACAAGCATAGCAATTACAGAGGAAAGTACGTGAAGTCCTGGAAGCTAGGGAAGATGATGTGAAAGAAGTATTGCTAGACCCTTCCAACCCGGACATCAAAGTACTTATTGGCACTGACATCCCATCAGATATAGAAGAGAAGCTTGTGGACCTATTAAGAAGCAGAATAAAGAGTTTTGCTTGGAAACATGATGACATGATAGGCATCAGCAAAGATGTCATCACTCACAAACTTAACATAGATCCTAGCTTTAAACCAGTACACCAGAAACGCAGGAAGTTTGCAGAAACCAGAAACCAAATCATCAAGGAAGAGGTAGAGCGCTTACTCAAAGCCAACATGATACGAGAGGTCGATTACCCAAGATGGTTAGCAAACGTGGTTGTGGTAGAGAAGAGGAACGGGAAATGGCGAGTTTGTGTTGACTTCACCGACTTGAATAAAGCCTGTCCAAAAGACCCTTTCCCTTTGCCACACATAGATTCGTTAGTTGATGCCACCTCCGGACATGAGCTCCTCACATCCATGGATGCATCCTCAGGATTTCAACAAATCCAGATGGAACCATCTGATCAAGAAGACACCGCCTTCATAACGCCCACAGGTATTTATTGTTATATTGCTATGCCTTTTGGACTAAAAATGCAGGTGCAACATATCAGAGGCTCGTCAACAAAATGTTCAAAGATCAGATTGGGGACACAATGGAAGTATACATCGACGACATGGTAGTAAAATCCAAGAAAGCCGAAGATCACATAAGCAACCTATCTCAAGCCTTTGACATCTTGGATTGTTTCAATATGAAACTTAATCCAGCTAAATGCAACTTTGGAATGAAGGCCGGGAAGTTTTTGGGTTATATGGTTACTAAAAGAGGCATTGAAGCTGCCCCCACGTATACGTGCTATTATCAACCTGTCATCACCTCAATCTGTCAAGGACGTCCAAAGATTGACGGGAAAGATTGCTGCACTCACCAGATTCATCTCAAAATCCTCGGATCGATGCAAACCTTTCTACGATATCTTAAGGTAGAACAAGAAGTTCCAATGGGAGGACCAACATGAAGAATCCTTTCAGGAGCTCAAAACTTACCTGTCGACACCTCCGTTATTGGCCAAACCCCAGGCGGAGGAACATCTCTACATCTACCCAGCAGTATCAGAAGGCGCTGTAAGTGCAGTCTTGGTGACAGAACGAGATGGTAGTCAGCAACCCATCTACTATATAAGTGTTTTGGTAGAAAAAACAATAAAGTAGAATCTTAACTATGTTTAGTGTGTGGATTGAACAATAAGGAGGGAACTATGGAATTCGATTATATGGAACAAAAGAATGAAAAAGAGATAATGACACCACGATTTGTTAACGAGGAAAACCTTGGAGGTGATAACCTCTTTGGAAAAAACCCCGGGAGTTAGGTCTCCAACCTTAAAGGTTTCACTATAATGATCACAAATACAACTTTGGAAGATAATGGAGAGGATTACAAGAGCTTTTTGTGTAGAGTGTGTGCGTATGAGCATGAATGTGTTTTTCCGTCTCCATTTCCCCTTAAATACAAGTAGATATGAAAGAGTCAATATGGTTCCTATAATCTCGGCATTTTGGTTTATCACTTCAACCTCCGTGAGACTAAGTCGCCCTAGCCGTTTGAAGGTCTGTTGAACGTGCTTGGAGATTGTTCCGCATTCCTCTCTTAATTACTGAAAAATAAGAATAAGAATATTAGGAAATATTGAACAAGTAAATATTAAAACAATACTTACAGTGTAATGACATCTCGATATGCAGGATCAATTGAAGATGTCGCCATGTTGAAAAATGCCCACAACAATTTGTCCCCAAAAACATTTGACTATGTTGGCAACTGAAGAGGCAAAATGTTTTTCTCTTGATTAACCGTTCATCTTCTAACTAGCTTCAATGCAACGGTTAGGAATACGAGGCGACTAAAAAGGAAGAGTTTTGATAACCGCAATTCTGGATAACTATTGTGATTATCCAATCTTCTCCAAATTCTTTATCCAAATCAGACGTCTCCTACTATATTACGGGGAGAGTAATCTTCTAAAGCATACAGTTTTTATCTTTCCTCTATAATTACGACGCTCTCAAATAAGTAAGTCAGAATCAACGTATCACTTGGCTACTTTATTGAATCCTGCTAACATATATTCTTATATGCAGTGACTTTCTCCGGCTTGACGACAAGTGATATTGTGGCCAAATATAAAGGTAAGATGAAAGCGGAAGAGAACATACCAGAGATAGATAAGATTACTCCGAAGAGAAAAAGGGTGGAACAAATCTCCAGTGTAGAGAAACAAATTTGGAATGAAGAAGTGTTGGAAAATCAGGTAAGAGTTGCTTTTGAATCGTGGACACCTTGATCCTCTTATATTTTTTAGTAAAATACCTCTTCTTGTTGATGATAGATTGTCTCAATGGCTAAATTAATGTCCAAAGAAATTAGGACATTGAGGGAAAAATGCGATACCTACGACATGAGTAAGGTTGAATATGAGAAGGACTTGAAGGAAGCAGCAAGCATAATAAGGGAAAGGGGATTGGAGATCAGGGACAAGAATGAAGAGATATTAAAATGGCGGTCCAGGCTCGCAAGCGTTGACATCAGTCATGAAAGGGAGATGGAAGCATTTCGGGACGACTTGGTGCATGAGGCTCGCAAAAGCAGTCTTTGAAACTAGAATCCAAATGATTGAGGAATATCAGGCAGGAGAGCATGTGAATTGGAACCTGAATGAAGAGAAAATGGCTTTGCAACGAATTCACGAGGAAAAAGCAATCGATGATTTCAAGGATCTGGAACAGGCTGGTGAGGACACCGACCTGGGGTGATTTTTAGAAACCCGGAGAAGTTAGTCCAGAGCAATACCTCCGACAGATGCCACCTGAAAAAGGTAAAATAAACTTGGTTCTTGGTATTTTGTTGATGTTTACTGGGGTGGAATCCCTTAAGACAATTTTTATTTTTATTTGGTTTGTAATGGGTCCATAAGGACTAAAGACAATCTTTTTTATGTGTTGGGTTGGTCCAACACTTGTGCACGTTTACTGTTGGTAGTTCGGATACTTTATGGTTGCTTTAGTTTAGTTATGGTTTAATAGTTTTCAAGCACGTCAAGGCTTGTTTCTTTTGGATAATTTTTTGTATGTTTTGCACATATGGTGACATGATAGTATGTCGAAATGATAGGTACTTAGGATGACATGTATACGTCATAAACCGTAGATACTTAGATGACACGTATATGCCATAAACCGTAGATACTTAGATGACACGAATATGCCATAACCATAAGAATAATACTTAAGATCAATCATCTAACCGAGTGAGAATGGGTAAGCTATATGAGTTTACCCATATAGGCCCACCCCACACCTCAATTAGTGAGATAACTTGCGCTCCAGGGCGAAGGTGTGGTAACCTAACTTCTTAAGAAAGAGGTAATTAACTCTTTAAACCTTAGAAGGGATTGTGTACCTTTACTTGAGAAGAGATGGCCGATCTCTAACGGAGGAGAAATCGTTGTTCCTTGCGTGCATTCGATATGTCCCCATGTAAATGTGTCAATACCTCATAAGATAGAAACACGTTAAAAACGGACGCCAACTAAGGTTGACGTCTCTCCACAAAGTATATTAGCGACATCTTAACTTGTAAATAATAAAAAAGATGCATAGGAGAAAAGAAAGGTTGTAAAGAATTAAAAGACGATTCATACACGGAAAGATGAGTTCATGGGAAATCATATTTAAATGTAATACCTTTTGAGATGAATGACGTTCCAACTTCGCGGTATCATTTGGCCATCCAAGGTTGCAAGGCGATATGCTCCTTTTCCGGCTTGTGCATCTATTAAGTAGGGTCCCTCCCATTTGGGGGCGAGCTTGCCTGAATTGGGCTCCTTGGTATTTTGGAATGCCTTTCGTAGGACTAAGTCTCCTACTTGAAACCTTCTAACCCTTACGTTTTTATTGTAAGATCGGGCTACCCTTTGCTAATATCTTGCCATGCGAACTTTGGCCATGTCCCTTAGCTCGTCCACGGTATCCAGGTCATGTATCAAGATGTCTTTATTATGTTCGGATGTCGATGGTTTGTATCTTGCCGTTGGTACAAGGACTTCTGCCGGAATAACGATTCAGTTCCAAATACAAGTGAATAGGGGTTTGACCGGTAGCATTCTTAGATGTCGTCCTGTCGGCCCATAGGACCATTGGTAACTCTTACGCCCAACGTCCTTTCTTCGGTTTAGTCTCTTTTTTAAGTTGCTGATTATTATTTTGTTGCTAGACTCGCTGTCCATTGGCTTGAGGGTGAACAGGCGAAGATGTCACCATCTTAACACCCCAAGATGTCAAGAAATCTTGGGTCCTCTTCT
Organism: Adenophora triphylla var. japonica; assembly: GCA_022495995.1. Lineage (NCBI taxonomy): Eukaryota > Viridiplantae > Streptophyta > Magnoliopsida > Asterales > Campanulaceae > Adenophora > Adenophora triphylla. The sequence goes on along the minus strand of JAFEMH010000594.1, from coordinate 402,243 downwards.
TGATGAATTGAGAGCCGTTGTCACAAATTATCTACGATGGAATTCGAATCGGTGAATATGTTCCTTTTGATAAAAGATATCACTTCTTTGTCACGAACTTGCACATATGCCTCGGCCTCTACCCATTTAGAAAAGTAGTCTGTCATGGCCAAAAGAAATACTCGTCCCCCGGTGCTATGGGAAGTTTTTCTACTATGTCCATTCCCCAAACCATAAAAGGCCATGGTGACAGGATAGGATGTAGCGATTCACTGGTGGTGCGGGATGTCCCCATGTCGTTGACAGGAATCACATTTCTTTGCGTAGTCAACGACATCATTTCTCATTGTAGGCCAGAAATAGCCCATTCTAAGAGCTTTAGTATGTAAACTTACGCCCCGGTATGATTTCCACAATCTCCTTCGTGCGGCTCCTTGAGAACCTGATGGGCTCTATCTGCCTCTAGACATCTTAAGTAGTGACCTGCGGCAGATTTTCTAAACAAGAGATTATCAATAAGTAAATATTTAGATACTCTTACCACTGAAGGCTCTTGCATTTTTCTCCTCGGCGGGATCGTATCATCTAAGAGATATTTGATAATAGGAGCTGTCCAAGAGATTCTTTGCGGGAGAGGCAAGTATGTCGGCATCCGGGCGAACATCTCAAGATGGTCAATTCTGGGATGTCAACATGTATGATTGGGATACCTTGGTTTGTGAGAAGCTTTTGAAGGCTGAACCCAAGTTTGCGAGCATACGCTTGAGAATTTTCTTCCCGTGGGATTTGTTCCAAGGAAAAAGTTTTGAATTTGGCCGAAATAATTTTTACAATTTCCAAATATGTTGTCATCTTAGCGTTTTCGCGACGTAGGACCCGTTGTGCGATTAACAATTAGTAATGAATCCATGAACACCCGGATATGCTTGACATCTAAGTCTTGGGCTGCGATTAAACCTGCAATTAGAGCCTCATACTCGCTTCATTGTTGGTAGCCTTGAAGCAACCGATAGATTGTGGTATTATGTCCCCTTGTGGCGATTTTAGTACAACTCCAAGACCTGTACCTCTCGTGTTGTAAGCACCGTCCGTGTAGAGAGTCCAAATTTTTAGGATGTCATCATCTTGAAGTTGCTGTACTTCCAATTCCACCTCTTGTTGTAGGGTTGGTGAAATCAGCCACAAAATCGGCCAGTGGCTTGGGATTTTATTAGCTTCCGGGGGCTCGTACTTGATGTCGTATGTGCTTAATTGTACGAGACCATTTCGCCATTCGACCCGACATCTCTGGTTTTCTCATGACATTCTTAATAGGATAGTTAGTGCGTACAATAATAGTATGTGTTTCAAAATAGTGCCTTAATTTAATAGAAGCGATTATCAAAGCTAAAATTAATTTTTGTAAATGAGAATACCTGGTCTCAAAGCATCTAAGAGTGTCTTACTTATATAGTAGATGGGTTCGATTACCATCTCGTTCGTCACCAAGGCTGCGCTTACAGCGCCTTCGGACCTTGCTAGGTAGATGTAAAGATGTTCTTCCATCTCGAGGTTTGGCCAATAAGGGAGGTGTCGACAGGTAAGTTTTGAGCTCTGAAAAGCTTCTTCATGTTGTTCCTCCCATTGGAACTTCTTGTTCTTTCTTAAGATGTCGTAGAAAGGTTTGCATCGATCCGAGGATTTTGAAATGAATCTAGTGAGTGCGGCAATTTACTGTCAATCTTTGGACGTCCTTGACAGATTGAGGTGATGACGAGTTGAGAATGGCGCGTATTTGTTCTAGGGCGGCTTCAATGCCTCTTTTAGTAACCATATAACCCGTAAACTTGCCGGCCTTCATTCGAAGTTGCATTTAGGTTGGATTAAGTTTCATATTGAAACAATCCAAGATGTCAAAAGCTTGAGAGAGGTTGCTTATGTGATCCTCGGCCTTCTTGGATTTTACTACCATGTCGTCGATGTATACCTCCATTGTGTCCCCAATCTGATCCTTAAACATCTTTTTGACGAGCCTTTGATACGTTGGACCTGCATTTTTTAGTCCAAAGGCATGGCAATATAACAATAAATACCTGTGGGGGTTATGAAGGCGGTGTCCTCTTGGTCGAGATGGTTCCATACTGAATTTGTTGAAATCCCGAGGACGCGTCCATGAAAGTGAGGAGTTCGTGACCTGAGGTGGCATCAACTAATGAATCTATGTGCGGCAAAGGGAAAGGATCTTTTGGGCAGGCTTTATTTAAGTCAGTGAAGTCGACGCAAACTCGCCATTTCCCGTTTCTCTTCTCTACCACAACCACATTCGCCAACCATCTTGGATAATCGACCTCCCGTATCATGTTGGCTTTGAGTAAGCGCTCTACCTCCTCCTTGATGATCCGATTTACGGTTTCGCAAACTTTCTACGTTTACGGTGCACTTTGGTTTAAAGCTAGGATCTACGTTAAGTTTGTGAGTGATAACATCTCTACTAATGCCTGTCATGTCATCATGTTTCCAAGCGAAACTCTTTATTCTTCTTCCTAATAGGTTCACAAGCTTCTCTTCTATATCTGATGGGATGTCAGTGCCAATAAGTACTTTGATGTCCGGGTTGGAAGGATCTAACAATACTTCTTTCACATCATCCTCCCTAGCTTCCAGGACTTCACGTACTTTCCTCGGTAATTGCTATGCTTGTTTTGGAGATGTAGACGCCTTCATTGAAGTTTTGTAACATTCCTTGGCCACCTGTTGATCACTATAAATCTTAGCGACACCCCAAGGTGTTGGAAACTTCACACACTGATGGTAAGTGGAGGGTACGGCCTTCATTCCGTGAATCCACGATCTTCCAAGAATGACATTGTAAGATGTTGCGCAATCAATTACGCAGAACCGTTCCATGGTGTTGAGGCCCTTTGAGTATATTGGAAGCTTTATCTCCCCCACCGTTTCTTTGACTTCACCACTGAAGCCTACCAAAGATCGAAGACTTTTTGACAATCTCCGATTCTGGGATGTTCATTTCCTTAAGGGTACCCAACATAATAAGATTGACGGAGCTGCCCCCATCTACCAGAATACGTCGTATTGTACAGTTGGCGATCTGCAAGGAAATAACCAGACCATCATGATGGGGTTCCAGCAAGTTATCACGATCACTTTCATCAAAGGTAATTGGATCCGGGCAAGGTGTCGACATCCTGGGCTATCTCTCTGGCTTTTCCTCTTTTGACTCCTTAGCGTGTCATTTTGTAGCAGAATAGGATGTTCCACATATTTCTGAGCCTCCACCGATGAAGTTGATCACCTTTGTTGATCTTTGGGGAGAAACCGGCCTTTCAGCTTCATGAGGAGCTTACGCATTTTCAGCCTTCTTCTTTACGGATCCCAACAACTCCTTAAGATGTCCTTTCGAGAGCAAGTAACTGATCTCCTTTCTTAACGCGATGCGAGTCTTCGATAACGTGTCCAAAGTCTTCATGGTAAGCGCACCATTTTGATTTGTCACGCCATCCCGTGGTTTTGTCCGTTTTCTTTGGCCATCCGGCTTTGTCTCCTAGGTTTCCCATTGCACTGAGTACACCCGAAATGTCAACGAAAAACAATAATCGAAATGTTAGGCACATTATCACTATCTTCATCCTCACCGTCTACCGAATTAATTTTGCTAGTGTCAATTCTCGGATAAGGATTGGGACGGTTGTTCTGCGATGGGACGATTCGGTCTTTCTATCGGGATGGTCATATGTCGACATCTTGGATGACGACTTCGATCTTCGCAGCCTCATCTTCCTCCAGTCTTATGAACCTTAATGCCCCGCTTCCCGACTTCTTCTAGCCGCTTACAAGGAGTCATTACCAAATCTTGATATCTGTGAATCTTTCTTCAACCCCATTTTGAATGCTTCGTGGTCATCGACATGTCAAGATTGGGAATTTCTAACACCTCCTTATTGAACCGATGGACATAATCCTTGAGTCTCATTAGGCCGTCGGGTCACATTGTAGAGATCACTTGTCAACTTTTCAAATTGTCGATCGCATGAGAATTGGTTATAGAACATGTTGATGAGTGGGCGTATGAACCAATTGAACCTAGGGGTTGCCTAATCAGCCATTTGAGAGCCGGTCCGGACAAGGTGGATCCAAATCCCTGCATAAGCAGCCTCCCGTATTGAAGCGGGATATGGATTATGTCCATCTTTTCTTGATAGTGTGCAACATGCTCCTCAGGTCAGTGGTGCCGTCGTACAACTTCATAGATGGTATGTCTTGAAACGCCGGGATGTCGACATTTGCAATTCTGGGACAAACCGGGATTGATTGTAACGTTTTGGGTCACCGGTTGAATTGGAGGAGTTACACTGGCACATTCATTATCGGCTCTACGAGATCCCGCATCCGTTTAGCTAGTGGGTTTCTGCAAAAGGGTCGGCCATAGGAATACGATTGAAATTATTATTATTGAAAAGATTATTTAGCAAACCAGAATCGTCCGTAGTAGTCGTGACAGTAGTGTTGTCTATAAATGGAATGAATGGGGTAAATCCTGAGGAAGATGGCGTCAATAGGGTGTCCCCGGGCAAAGATGTCGACATCATTAAAGATGTCACGGAGGAGGGCTGCCCATTGGAATGAATTCATTCGAAATGTAGATCCTCCGGTGTTGTCAAAGTTGAGAATCCTTGCACGCAGCGGTGATATATTCTCAAGCCGAGATGCGATGAGTGTTGGTCTTTCGCATCTTAATCATGGAATTGGTCAACGGCTTTCGAATTGTTATCTTGCCGGTCCAACCTTTGATTCAACCTCCGGTCAAGATACTCCGGATGTCGGCATCCGCATTGGAAGACGTTGCCCCCTTTTGTGGAGTCTTCGTAGGTTGAGTTGGGCCGAGACCCGGTGCGAGGAGGTGGTGGTAACAAGCTGGTTCTACCTCCTGATGTAGGAACAACGGCGGGACCTTTGCCGGCGGTGGACACATTGGGGGGTGCAGACATAGTGAATTTGATTAGGAAATGTTTCAAATAACCGATAAACCACGAGGCCCCTCGGTGGGCGCCAAATTGTTTTGGTAGAAAAAACAATAAAGTAGAACCTTAACTATGTTTAGTGTGTGGATTGAACAATAAGGAGGGAACTATGGAATTCGATTATATGGAACAAAAGAATGAAAAAGAGATAATGACGCCACGATTTGTTAACGAGGAAAACCTTGGAGGTGATAACCTCTTTGGAAAAAACCTGAGTTAGGTCTCCAACCTTAAAGGTTTCACTATAATGATCACAAATACAACTTTGGAAGATAATGGAGAGGATTACAAGAGCTTTTTGTGTAGAGTGTGTGCGTATGAGCATGAATGTGTTTTTCCGTCTCCATTTCCCCTTAAATACAAGTAGATATGAAAGAGTCAATATGGTTCCTATAATCTCGGCATTTTGGTTTATCACTCCAACCTCCGTGAGACTAAGTCGCCCTAGCCGTTTGAAGGTCTGTTGAACGTGCTTGGAGATTGTTCCGCATTCCTCTCTTAATTACTGAAAAATAAGAATAAGAATATTAGGAAATATTGAACAAGTAAATATTAAAACAATACTTACAGTGTAATGACATCTCGATATGCAGGATCAATTGAAGATGTCGCCATGTTGAAAAATGCCCACAACAATAAGTAAGACACTCTTAGATGCGGAGACCAGGTACTCTCATTTACAAAAGTTAATTTTAGCTTTGATAACTGCTTCTATTAAATTAAGACACTATTTTGAAACACATACTATAATTGTACGCACTAACTATCCTATTAAGAATGCTATGAGAAAACCAGAGATGTCAGGTCGAATGGCGAAGTGGTCTGTACAATTAAGCACATACGACATTAAATATGAGCCCAGAACAGCAATTAAATCCCAAGCACTAGCTGATTTTGTGGCTGATTTTAGTCCAACCATGCAACAAGAGGTGGAATTAGAAGTACAACAACTTCGAGATGATGACATCCTGAAAATTTGGACTCTCTACACAGATGGTGCTTCTAACATGAGAGGTACAGGTCTTGGAGTTGTACTAAAATCGCCACAAGGGGACATAATACCACAATCCATCAGTTGCAGTTTCAAGGCCACTAATAATGAAGCAGAATATGAGGCACTAATTGCAGGTTTAACAGCAGCCCAGGACCTAGATGTCAAGCATATCCGGGTGTTTATGGATTCTTCGCTAATTGTTAACCATTACAACGGATCCTACATAGCAAAAAACGCTAAGATGACGACATATTTGGAAATCGTAAAAATTCTTTCGGCCAAATTCAAATCATTTTCCTTGGAACAAATCCCACGAGAAGAAAATTCTCAAGCAGATGCTCTGGCAAACTTGGGTTCAGCCTTCAAAAGCATTTCACAGACAAGTATCCCAATTGTGCATATTGACATCCCAGCAATTGATCATCTTGAGATGTTTGCTCTAGATGTGATCATTTTGACATATTATTTGTTGAATTTGGTGAACTTTTGTTGAATCTCTGTTCTTAGTGTTCTAAGATGTTCTTCGTGTTCATCATGCCTTCAAGATGACTGTTCATATGCCTTGTAAAATAATCACATATTTTGGTTCACTTGATTTTCAAACATGTTTTTGTACTTAGAAAAATTTCAATAAATTTTTATACACTGTTGTGAATATCAACCGCATGCTATTGCTGTTTGGAACCGCCTTCATGAAAATCCTGGATTCAAACCGCATGTCTTTATGAACCGCATGTCTTTATGAACCTCATGCTAGTTAATGGTATCATAAATTTTCTTTGTAACTGCTTGCTTAACATGTTTAAGATATTACTTAGTATATAGGTTGGACACCATAACCTTCCCCTCTTAACAACTGCTTGCAGTGTGGGATAACCTTAGATTACAATGCCACATACTAGTATAATCTCTTGCATGCTTTCTAAGTTTCTTTTTAAGTTATATTTACAATATACTTGAGGTTTGAAGTTTGTCACTTTTCCAACCGCATAGATGCCCAAACCGCCTGTGCATTGTAAATCCCTGTATGGATCTAAACTCTTTATTTCATTTTGTAGGAACCTAGATTTTTTATTCCAGGCTATGAAATCAATGACCCTGAGCTTCAAGGTGATGCACTTGGTAGAGAGATGATCAGAAGACTGAGTGCCTCTGGAATCCTCCATCTCTTCAACAAAAAGCAATCATATATTATTCCATCATTTGTGGACCAGTTCTATGCAACTGCTGTTTCTGGAGATAGAGAGCTGACTGACGGAAGTAAGATCAAATGTCTGGTTGCTGATGTTGAAGGTTTTAAGATTTTCATTGACCATTTGGATATTAGGAGCACATTTGGATTCCATGTTTCTGGATGCCCCATTGAAGTTGATCAAGAAGTTTTAGATGCAACCGCTCAATCTACAGTCAAGCTCACCTCTTTGTCTGGTTATTACAAGAAGAGGGCAAGAAGAGAGTTTGGTGAATTAATGAGCCACTTGGGCTACATGGTAGGGTTGTCTGTTTGTGGTAAAACTGGTAACCACAACAACTTCACTTCTCAGCAATGGATTTACTGTTGTGCCATATACAATGGGATAAAGCTGAATTGGCCCAAGATCCTGATGAGAGAACTGGCTAGCTCCATTGATACTTATCAATCCAAGATCAAGAATGAGCATATGAGATGGAGACCCTTCTGCAGGCTCCTAACCGCTTTGTTTACAAGCTATCAACATTTGGAGGACCTGAGACTCTCAACTCCTGAACTATCTGTGCCTATGGGTGATGGAGACTCCCTTGGAACTAGGGTATGTCATAACTTCAGGTATTCCTTTGGAGATGCTGAATACAAGTTCCTTTATGATGCTGATACCCACCATCCAAAAGAATTCTATGTTGAGATGTCTCCTGCAACTGCGGTCACTGCTCTGGGAAAAGCAATTAAGAAGGCTTCAAGGAGGAAGAATATTGTTCTTGAACCGCAGCCTAAGAAGTCTAAGACCGCACCCTCCAAACCGCATACTCAAACCACAGGTACAGGTCCAAGTACTAAGGCTAAGGAGAAGATGGTTTTAAGAGATGAACCTGATGAAGATGAGGAAGAAGAAGAGGATGCTGAAATAGCCCCTCTTATCAAGAAGGCAAAGAATGTGAAGTCTGCAACTGCTAATCTGATTGAGGAAGATAAAGCTACTTTTTACAAAGCAAAACTGGATAAGTTGGAGAGAAGGGCAGAACTGAGGAAAACTGCAAAGGGAAAGACTCCTGCTCCTAAACCGCTTGCCAAAGCCCCACCGCAAGTTCAACCGCAACCACCTCCTCAAACTCCTCCAACCTCACCTATTCAACCTCAAACATCTTCACCAATTCCTAACCAACCGCTTTCTCCTTCCAAATCTTTATCCCCCAAACCGCTCTCTCCCTCTCCACCTCCTAGAATTGAAACCACTCAGGGGGAGAATCCCAGGAAGAGGAGATTGAAGCAAATGGCAAAGAAGGCAACTCCTCCAAAGAAACAAGCACATTACCTTCACACTGTTGCCAAATCAAATGTCAAAATTCCTGGTGAAACCTCCTCCTACTTTGATAAATCCTCCTCTTCCCAATCCAATTCCCATTCCTCCTCCCATTCTGAATTTCAAACCCCTCTAAATCAAGCCACCTCTAATCCTAAATCCTTTACTGAATGGACATCCAAGCCATCAGCAGGCCCAGCTCATTCAACCTCTAGACTGAGAGATCCAACTCCTTCACCACCAAATTCACCCATACTTCAATCATCCCCTCATGACTCAAACCGCAACAAAAATTCCCCTTCTAAATCTCCTACACCTTCACCTCAAAAATCCCCTTCTCATTCACCTCCTGAAATCTCTAACACTCCTAACTCCTCAATCCCTCCTCTTTCAACCGCCCCAATCCCAACCGCACCAATACCAACCACTCCTATTCCAACCACCCCTATCACAACCGCTCCATCCACCTTACCCCCAAACACTACCCATTTCTACTTCAAACTACTCTCCATTTACAGTTCCTGCCTCTCGTATTTTTCAAACCCTATTTTCCCAAATCCCTAAAACTGCACCTCCTACCTTCTCTGAACTGCCTCCTGCTTTCACCCACATTCCTTCGTCTTCAACCACTCCTCCACCCACTGACTACTCCCAAATCCTTTCCACCCTTAACCTAATTCAATCCCAACTTCTCATTAACCAAGGCCACATTATCAAATTAACCGCTTCAAATGCCTCCCTTGAAGCTTCCAACCGCTCCCTTCAGAAGTTAGCTGAATCTCAATCCCATCTGATTGCCTCTCAAACCCTTCAAATGGCTGATCATAAGAACTCCTTAAAAAGTTTTGCTCAAAGACTTGATGCCATTAAGGGGGAGAAGGACTTAGCAAACATTGTCAAATCCTCAGCTGATTCCTGCTTTGAAGGATTCAAGAAGGATTTAGCTGAAGGTGTTATTCAAATACAATCATTTGGAGATTCTGATCTTAAGGAAATGATTTCTCAGCTTTCAACCTCCTCCATGACCGCCTTTGATTCTATTCAGGCCAAAATTCTTAAAGCTGTCAACTCTCAACCGCCTCCTTCTCAAGACATTCAAACCTCCCTGAATGCGGTTGAAACAAATATCCTTTGTGGAGTTGATAGTGTTAAATCCTTGATGGAGGTCAACACAAATTCCTTGAATGATGAGCTGAAGGCCAAGTTAAATACAATCAGGGGGAGATTCACACCATGTTCAACTCATTGAACTCCTCCTTTCATACTTTAATAGAAGATCTAACTGCTCAAGTATCAGAAACTTCCAAAGCAGTCTCTGATGCCAATCTCAAAATTGACTCTCAAGCAAACATCTTAGAGAGATTGGTGACCGCTCAGGGAAGGACAGCTGAAGAAGTTAGGAAGATCAGGAGAGCTATGAAGACTGAAACCTCTGCATCAAACCAAGCTCGTAATCCTGAAGTCAACCAGCAGCAGCAGCAGCAAGGTCAAGAACTGCACCATCAATGAACCGCTTCTGCTCTGTAATTTTTGGTAAACTCTTTTGTTTGTTGGACCGCACTCTTTGTATTTTTTGTCCAACCTCTTTTGTTTTTGTAACCTTTTCATTTTGCTTTTCTACCTTTGTAATTTGTAACCGCAGTGGTAGTAATGAAAAATGCATCATTGGTTCCAAAATTTTGTTCATATCAAACTGCTTGTTTGTAGAACAATGAAACCGCATATGGTTTATAACCTCATTCAAACATTTTCCAACTTGAATTCATATTTTTGAAATGAAGGTTAAACATTCAGTTTAAACCGCACTTTGAACTTAAAACTCACATTTTTTTAGTGCACTGAATGCATTTCTATACTTTCCATATTGTAAATTTTTATCCTTCAGATAGTATAGAAATCTATAGCTTAAGCTAAGTGTGTGCATTGACTTGGGACATGAATTACCATGATTCTTATGGACATGTTCTTACCAAGTACAATGTTTGATTTAAGTTATAGTAGGTAATGGCATCAATCAAATAGGGGGAGATTGTTGGGTATGCATGTTTTAACCCTCCTATTTTGTATTAGATTTGATTGATACCATAACCTCCTGTCTATTTTAAGGACTTTAGGACCCTATGTAATGAAGCTTAGACTTCAATTTTTAGTAAAGTCCATTTTATAGAATAGGTTAAATTTTGGCTTGAAGACTGGCACAAGACTCATTGGATTTGAGAGTTGCAGTTCAGATGTTTCAAACCGCTCTTCCAACCGCCTTAGCAAAACCGCTTGTAGCACTTGCTTGGTGGAATTCCTTGTTTAAAACTACCCTTGAACTACTTCAGTGCAACCTCCTTTTGTTGAACCGCACCTGTGCAGTTCCAACTTATCAACCGCACTCTATAACCTCACTGGAGTTACTAACCGCACAAGTCAAACCGCATGCACTCCAGAACCGCTCCAATGATTGAGACTTGAAGTGAACCACCTTTACCATTGAAATCCACATCAGCAATATCAAATGTCAACCACCATATCTTGTCACGTGATTCAATGTCAGAGAAGATCTGCAAGGATCTTAAAAAAGTGACAGGTGTCCAAACCCCATTGTTTGCAGCTGGAGCCTGATCAGCTTTTCCTGCAACAACAGTTCCAAAGGACAAAATTGGATATTGTGGACCAATGGGAAAGCATCAAGTACTGTCCTTACAACAGCTGTATCCAACGGCTATATTTGAGATGCTTGGGTATAAATACTCCTAATCTTCACCATTTGAAGATTGATTGAAAAATTGAGAAGTGCTGTGTTCATAGAAGCTGAAGCTCTGCCCAGAAAGTGTTCAAACCTTTGAATCTTCATCTTTATACTTCAAGAAATATTTCCCAGCCCAGAAATCAAGCCTTAACACATTCAAGAATCATTGAGCTCTAGATCTCATAGATTTAAAGAGCCTTGATCTTGTTCTCACACACACACCTCACTTGTTTAATCACATAGATTAATCACTTGAGATACACTGGTTATAGTCTTAGGATTTGATCTTCATAGAATAGATTTTAAATTTGAGTATTGATCTTTGTAACTTGTAATCTCTCATACTCATAGTAAAATCACTCTTGAAAATCCAAGACTAACCATCTTGGTAGTGGACGTAGATCGTTTATCGATTGAACCACTCCAAATCACGTGTTCTTACTTTATGCATTTATATTTCCTATGATTACTAATTATTTATCTCTGTCTCTATTTGATCTTATTTTAGTTATCCATTATTGTGAATTAGTGTTTGGAGTTAACATTGTCAAAATCACACGTGTTTGTAAAACTGCACTCACCAAAACCGCCAAGCAAAACCGCACTTACAAACCGCCTCTTCAAAACCGCTTTACACTTTATTATTCCGCTGTGCATTTTACATCTTCACTTGCAGCTTATTATCAACTGCAAGAGATTTTGTAAGCAAGAGGTTTAGTTTTTATAAGAGGGCGAAAAATTTTAAACAGCTATTCACCCCCCCTCTAGCTGTATTTTCACCCTTGTTGTTACCTTTGGGACCAACAGCTCGTATGTAGAACTAGTTAGCTCGTACATAGAACTGTCTTGAATTGTTGAGCTAATCTTTAATCACTTTGATGTCGTGCAGTCTTAACTCCTGAACAAGAGGCAGCCATGGTGCACATAGTGGGAGTATCAGACAAAAGGAAAGCTAAGAGGGCCCACGGTGCTTCCAATGCTAGAGCTGGTAGGGAGAGAGAAGCGGCTGCAAGGACCAATTTGCTTCCCAAAGATAATGCCGGGATGGTGCCAATGGAGGAGGTTGAACTGGAAGATCATTTACAGAGCGGTACCCAATCCATGGACGTGAATGAAGGGGGGACGAGTCTAACAGGTCAGTTAGACCAAGCTTGAGTTCCGACCCAACTCATGAGGCTAATGTTGCAACCTCTGGAGCTGAGATGGCAGGGGCCAGCCCTCTGAATGCTGTGAATGTTGAAGATGATGACATGTAGGTAGATGATGATGACCAACCTTTAAATACGAAGAAGAGGTCGCAATCTGAGAAGGGAAAATCAGTTTCTTCGAGCCAACTTCCTCCACCAGCTTCTTCTCCTCCTAACCAAGAGTCTCTTGAGGATCTGATGAGGAGGTTAAGTGATGTCCCCCCTCTCGTTGGGGTCAATAGCTTGAGTCGCCGCTATCCAGATATGAGCCTGGGCCAGGTCGTGGTTAGGAAGGCCATTGATGTCGACCTCCTTGCTCATTTTGCTGATAAGGGGATTACCCCTGAGGAATTCTCAGCTCGCTCTGGGATGGTGCATTGCGAGGTAATCTTTTACTTTACCTTTCTCTTTAGTCGCTTGTTCTTTTAGCCAGTCAAGTTTAACTTCCGAGTTAACACTTTCTGATTTCCTTTAATGCTGTCCCTCACCATGATTGAAGAGGTTAAGAGCTCTTGGAGGGCCTCCATTGAGAGGGAGAGGCAGGCTCTTAAGGATTACTCCAAGAAGTCACAAGAACTGGCTGAGCTAAGAGAGAAATACAACGACCTTGACAACTCCTTTGATGATCATGAGTTAGTGAAGAAAAAAGCTCTGGAGGACGTGGATAAAGCTTTGAAGGCTCTGAAAGCCTCTGATGCCAAGGTGGTCGAGGTGACCAAGGAGGGGGATGCTGATTGCTCGGAGCTTGAGAAGACCAAAACGGAGCTGGCAACAGTTTCCAAACTTTTGAAGGAGAAAGACACCTTCTTGATCGAGCTGAATGAGGAGCATCGGCTTACACGGATGAAATGGCAAGAAGACCTCCAGGCCGCTTCCAAGAAGGCAGTTGACAAATTCAAGGGTGGGGACGACTATTACAACTCTGTTGTTGCGAAGGCGAGAGATTTCTTGGACCTAGGCAAACACCACATGGCACGTCGAGCTTTGGTCGACCCCACTTCAGATGTCTCCTTAAAACAGTTGGCTCGCTGGGCACGTGAGCCTCAGTATGACATGGCAGCTCGAGGTGGCCACTCGATTGTGCCTAATACTGAGAACAATCTGGCTTTCATCGCCCAAGAGGACGAGGAGGAGGCTTGTGAACCTTGGTTTGCTCCTGAGTTAGCTCCCCGGAATTTTGACGTTGTGCTCCAAGAAATGGAAGATGCAGAGGATATGGAAGAAGATGACGAGCCTGAGCAGCGTGTCTTTTCTGAGTCGGGTAAACCTCTGAGCCCCCAACAACAAGAAGGTGATGCGGAGGGGCGAGTTACCAATGACGAGCAGACTGACGCTGGCCAGGATTCTTAAGTTGATTTTGTGTTGATGATGTAACGAACAAGTTTCAAAACAATTTTTTTCTTTTTGTCTTGTAAACTATTTAAATGCCTTGGCCCAGTTTTTGGGAGGCATAAAACTTTGTAACTCCTATTTTGCTCAAGTCTTGGCCCGCCTTTGGGAGACTTATAATCGTAGCTGACCTTATATCTTTGTGTGATGTATGCTTTCAATTTCTGCATGTATGTGTCGAGCTAGATGTAATAGGACAAATGAGTCGTTCTAAGTTTAAGGTCGACCTGATTTTAGCTCTTAGTCGACCTTAGACTTGCAAAGGTTTTTGTAAACGAGATTGACCTAGAGTCGAACCTATTTTTAAAAGATCAAGTTGACCAAGGGTCCAGCTTATATGAAGGTAGTCGACCTAAGGTCGGACTTGCTAGTAGGGTTCAGCTGATTAAGGATCGAGCTGATAAAGCTGACTAAGAGTCGAGCTCATTGAGACAAAGTCGACTAAAAGTCGGACTTGGTAAGGGTACATAACTGATTTAAGAATCGAGTTTGTTAAGAACGAAGCTGACTAAGAGTCGAGCTCGTTGAACGGAGTCGACTATGAGTCGGACTCGTTAAAGGGACTAAGCTGATTAAGTATCGAGCTTGTTAAAACGTAGTCGACTAAGAGTCGGACTTGTTTAAATGAACGAAGCTGATTAAGAATCGAGCTTGTTAAGACGAAGCTGACTAAGAATCGAGCTTGTTAAAGGAATGAAGCTGATTAAGAATCGAGCTTGTTGAAGTTAGTGTAACACAATATTTGATCGAACAAAACTGTGATTTTTATTGAGGTAGGGGAAGTGTTTACATCAATGGAAAGCTAGAACTACGACAAATTTCAATATTGGGAACTGCATTAACCTTGAACTGAGCTGAACTTTAGAAGTAGTACTTGATGAGGTGAGTAGCGTGCCATGGGTGCTTCAGCTCTTCACCATCAGGATGAGCGATCATGTAAGTCCCTTCTTTGACGACTCGAGTGACTATGTAAGGGCCTTCCCAGTTGGGAGACAGTTTATTCTGTTGGGTTCTCCTTCCAGTTGCTTCAATCTTTCTCAACACATGATCCCCCACTTGGAATGATCTAGTCTTTACCCTCTTTTCATGGTAACTCTTGGTTCGCTGCTTGTAGTTGACCATTCGCAGGTAAGCTGTATCTCGCTTTTCGTCGACTAAATCCAAGTCGATCAATCTGTTAGTGTCATTCTGCTCTTGGTCGAAGAAGGTTACTCTAGCGGTGGGAAATCGCATCTCAGCAGGTGCCATGGCCTCTGATCCATATGTTAAAGCAAATGGGGTTTCCCCCGTAGGCCCCCGAGTGGTTGTGCGAACTGCCCAAAGAGCAAGGGGGAGTTCATCCAACCAGTTATTATGCCGACCAACCAAGCCTGTCTTTAGTGCAGATAGGACGAGTTTATTTGCCGGTTCAGCTTGCCCGTTTCCTTGAGGATAGGCGACAAATGACTGCCAATGCTTGATCCCTACTCGAGTCATTTCTGCTTCGAAAGCCCTTGAGAATTGTAAGCCATTGTCTGATACTATAGCTCGAGGAAAACCAAATCTACACCAGATGAAGTCATGAATAAAGTTGATTGCATTTTCCTCTGTTATGCGAGCTAGTAGCTTAGCTTCGACCCACTTGGTGAAGTAGTCGATTGCAACGATCACATACTTGCAATTTCCTCGGGCGGGTGGGAAGGGTCCAATTAAGTCGACGCCCCACATGTCAAATGGCCAAGCTGCAATCACGGGGGTTTGCTCAGTCGTAGGCAGATGAGGTAGGTTGGCAAACCTTTGGCATTGGTCACACTGCTGCACAAAGTCATGAGTGTCTGCTCTCATGTGCGGCCAGTAATATCCCAAGGTGATCAACTTGTCGGCTAGAGTCCTGGCCCCCGGGTGTCCACCGCAGATTCCACTGTGCACCTCATGCATTAACTGAGTGATCTCTTGAGGGTGGATGCACTTCAATAATGGCCTAGTATATGATCTTCTGAATAGCATGCCTCCTTGGATGACATATCTCGGAGCTTTTTTTTGACAGCTCGAGCCTTCTTCTCGTCCTCTGGGAGCTCGCCACTTTCCAGGTACTCCTTCATTTCTTCAATCCAGCACTTCTCATAAACCCAATTCCTCGAGGGATCTTCTATGCATTGAATTTTGACCCTTTCATAAGCTGGGCTTTCAAGGTAAGAGATGGGTTCTTCATGCGGCTCGTCTGATGTAGCTAGCTTTGAGAGCAAGTCGGCTAATTCATTGTCTTCTCGATCGACCCTTTGGATTTCCCAAAACTCTAGGTCTTTTGTCAGCTCCTTCACCAGGTCGTGATACTTGACTAAAGTGGAGTTCAGTACTTCATACTCGCCTCTGACCTGGTTGACTATTAGTTGGGAATCACAGTATGCCATGATTTTAGTCGCTCCAAAGCACTTGGCATACTCTATGGCTGCTACCAGAGCTTCATACTCCGCCTGATTGTTGGATGCATCGAACTTGAACCTTAGTGACTCCTCATACACTGTCCCAGACTCAGGCTCGATCAGAACAATCCCAGCTCCACTGACATTTTTCGTGGCCGACCCATCCGAGTAGACCTTCCAGCAATCGTCGGGTAGAGAAGTGGCGATCTGGGACTCTTGCTCTTTTCCTTTAGCTTTATCTTTTTGAGCTCGCACCTCGCTTTCTTCCTTGGTGAACGTAAGCTCGACCAAGAAGTCTGCTAGAGCTTGAGCCTTCAATGCCTTTCGAGGTCGATACTCGATGTCGAATTCCGTGAGGGCAATTGACCAATTGAGTAAGCGACCTGAACTTTCTGGCTTATGAAGAATTTTCCTTAAGGGGGCATTCGTGAGCACCACGATGGGGTGAGCCAGGAAGTAAGCTCATAGCTTCCTTAAAGCCATGACTAAGGCATATGCTACCTTCTCAGCATTGTAATATCTGCCCTCCACATCTGATAGGGCCTTGCTAACATAATAAAATGGCTTTTGAAGCCCTTCTTCCTCTCGAATCAAAACTGCTGCCACTGCTTTGTCTCCCACAGACAGGTACACGAACAAAGTTTCTCCCATGATCGGGCTACTCAAGAGAGGAGGAGTAGCGAGATAATCTTTGAGTTGTTGGAACGACGAATGACATTCGGCCGTCCACTCAAAAATTTTCATCCCTCTCAAAGCCTTGAAGAAGGGGAGAGACCTTTCCGCCGAATTGGATATGAAACGACCTAAAGCTGCCACTCTCCCGTTAAGTCGCTGCATCTCTTTGACACTGGTGGGATCCTGCATGTCGACTAGAGCCTTGATCTTCTCCGGGTTAGCTTCTATACCTCGTTGGGACACCATAAATCCAATGAACTTGCCAGCTGCTACTCCAAAGACACACTTGCTAGGGTTGAGCTTCATGTCGTTTGCTCTCAAGTTGGCAAACGTTTCCTTTAGGTCGACCACGTGACGTCCGGTCTTTGTTTTGATGACCATATCGTCGATGTAGGCCTCCATGTTTTGGCCAATTTGTGAGGCAAAGACCTTGTTGACCATGCGTTGATAGGTCGCCCCTGCATTCTTCAATCCAAACGACATCATAGTGTAGCAATAGATGCCTCCAGCTGCTTCGAAGGCCGTCTTCAATATGTCATCCTCATGCATCTTGATCTGGTGGTAACCTGAGTAGGCATCAAGAAAACTGAGGGTGGAGTGGCCAGCAATGGAATCGACGAGCTTGTCAATTCTAGGGAGAGGATAACAATCCTTTGGGCATGCAAGGTTGAGATTGGTGAAGTCGATGCACATTCTCCACTTGCCATTCGACTTTTTTACCATGACTACGTTGGCTAACCAGGTTGTTTGCGTAGCCTCCTTGATTATACCTGCACTCAACAATTTTTGTACCTCAAGTTTAATGGCTTCCTCCTTGTCTCGAGCAAAGCTTATTAGTCTCTGAGGCTTGGGCTTTATAGTTGGGTTGACTTCCAGTCTATGAACATCTACTTCTTCCTTGATTCCCCTCATGTCTTCAACTTGCCATGCAAAGACATCATTACTTTCTTTCAGCAGCTCGACGATCTCTGCTCGCTCCTCATCTGATAACTGCTTTCCTATTTGAATTTTCTGCTCCGGATAAGAGGGATTTGTGATCACTGATTCTAGCTCGTCAACAGCCTCTATCTCTAGACCATCTCTGAACGGCAGGGTCTCAATGATGATCTCCTTCACTTTCTGTCTCTCTTCGGCCCCCAAATGTGGAGCTTCCTCAGCTATCATGTCATCTAGCTTATCAGCGATCTCATCGGTGGTGGCCCCCGAGTTATTGTCGACCTGGAGGCATAGGTTGCCTATGATGACTTGGTCGACCATAACTACATCTGGATCGACCGCTGTGGCTTCGGAGTGACGTGTCGACTCAACCATGACCTCGTCGTTTGAGCGATAGGTCGACTCCTCCACATTGGTGATCGTTGACAGTCGAGTAGTTTTGGTGACTGACTGGGACAACTTTAAGTATCCTTCCGCCGTTTCAATCTCCAGTTCTCTCTTCTTTCTTTCTCGTAGGACATGATCTAGATATGCTCGAGCTGTGCCTTGTACACAACCGACTCCAGCAGGGGTAGGAAATTTGACTCGCTGATGGGGGATCGATGCCACCATTCCAAGTGCGACTTGACAAGGAATACCAAGGATAGCAGCATAGTCACTGTTCACATTTATCACAATAAATTTTACCTTAGAAACAACCCTGTAAGGGTGCTGGCCTAGGTCGACGTCTAGCTCGATCTGTCCCTTAGCGTCGACTCGATGATTGGTGAAGCCCTCCAACCTGCCATCATATCTTTCAAGCTGCTCGTTGGAAAGACCCATCTCCTGGAATGTTTTGTAGAACAAAATGTCTTTCCAGGCCCCCGTGTTGACTAAGAGTCTGCTCGTCGTACATCCGTCGATAAGACTTGGGATGACGAGAACTTGCTCTCTAGCTGCCATATTAGTTGCCAACTCGTGGGGGTAGAAGCTGATCACCTCATCTCTGACATCTCTCCTTGGAGGCACATGTGGGGCTTTGTTGAGTTGAAAGATTTTATGTTTGATGGTTGTGTTGCTGGCTTGCTTTGTGATGACCCCCAAGTTCAATCTGGGTTGCCTTGGTCCCGGTTGTCCACCTGCTGGTTGTTCGCCTCCACCGGTTTGAGGCCTTTTCACATATGCGTCGAGCCTTCCCTGGTCGACCATTCTCTGGATGATACGCTTCAAGCCTAAGTAATCTTCTGTGAGATGACCCGTATCTTTATGATAATCACAGTATTTGCTATTGTCCCTTCTAAACTTGTTGCCTGGGTTCATTGGGGCAGGTGGGGCCAACTCGACCGCATTCATTATTTCTGTTCGACTCACCGTTAGGGGAGTGAAAACTTCGGGCACTTTCTCTGTCACCCTGGTCCTGTTCTTACCATTCTTGTTGTTTCCCCCATTTTTAGCTGAGTCCTTCTTATCATCAGCGACCTCGACCTTGGGGCCTTTCCCATTCTTCTTTTCTTTCCTCTCCTCGGCTAGTGCCACATTATAAACTTTCTCGAACAACTCCTGTCGAGTAGTGACTGTACGAACCGTCAGCTCATAATCCATGTCTTCCGAGGAAATGCCATTTCGGAAGCAATTGATCACCTCCCTGTCAGTGAGATCCTCCTCAATCTTGTCAACCATTTCTTTAAACTTAGTGAAGTAGCTCATTGAGCTTTCATTTTTGCTTGCACCAAGTTATTTAGATCGGTGACAGTCATTTTTCGAGCTCCAGCTGTTGAGAAGCGATCTAGGAATTTCATCCTCAAACACATCCAGGTGGAGATGCTACCAGCTGCCAAACCATTGAACCATTTTAGGGCTGCCCCTGTGAGTGTGCTTATGAGGGCTTTGCACATATTGTCGTCCTCATTGGCGACAAAGCACATTATGGCTACTAGGTGTGCCACGTGGCTTTTTGCATTGGTTGCCCCTGAGTACTTCTCTAGGAGGGGCAATCTGAAACCAGCAGGAGGTCGACTATCAATCAAATCCTTGGATAAGGGTCGAAGAGCAAAGTCAATTCGTTCGACCTTTCCAGTATCATTTTTCTTTTCAGCCTCCCATTGTTCAAACTTCCTTTTCCATAGCAGCCACTCCCTAGCATCGGGTCTGTCTTCTCCAGCAGGGGGAATAACATTTGACCTTTGACCCTCACTTCTGGGGGGAGTTACTTGACTGCTTCTCCTATCCTTGTGAGAAGGAGACCTTACTGACCTGACTGGCGACCTGTGCCCCTCATCTCTTGTTGGCGACCTGCGCCTTTCGTTTCTGGGTGGCGACCTGCGCCTATCCTCTCGGGGTGGCGACCTGAGCCTTCCCTCTCTTATAGGCGACCTCTGCCCACTCCTTCCTCTGTGGGATTGAGACCTCTCTGTCCTGGCTGGTGATCTACGCTTACTTCGATTCGCCTCTAGCTGCGTCCTCAGGTTCGACTGTGCCTCCTGCTCCCTGTTCCTAGTGAGACTAACCCTTAGGTCGTCACTTGGAACATGAATAGGTGATTGAGGTCGTACCACCATCCTTTGATCCACATTTTGTCCCACAATTTCGTTTGGTCTAGTACTCCTAGCACGCTCCCTATTTGAGATTTGGAATGGAGCCACCCTCTCAGACCTTCCATCAGCCTGCTCAGCCTCCTCCATTGCTAACAGCTCGGCCAATATCTGAGCTCGTTCCATAAGCATTTCTTTCCTGCTTAATGGGTTGGATGAGGGACCTGCCCTATTTCCAGCATTCATTTGTCCAGTTGGCCGTTTGGGAGGAGGTGGAACTCCTTGCCCCTCCATGGGTCGCTTCTCCCTCCTTGCGTCTGGCAATCCTATGCCATCAGCTACACTGTTGGAGCGCATTGCCCTAGCATGATGACGAAGAGGAGGAGGAGGAGGAGGCAAATCAGCATTTGCATTGGTATTAGCATTGGTGTTGGTGTTGACATTCACTTCATTGAATTCGTCAGAAGCCTCTGTAACATGCCCGTCTGGGGTTACCATGATTGTGGATTGAAGAAAACTTCGAGGTCAAGCTATGCACTCGTTTCCCGGCAATGGAACCAAACTGATGCCGCAGGAAATGTGCTTATCAATCTTCCTCCACGTGGCAGGACTGATCACCTGGCTCCTTGACCTGAAATCAGAACCCACGACTAGCCGGATGTGTCTCCGGCTTAGACCCTCGAGCGTGAGAGTAATTGTTTGATAATTGGAGAGCAAATATGTATTGAATAATGGAATTCAGATAACAAAATTGCAGTTACCTTATAACCGTGGTGGTGATGAAGTATTTATAGTTGATGAGAGCGGTTATTTTTGGTGGGCTACATGAGCTCCGTGATTCTTGGGACAGTTACATATCAAGGGAACGTGTTCTGATATGGCTCCTGATTTATAGGGAACCGGTTATGGAAAGAGTTACGCCCACGTCTTGTTTGATTAGGTCGACACTGGTTAGGTCGAGGTTGCCTATTGAGATAGGTCGACCTGACTGACGGGTAGAGCTGGATCGTACCCGAATGAGAGCATGGATCATACAGTCGGTCCAAGCTAGGTCGGGATCTTAGAGATCGGACAATGATCTTAGGTCGACTGATCCTGTTGCTGGGCCTTGGGCCTTATGGTTATTGGGCCAGACTCATTAAGAATACAAAAGCCACGGCAGCATATGATTGGGCTTTACTCGCTTGGCCCAACTTGACACTTTTGGTATGTTCAGACATAAATTTTCGAATAAGGGGTTTCGAAAAATCATTTATTTTGGAACAAAAAATAGTTATTCAATTTGGGACAGAGAGAATATTTTCTTTTAATTGGCATTTTGTTTCTTCATGGTAATCGATAATGGTGGGTTAACTACATTTGGATAATACTCATTTGTTCCATAAAAAAAACTTCTAATTTTATTTTGTAATATGATTGAATTTTGAGGTCCATCTTTAACGACTTTTAAAATTTATGGTACTTTATCATATTTTTCTTAATCAAATTTGTTAAATTAGAATATTATCACAATAAGTGATAATATTTCGGTATATATTTTGTAAATTTTTTCTCCTATTTTGTAGCATAATTTGTAGTGTGATAGAAATTGAGTTACGTAAATTAAGTCCATAGAATAAGGTATTGATTAGCTTGATTATCCCATTCCATAGTTATCTTGTAAAGTGTATTTAAACATGTTTGATGAAATGGAAAGGATAAGGAGATCATTATTATCTTATATGGTATCACGAGAGGTCTAGGGCATTCTTTCTTCCGCTGCGCCTCCCTCCGTGTACTCATCGATGTTTTTTTCCCTTCATCTCGTTTCTCACGTTTTCTTCTTCATGTCGACTTCCCGTTCATCAATTCATCCAGCTATGGCTGTGACAAATATCAGGAATAACATTTCTGTTACTCTTGAGCTTGAAAATGTCCAATACGCGACATGGGCCGAGGTCTTCAAGGTCCATGCCCGCTCTTTTCAGATTCTTCATCACATAGTTCCTTCGACGTAAGGAAAGATGAAGGAGCCAACTACAAATGTGGAAATCGAGATGTATTCTACTCTTTATGCTAAGTTACTCGGGTGGATATACTGTACTATATACCCCGATATCCTTAACACCATCTTGGAGCCGGATCAAACAGCCATGTCTGCGTGGAATTGAAGGACATCTTCGAGGACAATAAGAATTCCCGCACAGTCAGTTTTGAACAAGAATTCACATAAACCCTAATGGAAGCTTTTCCATCGGCCTCCGCATATCGTCAACAGTTGAAGCAGATTGCCCATCAATTAAAGAACGTTGGTTCTCTGGTGGGCAATGATCATATGATCCTGCAAATGGAGGCGGGATTGACCGAGACATATAATGGTGTTGCAAACCTTCTCCGTCAAAGCAACCCCCTACCAAAATTTCACCAAGCTTGTTCTATGTTAGTTCTTGAAGAAACAGGTTTGCAGAAAAAGGCAGCAATGAGCTCGACCATGGTGGCCCAAGATAGTGGTGTCGTATTTTCTCCGGTTTCTCCAAACCAAGTCTCGGCTCCAGTTGGTTCGAAGAACAACAATCATGGGACGGGTAAGAACAATGGCAAGGGTTCCGGGAAAAATAATGGCAACTAAACTAATAAGAGCTCGATCCTCTGGCGACCTCTACGATGATCAAACAACTGAGAAGTTAACTTATCAGTAAGTTCTCAGTTATCAGCTAAAATACTAAGAATACGATTAACTTCGGCGACCAAACAATTGAGAACTTAACTTATCAATAAGTTCTCAGTTGTCTCCACTAAGAACACGATCAACTCCGGCGACCAAATAATTGAGAACTTATCAGTAAGTTCTTGGTTGTCAACTAAACTACTAAAAACACGATCAACTCCGGCGATCAAACAACTGAGAACTTAACTTATTAGTAAGTTCTCAGTTGTCAACTAAATTACTAAGAACACGATTAACTACGACGACCACCAACTCCTACGACTAAATAACTGCGAACTTATTAGTAAGTTCTCAGTTGTCAACTAAACTACTAAGAACACAATCAACTCTGGCGACCAAACAACTGAGAACTTATCAGTAAGTTCTCAGTTGTCAACTAAACTACTAAAAATACGATCAACTCCGGCGATCACCAACTCCGGCAACCAAACAACTGATAACTTATCAGTAAGTTCTCAGTTGTCAACTAAACTACTAAGAACACGATCAATTCCGGCAACCAAAACAGTTGAGAATTTATCAGTAGATTTTTAGTTGTCAATTACTAAAAGGGTAAATTACAAATAAGGGCCTAAAGTTTGCACCCCGTTCGCGAAAAGGGGTCTGATGTTCTAAATTTGGCGATTTAGGGTCTCAAGTAACCAAATGTTGGCAATTAAGGGCTTTTTTGACGAAATCGTTAGTTTCTGGGTTAAATCACCATGTGCGGGTCACGTGCCAAGTAAAGGGGGTTGAAACTGTAAAATGTTAAATTCTAGATCCTAAAAAATAAATTTTAAAATTACAAAACACCCCCTCTCTTCTTTTAAAACCTAAATAAAATAATAATAATAATAATAATATAATAATAATAAATAATAATAATAATAATAATAATTATTATTATTATTATAAAAGCCATCTCACACTCTCTCTCTCTCTCTCTCTCTCTCTCTCTCTCTTTCTCTCTGCGAATTCCGGCCGACCTCACTCCACCTTCCCTCACCATCTCCGGCCACACTACATTGCAATGCTCCTCTCCTCCATTATTCAGTTCACCCATCACCACCATTCAACTCCTTCCCCATTTTCGACCGGCCACCATTGTTCTTGATTACAGAAACCCAAATTTGGGTTTGATTTCGGAACTCCGGATTTGGGTTAGATTTTCGAAACCCAGATTTAGGTTTGAATTTGCGTGCAATTTTGCTTGATTTTGGAACATCAGATTTGGGTTTGATTTGGAAACATCAGATTTGGTGATTTTGAATTTGGTTTGGTTTTGGTTTTGCTTAAGTTTGGAAACCCATTTGTTTTGATTCGGTTTGGGTATGAAATTTTGATTTTTCTTTACTTTGGATGACAATGGTGGAATTTGGAGGCCCCAATTTTATGATGGTTGCTGGATTTTATGGTTGTTGTCGATGGTTGCCGGAATTTATGGTGGCTGATGGTGGGGTGGTTGCCGGAATTTATGATGGTATGAAAAATAATAATATTATTATTTTTATTATTATTATTAATTTTTTATTATTATTATTTTATTATTATTATTATTATTATTATTTTATTATTATTATAATTTTTATTTATTTTATTATTATTATTATTATTATTATTATTATTATTATTTTATTATTATTATTATTATTATTATTATTATTATTATTATTTATTATTATTATTATTATTATTATTATTTTATTATTATTATTATTATTATTTTATTATTATTATTATTATTTTGTTATTATTATTATTTTTTTTTATTATTATTATTATTATATTATTATTATAATTTTTATTTATTTTATTATTATTATTATTATTATTATTTTATTATTATTATTATTTATTGTTATTATTATTATTATTATTTTATTATTATTATTATTTTATTATTATTATTATTTTATTATTATTATTATTGATATTATTATTATTATTATTATTATTATTTTATTATTATTATTATTTATTATTATTATTAATATTATTATTTTATTATTTTTATTTTTTTTATTATTATTATGTAAATGGGCAAATTGCAAATAAGGGTCTGAAGTATGCACCTTACCCGCACGTGGTGATTTAACCAAGAAATTAACGATTCCGTCAAAAAAGCCCTTAATTGCCAACATTTGGTTACTTGAGACCCTAAATCGGCAAATTTAGAACATCAGACCCCTTTCCGCGAACGGGGTGCAAACTTTAGGCCCTTATTTGTAATTTACCCTTACTAAAAATATGATCAACTAATAAGAACACGATCAACTACGAATGGAAACCATTAATTGTAAATTTCTCAATTATTTACTGAAATAATTGAGAACATCTAGTTCATTAAGAAAAAAAACACAAAGACATTTATTGTTCAATTATACTATCAATAACGAGTTTTACATTTCCATTAGTATAATAAATCAATCTATAATTATTGTTCAAAATTATTTAGTAGTAATAGTAATAAAGTAAGAAAATCATTTTGGGGCGGAGGGAGTAAACAAGAATAAATTTCTTGTCTAAAATTACATAGAATTGTACAGCACTTCTAGTAGTGAACAATTATATATAGACCAACTTAATAAGTAGATTGATAACAAATAAGAAAATGGTGAACTGATAAGATTTTAATATAACAATCTCTCCTTCAAAGAAACCATTTTGCATTTCAATTCAAAAACATTATTCATCCTCTACTTACTAATCATGGAAACAGACCACTTATCTAGATCTACAACCCTTTCTAGGCCCTCTCCCCACGGATTCGACGAGCACACTGAATATCCTTAGGCATGATTGTAACCCTCTTGGCATGAATCGCACACAAATTGGTGTCCTCAAACAGACCTACCAAGTAAGTCTCAACAGCCTCCTGTAACGCCGCCATCTGGATTCTCAGATCTGTCTTAAAATCTTGTGCGATTTCTTTGACCAGCCTCTTAAATGGAAACTTGCGGATCAATAACTTAGTGCTCTTCTGATGCCACAGTTCCTGGCCTTAATCTTGTGCGATTTCTTTGACCAGCCTCTGAAATGGAAGCTTGCGAATCAATAGCTCAGTGCTCTTCTAATAATTCCTGATCTCCCTCAGCACCACAGTTCCTGGCCTTAATCTGTGTGGCTTTTTCACTCGTCCGGTTGTCGGAGTTGATTTTCTCGCCGCCTTTGTTGCTAGCTGCTTCCTTGGGGCCGGAGTAATAGGTCGCCGGAGTTGGGGGTGACGGTTGTCAGAGTTGGAAGTGGCGGTCGCCGAAAGTGGAAGAGGAGAGGGGTCGCCGGAAGTGGGATGACCGGAGAGACGGAGACTCGGAGTAGAGAGAAAAACTTAGAGAGAGAAAGTCTGTGAGAGAGGGGGTGTGATGTGAGGAGGGGGTGTAGTTATTTTATTTAAAGATATTATAAATAGAACGAGAGATTATATGGTTAATTTATTATTAGAGTAGGACTAGGAGGTATAATTGATAATCTATACTATAGTATTTTAAATTAGGCCAAATTTTATAGGGTGATGCCAAGTAAGCCAAACTAGGTCATTCTTGATTTCTAATGCATCCAACTCATTGGACTCTTGGTTTCTTGATGCTGAGTTGGATTTTGGCTATTAGGTGTTTTAATTCACTGTTTTGTATAGCTATGTAAGGGATATCTTAGAACTATAATATTTCTAAAGAGAGATGAATAGATACATAAATCATGTTATTGTACTTAGGAAAGTGTCAATCATCTTATTAGAATATGTGGTTCAATAGGTACATGGATCATGTATTTATAATTGGGATAGTAATTGAGTACATTTATGAATAAATAAACTCAGTGTATATAATTGAAGGAATTTAATCAGACTCATTATCCAATCTTTTATACATATCTATATTACTTTCAATCTAGCTTAGGTTTTTTGTTTTTTAATTATAAATAAAACTCCTATTTTCCTAACTTATTCAGTTCTGCGTCTTTTCATATTTCTCGGATCAATTGGATCTGAAAATAACTGCTGGGATCAGAAGAGTTGAATTCCAAAAGTTTTATAGTTTGGATGAATTAACGTTATAGATGTCTATATTGATAGCATCCTCTCCCAATTGGCATATATTGTCCTCCATTACTACCATCTCCTCTTATCAGCTTCACCTCCAATGGCTTCCTGTACTACAAGCATTAATCAGTTGTAACTGTTGGATGGAATATGGAAGACAATGAATGGCAAGGGTTTTATGGAAGAAATAAAGTCGCAATGAATAATCAATAACTTCTTGCCATGATATATATGCTATGAGAGTTAACTTGAATTTTCTACCTCTATCGTTTGAGCAACTTGATTCTAATGGCTACACGAAACACACTCATAAGCCAACTGTATAAGGGACGTCACGATAAGAAATTAAAGCTCCGTGTTAATCGAAAATGGGATTGTTACAATACACGCCAGGGAATGGATCATATGAGCGAAGATTTTGTTGCCTTGGACGAAAAGGTATGGCAAATTTAATATGCATGTTTCGTTTAGGTCATTCACAATTCTTATATTTGATGAATTGTTTTCCTTCTTTTACTTTGTCAATGTTCGTAGAACGAAGCTGTTCATTGCAGTATCCGTAGCCGATATGTCCAGGATTTTGCCGGCTTGATAAGGGAAGGCGGGTTTTATAACATAAAAAATTTCACTGTTGATTTGGCTAAATCCCTTTACCATGTTGTTCGCCGCGACTTTTGCATTTTGCTCGATGCTTCAACCATGGTGGAGGAAATTGTTACAAATTTGCCTTCGATTAAAGACTATTTTTTTGATATTGTTCCTTTCGGAGAATTGCTTCACAAAAGTGACAATCTAAAATATCTCTGTGGTTAGTAAATTTCTTTAACTCATTATATTACCTTAAATTATCTCATATAATATATTATTTCCTTTTTTGAGTTATAAATGAATTGAAATGAACAGATGTAGTTGGATGTGTTGTTGGTATATCCGAAGTTGGAAAACGACCAACTGCCACAGGGATGACACCAATGCAACTTCTTGAGCTTATCGACATTGAGTGAGCCTATTTATTATATCTTCTTGCAAGTATTTCGATAGTATACTGCTCATATTTTGCTCTCTTTGTTTGTTTCAGTAACAGAAAACTGAAAATAACTTTGTGGGGAGCTAATATGATTGCAATGGCATCTGAGATGATGTCGACTAAACGGCGTGTATGCATTTTGACTTCAATGATTGTCAAGAAGGATGATTCAGGTTTGTGTTTTGAACTTCTGCACTAGAGCTAATATACTGAACCATTTAATAAATGTGTGTATTTCTAATGCTCCAGGATCTCTTTCACTATCCAATAGCAGTGCAACAAAGTTCTTTTCTGAAGAGACTATACAGGAGATTAATGACTTTATGGCTAGGTCTAATCTATGTTCTGTATCCTTACTTTGTTACAGTGTGTATTATGAATTGGAATCTCATTTATTGTTCTTTTCCAGGTTTGACGTGACACAAGTTGAAGATGTAATTGCTAAAATACCCATGTACAGCACCTTGATAACAAGGAAAGAGTATGAGAAAAAGAAATTGTCCATTGCAACTATTCTTGAGATGTTGGAAAATGGTTCTGCTATAGTAAGTTCATGTTTTCTATTTTGGCATTCAGGTTTCCCGTTTTCTGTTTCACCTGAAAGTTTTAAACGGTAATTTCTACATGTATCATTTTTTTACAGCCTATGGGTTTTTTTACAATTGGAACCATTGTGAGCATTGATGAGCAAAATGGATGGAGATATAATTCTTGCTCTAAATGTAAGTGCAAGTTATACTTCTCGAATGGAAAGTTGGAATGCAGGCATTATGAAAATGATGAACCTTATCCGGTAATTAGGTAAACATGTTTACTCTCCGTTTATCACTATACAACTTTTTAATTAAACATTTCTTTATTGAAGTCTTAAATGTCTGCATTTCTTTTTGTGAATAGGTTTAAATTAGAAATTGAGATAGAAGACGATGGACTTAGACTTAAGTGTGTTATGTTTGACAAGGATGTTGAGAAATTGGTACATTTGAAGGCTGTTGAATTGGTGAATATTTTTTATGAAGTAAGTCAGTCTTCTAATAAAAACTAATTTCCGAATTGTATATAATTGTCTTATTACCAAGTGATTATTTTCTTCTTTTATGATTTTCTTTCATAGGGAAATATGGAGAATTCTTTCCCTCAATAGCTTAAGCAAATCATTGGCTTGAAACACATTTTTCAACTTAAGCTCAATGAACTTAGCCGTGGTACTTCACGTGAAATTTTTGCTGTTGCCAGAATTGTGCAAGAGTCTGATATTGTGGAGGAAAATAACGACAAGGTTTGTTTTTGTTATTTGTACCTGGTGTTCCTTTTTATAAAATGAAAAAAATATACAAAATTAAAATGAGACTATGAATGCAGGGCAAAGAAATAAAGCTAGAGAAAATAAACAATATCAATGTTAGAACACCAGCAAATGTTGAAAAAAGGTTCCTGTTGAATGCAAGGTATGCTAGGTTGAAGAAGCAAGAAATTTATGTTCCAAATTGATCCTTATATCTCCATATATGATACATCAGCTTTGTTTTTTTTTGTCATTGATAAATAAACATATTTGTAATCTTCTATCTTGCAGTGTTGAAAAAGATGATGAGAATGTGGTGATTCTTGGCAGTGAGGATGATATTGCTACTCAGAATAAGGAAGCTCATGTTTCGAAGAAACCTCGCAAGAGTTTAAAGTTTTAGTTCCCATCCCCCATACCCCCCATAAACAAACTTATTATTAGGATTTAATGATTTATTTTGATTTCTCCTTTTATGTTTTAGCTATGGTTTAGACTGATTTTCTAATGGAAAAATAAAATTAAATTACTGAATTTGCTTTGGGGCTGATTTTGGGTGTGTTTGATTGTTGGTGTCTGCTGGTGTCAACATACTTCAGTTGGGTTTTGGGTTGCTGCAGAATTGTGGCTGTTGTTTGGAATATCTGCACAGCTTGGTTCAACCATGCGACAATATTGGCCTTTGCTGGAGCAGTATCCGCCCGTAATTCGCCTTAACCAAGCCAAACAGTCCCTAATTCGGCCGCATAGCGCCTCTTGATCCGCCCGTATACAAACCAATGAACAAATTAACCAACATACTGGAAAGGGAAAAGCATTTAGTATTGTTTGCAGGGAGGGGAGATGACCTTCAACCTTGCACAAAGAATGAAACGAAAAACAGTAATCACTTTGAAGGGGAAAAAGAAAACAAAAACCATAACCATAAGTACAAATGGTGAAAGGTTTCAAGCTTTATTGATCATATCGAAAAAAAAATACCCATGCTAATTAAAATGCGACATAAATAAAAAAATACCGGCTTACATCTATTCTGAGTCCGACAAAATGGACATTTCTAAAATTTAGCATGTCAAAAGAAACTTAAGCAGAACAGTTATACTTTGAATTGAGCAAACATCTCAGCTACTGAAAGCATGTCCATCTAAATTTGCATTCAGATCTCCACAATTCTTATGGGGTTTAAAATTTACAGAAATTGGTGCCAAAATTATGGGTTTCGAAATTGTGGTGTTTGTTGCCTGTATTGTAAGAGTAGTTGTCTTCTTGATACTGTATCTATGTCCAGCAAATGGCCTTGATATTGGTTTTTGGCAATGGACAGGGGGGTGATGTGTGATTCCTCTCTTGGTCTATTAGGCTTGGCAAAGCAGCCAGAATTCTCAGATTGAGATAAGGAGTTCAAGCACTAGAGAAGATTTATTTATTGCAATTTGATTTTGGAAAATAAGTTTTGGGGTTATTAGAGATCATGGTCCATGGAGCAATGCCCAATCTGGGAATGAGTGCGAAAAAATGGTGCATGGAAAAGAGAGTTGCATCTGGTCAGTACAGAGACGAGAATCCCAATATATAGACCATTTTGTTTACTTGATCACTTGCCATGTCTCGCTGTTTTCCATTTTCGCCTCCAGGATATGAAAAGAAGGCTAGAGCTGATGAGGAGAACTTGGTAAATAAGGTTTGAGTATACTTTATGATTCACATAACCTCATTGATTGATTTCCATGTATAGTCTGGTTATGTTCTTTCTTTGATTCAAGTTTTGGCTCAAAGGTGCATGTTGTGTAGCTAGATGTTCCTACTATTTTGAATTATGCTATGGTGTGAAGTTTGATTGGGAATTTTGACTGATGATAAAAGAACCAGACAACCAAGTTGGTGAGCATATCTCTGAATGATTACTGGCGGCAGTAAATTGTCCTTGGATGTTTTGAATGCTAATTAATTAGGAAGAAAATTTTATGTTTCTCTTTCTGTCTAAAGTGAGTATTAAGAAAATTAAGGGATTTTAACCACTTTTGGGGTGTTGCCTTGGGCCATTTTTTGGGGGCCAAAACGATAGACATTTCTAAATTTATCCAACAAAATCTATCCAACAAAAGTTTATTTCATTTTCTATCCAACAAAATATATACAAAATATATACAAAATCTATCCAACAAAAGCTATGGTCACGTATGATTTATATTAATAAAATAAAAGACAATTTATTGTCTTACATTAGCTTATTTCATTTTACTATATTTACTCCAAGATATATGGTTCAGAATTATCAAGATGCAATGGCCATATGTCGTGTTTATGGAAATCCAGACTTTTTTATTACATTTATTGCAAATCCTAATTGGAAGGAGGTTAAAGACTTGATGAAAGAGTTGCCAATGCAAAAAGCTGAAAATAGGCCTGATATTGAATCACGCGTATTCAAGATGAAATTGGACGAAATGATACATGATATTGTCGACAATGAAATTTTTGGGAAAATTGACGCAGGTATATCATTTATGTTTTATTAAAATTTTCAATTTCTTCTTAAATTTATTTGTTTTAATTCATTCTATTTATTCATAGTTGTTTACACAATTGAATTCCAAAAACGCGGACTACCACATGCACATATCATTTTTTGGGTGAATGAGGCTTCTAAATTACATACAACCGAGCAAGTAGATTCAGTTATATCGGCGGAAATTCCTGATCCAAACGAAGACCCCGTTGGTTTTGATGCTGTAAAACAATTCATGATGCATGGTCCGTGTGGTCATGCTAATCCCTTATCTCCTTGCATGAATAATGGTAAGTCTTCTTGAAATTTTAAGTTTGTAATTTTACAATTAAATCTGCATTCATTAAGCATTTTGACTAAACTGAAAAATTTGTTAAACATATTTACTAGGTACATGCAGTAAACATTTTCCTAAATCTTATCATCGTCAAACCACTGTTGATGAAAATGGATATTGCGTTTATCGGAGGAGAGATACAGGTATATGTGTTGATAAGAACAACACTAAGTTGGATAATAGATTTGTTACAACTTATAACAGATATCTTTTTGTTAAATACCAAAGTCATATTAATGTTGAGGCATGTAACAAATCTAAGGCTATTAAATATTTATTCAAGTATGTGACCAAAGGACCGGACAGAGCTACAACAGTTATTGAATCTTCTTCAAATGCAGTTGGATTGTCAGAAGATAATACTAACACTGGGAAAGATGAGATTAAAGAATTTTTAGATTGCCGCTACATATCAGCCTGTCAAGCCATATGGAGAATTTATGAATTCCCCATTCACTATAGAAAACCTTCTGTTGAGAGACTGTCCTATCATTTAGAGGACGAGCAACTTTTAGTTTTTAATGATAATGATTCCCTGCCTAAAGTTGTTAATGAAGAAAAATCAAGTAAAACTATGTTCACTGAGTGGTTGGAACTTAATAAAGTTGATAATGAAGCTAGGAGTTTGAGATATGTTGATATCCCTACTCGGTATGTTTGGAAGAGTGCTACATATACTTGGTGTAAAAGGAAGACCGGGAGATCTATTGGGAGATTAACGTTTGCACATCCGAGTTCTGGAGAAAGATATTATCTACGCTTATTGTTGAATATTGTTAAAGGTTGTACTTCATATGAAGATATACGAAAAGTAGGCGAGGTTGTGCATGAAACAATGAAATTAACATGTTACGCCCGGGGTCTTTTGGAAGATGATAGAGAGTGGCATGATGCATTGACTGAGGCTTCTTATTGGGCAATGGGACCAGCAATGAGAGATCTTTTTTTAACAATATTGCTTTTTGTGACATCGCTGATGCTTATAAATTTTGGATTCTGAATTGGGAGAAAATAAGCGATGACATTTTGCAAACGCGGAGAAAGATTTTAAGGTTGCCACGTTTGACACTGTCGAAAGAAGAGATAAAAAACCTTACTTTGGCTGAATTACAAAGAGTCTTGATGAAAAATGGCCGCTCTTTGGAGGATATACAAGGAATGCCACTGCCAAATCAAAAATTGTTGGATAAATTGAAAAATAGATTGATTGTGGAAGAACAAAGCTACGATACAGAGTTGTTGTCAGAAGAACATGACGTATTAAAGGCTTCTTTGAATAATGAACAGTTGGATATATATAACAAAGTCATTTCTGCTGTTGAAGGGAAAAAATCGAAGCTGTTTTTCTTTTATGGCTTTGGTGGTACGGGGAAAACGTACTTATACAAAGCAATTATGAGTAATATCAGATCACGTTCTAAAATTGTATTAGCCGTCGCATCATCAGGTAATATATTATACCACTAAATTTCTCTCTAATATTGTATGCACAAATTATTAAGATGTTTTAAGCCTGATAGAAAACAATTTAACATAGTCTGCCCTATAAAGTAGATAAACATAAACTCCATATTTTAGTTATTTACATGTATGAACTTTTCAATAACAGGAATAGCAGCACTATTACTCCCAGGTGGTAGGACTGTGCATAGCCGGTTTAGAATACCTTTGAATGCAACAGAGGACTCAACATGTGCAATTAAGCAAGGTACACAAATGGCAGAACTAATTCAAAAGGCAAGTTTAGTTATATGGGACGAAGCACCTATGGATGCAAAATATGCATTTGAGGCCGTAGACAAAACACTAAAAGATATATTACGTGATACTGACTGCTATGATCCTACGAAAGCATTTGGAGGGAAGACATTTTTATTGGGAGGAGACTTTAGGCAAATTTTGCCGGTTGTTCCTGGAGGTTCTAGAGCTGACGTAGTTAACGCATCCTTGAATAGCTCTTATCTATGGAGTGAATGTGAGGTTTGTTTTCTAACAAAAAATATGAGATTACAAATTTCAAATTCAACTTCCAATGCAGATATTATGCCCTTGGAAGATTTTTCACATTGAATTCTTAGAATTGGGGATGGGAAGGAAAAGGCCATAATTCGGGGTGATAGTGATGAGGCTGAGTGGATTCAAATTCCAAACGCATTGATGCTGGAACCACATGAAGATCCTATTAGTGAAATCTTTAGGTCTACATATCCCAACTTTGAGTCCAGGAAATTTGAGCTTAGTTATTTGACAAATAGAGCTATTTTAACTCCAAAAAATGAGATTGTGGAGAAGATTAATAGATTTATAATGGAATGTGTTGAAGGGGAAGAAACTGAATATTTAAGCTTTGATAGTATGGACAATTCAAGTGCTGATATTGCTAATAAAGATATATTATATCCTTTAGAATTTTTAAATAGTTTAGTGTTGCCTGGGATTCCTGAACATGTGTTGAAGCTAAAGATTGGGGTCCCCATAATGTTACTAAGGAACATTAACCCCAGCAAAGGAATGTGTAATGGGACGAGGCTTATAGTTACACAGCTAGGTAAAAGAGTTATTGAAGGTTGCATTATATCTGGATCACATGTTAGAGAAAAAGTCCTTATTCCAAGAATATGCCTAACATCTTCCGAAGGCAAATTACCGTTTGTATTGAAAAGAAGACAGTTTCCGGTAAAAGTAAGTTATGCAATGACGATTAATAAAAGCCAAGGGCAAACGTTGGAGAATGTTGGTTTATATCTACCTTCTCCGGTATTTAGTCATGGACAACTTTATGTGGCTTTATCCCGTGTAAAGACTCCTAGTGGTTTAAAAATTTTGGCTCTAGAAGATGACGACAATTTTAAAGGTTGGACAAAGAATATTGTCTATCGTGAGGTTCTCAATTTCTTTGGTAAATACTTCTCTTTCTTTCACACTGATGTATTCTGATTACTAAGTCTTAATTTATTTTTTTATAATTAATGTCACTTATATACAATAATTTTTGTCTGTGTAGGTTGATATCAATTGGTACAGCTGGAAGCACAAATATCACATTCATGGGAGGTTCCTGTTGAATGCAAGGTATGCTAGGTTGAAGAAGCAAGAAATTTATGTTCCAATCTCATCCTTTATGATACATCACCTTTGTTTTTTTTTTTTTTTTTTGTCATTGATAAATAAACATATTTGTAATCTTCTATCTTGCAGTGTTGAAAAAGATGATGAGAATGTGGTGATTCTTGGCAGTGAGGATGATATTGCTACTCAGAATAAGGAAGCTCATGTTTCGAAGAAGGCTCGCAAGAGTTTAAAGTTTTAGTTCCCATCCCCCATTCCCCCCATAAACAAACTTATTATTAGGATTTAATGATTTATTTTGATTTCTCCTTTTATGTTTTATCTATGGTTTAGACTGATTTTCTAATGGGAAAATAAAATTAAAGTACTGAATTTGCTATGGGGCTGATTTTGGGTGTGTTTGATTGTTGGTGTCTGCTGGTGTCAACATACTTCAGTTGGGTTTTGGGTTGCTGCAGAATTGTGGTTGTTGTTTGGAATCTCTGCACAGCTTGGTTCAGCCATGCGACAATATTGGCCTTTGCTGGAGCAGTATCCGCCCGTAATTCACCTGAACCAATCCAAACAGTCCCTAATTCGGCCGCAGAGCGCCTCTTGATCCGCCCGTATACAAACCAATGAACAAATTAACCAACATACTGGAAAGGGAAAAGCATTTAGTATTGTTTGCAGGGAGGGGAGATGACCTTCAACCTTGCACAAAGAATGAAACGAAAAAAAGTAATCACTTTGAAGGGGAAAAAGAAAACAAAAACCATAACCATAAGTACAAAAGGTGAAAGGTTTCAAGCTTTATTGATCATAGCAAAAAAAAAAATACCCATGCTAATTAAAATGCGGTATAAATAAAAAAATACCGGCTTACAGCTATTCTGAGTCCGACAAAATGGACATTTCTAAAATTTAGCATGTCAAAAGAAACTTAAGCAGAACAGTTATACTTTGAATTGAGCAAACATCTCAGCTACTGAAAGCATGTCCATCTGAATTGGCATTCAGATCTCCACAATTATTATGGGGTTTAAAATTTACAGAAATTGGTGCCAAAATTATGGGTTTCGAAATTGTGGTGTTTGTTGCCTGTATTGTAAGAGTAGTTGTCTTCTTGATACTGTATCTATGTCCAGTAAATGGCCTTGATATTGGTTTTTGGCAATGGACAGGTGGGTGATGTGTGATACCTCTCTTGGTCTATTAGGCTTGGCAAAGCAGTCGGAATTCTCAGATTGAGATAAGGAGTTCAAGCACTAGAGAAGATTTATTTATTGCAATTTGATTTTGGAAAATAAGTTTTGGGGTTATTAGAGAAGATCATGGTCCATGGAGCAATGCCCAATCTGGGAATGAGTGCGAAAAAATGGTGCATGGAAAAGAGAGTTGCATCTGGTCAGTACAGAGACGAGAATCCCAATATATAGACCATTTTGTTTACTTGATCACTTGCCATGTCTCGCTGTTTTCCATTTCCGCCTCTAGGATATGAAAAGAAGGCTAGAGCTGATGAGGAGAACTTGGTAAATAAGGTTTGAGTATACTTTATGATTCACATAACCTCATTGATTGATTTCCATGTATAGTCTGGTTATATTCTTTCTTTGATTCAAGTTTTGGCTCAAAGGTGCATGTTGTGTAGCTAGATGTTCCTACTATTTTGAATTATGCTATGGTGTGAAGTTTGATTGGGAATTTTGACTGATGATAAAAGAACCAGACAACCAAGTTGGTGAACATATCTCTTAATGATTACTGGCGGCAGTAAATTGTCCTTGGATGTTTTGAATGCTAATTAATTAGGAAGAAATTTTTATGTTTCTCTTTCTGTCTAAAGTGAGTATTAAGAAAATTAAGGGATTTTAACCACTTTTGGGGTGTTGCCTTGGGCAATTTTTTGGGGGCCAAAACGATAGACATTTCTAAATTTATCCAACAAAATCTATCCAACAAAAGTTTATTTCATTTTCTATCCAACAAAATATATACAAAATCTATCCAACAAAAGCTATGGCCACGTATGATTTATATTAATAAAATAAAAGACAATTTATTGTCTTACATTAGCTTATTTCATTTTACTATATTTACTCCAAGAGTTTTTATAATTGTGTTTGTGTTTTTTTTTATGCATTTTCACTGTTAGTCATCTATCCAACAATCACTGTTAGTCATCTAAGCCCTCTACAACTTTTAAATTCTCAAAAGATCCTACTGGTGAAACTAATCCCGTGCGTAGCACGGGCTACATGCTAGTTCTATGTATTAGGGAATAGTTTTGATTACATTGAAGGATTAGAACGTAATTTTTTCTAAAATTTATGGTTATTTTTCATATTTTTCTTAATCAAATTGAATAGCATAATAGAAGTGAAATTTTGTTTATATTTTGTTAGATTTCACTTTTCAAGTGTCAATATTATTATTAGCTAAAGTTATCAGTAATTATAAAAAAAACAATTGAAAAAATTGAGAGACTAACTCGTTTGAGTACATTTAGACTGTATTTGAAAACATTTAATTTAAAAAAGTTATTCTATTTTTCTTAGCAAAAATATTCACTATTTATTGTATACTTGCAAAATTGGAACATTAAAAACTGATTGCAAATATATTTATACATATTTGAATATTATTTTATATAGAAATAATCATTTCAAAATATCCTCAAAATAAAAAAAAAGAACATTTATTTAATTTAGGGGGCAACTCATTTCAAAATGGATGAAATAATTGCTGTGATAAGTCAATTGTATCAGACTTGCCTTCTTTTTCTTTTTCCCACTAATACACCCATTAATTCAATAGTAATTACAACAATTAAAAATGAAATCTTCATTTAATTGGAGGAAAAGGAAAGGATTTTTATATGCTATTCAACAAAATAATATTAACATATAAACCCTAATTACAAAAAATCATATACACAATCACAAATATTCATTTGTTGCAGAATGAATCTTGAATTCTGTAATGCTCAATCTTCATCCAAATAATAGAAATGGAAATCACCCACCAATTTCTCATGGTTGGAAGCAAAGATTTCTTCAACGACTTCAATCAACCCAAATGCACTTGAATCCTCAACCAACAAATTCCCATTATTATGAATAATCATCGACACAATATCCAACCTGAACGGTATAAACCGAGATACGAGTATGAGTTTGTTCAAGCTGGGCCCAAATGAATTGGGCCATAAGCCTAATCCAACACACAAGTATCAGGGCCGAGGAACACTTTCCTCGTAGGACGAGGATCATCCACCTCGTCCTTATATCATCATGTTTGCGCCATCATACTCTGAGATATCATCAGGTGACGAGGAGAGAAAAGTTCTTACCTCGGCATATCCTAAAATACCGAGGAAATAGATTTGTTTACCCCGGCATGTTACCTTGCCGGCCAAGCACCAAATCACGAGGAAGCAGAATCATTCATCTCGGCATACCTGCCAAGGACGAGATAAAACACTTCTGTTCCTCGGCGTTCCGGCTAGTAGATTATACAGTCCTTATCAAACAAGGATTCTACAGTCATGATCCAATCAGGATTACAATCACCAACATCAATTCAAGTCAAACAATGACTCCTCAACAGATATAATTCTCTTAGGATTATATCTTATCTCTTTACAAGTTCACTTCAACATGGATTCTATCAATCCATCCCTATAAATACAAGCCCCATGGCTCATTATTGGGTGCGTTACTTTTTACATTGCAGAAACTCTGTCAATTTGTTTTCTCACATACAAACCGTGAACTTACTCTCACGCCGGAGGGCCTTTAGCCGGATCCGCCCCGGCTTAGTTTACGTGTTTTCTCTTATTTTCAGGCCTTGCAATCACCGGAGCATTCATCGCTTGGATTTGGGCTGATTTGACGATTTTGGCATCATCAATTGGTTCCATTGCCGGGAAATCGATTCAAACACCCTTTGTTTGGCCTGGAAAAGTCGCTTGCAGCCTGTTTACGGCCGGAAATTTTCTAGTTTGAACGAGAAATTTTTTGTTCCGTTTGGGCTCTGTTCTCGTTATCGCCGGATTCTGCGAAAAATTCGGTCAGAATCTGCCAGTTCGCGTCTGAAGTGAATTGTTTGGCCTGAATTTTTTGTGTTGGAAAAATCGCAATTGGCTGTTTGTTTGTGGTCAAAATTTGCCCTAATTTTGGCCAGAAATTTGGATCTATTGGAAATTGTGATTTTTGGAAAATTTGCACTTGGTAATTTGCTGTTAACTTACAATGGACGGACAGTTTACAAGTGTTACGGCTGAAGACCCTACCCAAGTGAATGGGGGGAACACTGGAGCCGAGGAGCTGCCTCCTCCTCCTCCTCTACCTCAGCCAGATGCCCCTCCTCCCCTCTCCATGACCCTTCGTTCCAAGGGTCAGGCGAATGCCGAGGGAGAAGGCGCTGAGCTTCCTCGTCCCACTCGTGCTTGCGGAAAGCAAGTGGGAAGGAAGAAAACAAAGAATGCCGACGCCGGTCAAGCAGGAGGAAGTCAACCCATTGACCGACGCTCTTTGTTACATAAGCAAATGGAAACATTGCAAAGGATGTATGAAACACAGGCGGCTCTTTTGCAATTGGACCCAGAGCATTCCATGGCTGAATTCATTAGGCCATCTGTGGGCAACCCTCTCGTAAGGGAACAAGGTGAGCAACGAGTTCCTCTCCTCAAGACCGCTGAACTACCAAAGCAAGCACCCCGAGAACCTACCCGTCCTCGACATGACAGTAAGAAGAGGGATCAGGTAGTTGACCTGAGAAGCCAATTGACTCCCAGGGAAGAGGAAGTGAACTCAAGGGACCTAAGGACCAGGCTCATTCTGAACAGGCGAATGTCACCACCTCGTCTAGTCATAGAACCCCGGCGTCCTGATTCTCCACGTCCTCGTCGATCCCGCCATGATTCTCCTCTTCCTCGGCATCGTCGGGATTTTCCCCGTCCCCGTGCTCGTGAATTTGCTAGGCTGAGGACCCCGGAACCATACAGGATGATACTTGGTGGCCAAGACCTGGAACTGAAGCGTGATAAGGCCCCTTCCAAACGGGACAGCCACCGACATGACGCGGAGCACAGTAGGGTGAATGATCGCCCCAAGGATAAATCCATCAGAAGTTCCCAACGAAGCACCCGCTCAAGCAGCGACAAGGGAGTGGAAACCAAGCAATGGGAGCTGTTGAAGCAAAGACTGGATGACATGGAGATGGGAAAGAAGTTCAATGACGATGACTACGACTGGACAACTCGTCCATTCTCCTTGAGAATAACTGCGGCTCCACCTAATCCTTACCTCAAGCTCCCTAATTTCGAGAAGTACAATGGCACTACTGATGCAAAAGACCACGTGCAAGGTTTTGAACAAACTATGAATCTCCTCACCACTGCTGATGACTTGCTCTGTAAAGCTTTCGCGAGCACCTTCTCCGGAACAGCTTTGACCTGGTTTCGTGAACTTAAAAGAGGTAGCATCGATTGCTGGAGAGGCATGAGGAGAATGTTCTTGGACCACTTTGCCACTGCTGGTAAGAGGAAGATGAGGATGGACGACTTGGCCAACATTGAGCAGGGAAAGGGAGAGACCACCCTCAGCTATTACAATCGGTTCCGAAAATGGCAGATCAGGTTGAAGAGAGCCTCACTGATAGGGAGGTCATTATTTGTTTCAACTCTGGCTTAAAATCTGGTCCCTTCGTTTATGAACTCTCAGCCCGGGAACCTCAGACAAATTCCGAACTATACAAGGTGGCTTATGCCATTTCCATGGCTGAAGATAAAACAAGGAAAAGGGGAGGCGACAAGACGGAAACCGAAACGACGGGCACTCGCCAGAATGACAATGGGAATGGCAAGGGTTCCAAAGGGAAAAATAAAACAAGGAGCACTGAGAAGCTTGAATTCACCCCTCTTACAAAACCCATCTGAAATCATGCAGCTAGTAAACCTTCCTCCACCCCGTCCGCTGACTGACAAGCCAAAATTCCCTCGTAACATGAGCAAATACTGTGATTTTCACAAAGACCACGGGCACACCACTGATGGCTGTTGGGCCCTCAAGAAAATAATCCAAAAATGGGTCGACGAGGGAAAGTTAGATCGTTATGTCATGAAAAAAGACAACAAGCGGAAGCGGAAGGAAGAGGAAAGTGAAGATGACGACAAAAGCGAGGATGAAGACCGCAGGCCTCCTAGGGCCAAGTTGCATGTGATACGGGAAGAGGTAACTTCTACCAGAAAACTAAGGGACCAGATCCACGAGCTGAGCAAAGTATACCATGTTCCTGCTTGGATCCATAAAGCAGAAGAGGTCATTAGTTTCTCTCCTAATGAGTTGGCTGGAAGCCGAGCAGCTCGTGAACAACCCTTGGTGATAAAGGGCCGAATTGACAATGTTGAATCCGAAAGACTCCTTGTTGACACGGGGGCCTCCCGTGACATCCTATATTATTCAGCCTTCTAACAGATGGGCTTGAAAGACACCATGCTGGAGCCTTATCATGGAAGACTAGAAGGATTCACCAATCACAAGGTTGGAGCCAAGGGAACTGTGGAGCTGGAACTTGAAGTCGGTGATCATCCCTTCCTAGCCAAAGCCACAATCAATTTCGTAGTCATGGATTTGACTAGTGATTACCATGCGATCATAGGCATTCCAAGTCAAGCTAAACTTGGGATGGTGGCCTCACTTCCCCACCAACGAGTTAAATTCCCCACTCGTGCTGGGATTGGATGTGTGAGGGCAACCCCCAAAGACTTCTTGGAACATGTCGTGAAGAGCAGAAAGAAATCCAAAAGTGTGGAGATAGATACCCCCGAGGAAAACATCAAGATCTCAAAGTCTCAGAAAACCACCGAAACTAGCTCCAGAATGAGCTATATTCGTGAGGTGCTTGAAGATGAGGACGAACCTATGGTCCTAGAAATTGCAGATGACCAAGGCATAGTCCTACTTGTAATTGAGGAAGAGCCTATGGTCCAAGAAATTGCAGATGACCTAGGCATAGTTCCGCCCGTATCCGAGGAAGACCCTGTTCTCTTCAACGGCCAGAACTCGGGGGCCAACCACGACCTAGGGAAGGTCAATCTCCCCGATGTTGATAAACTTATGGAGGAAGAAGGCCTCAATGTGAATGACAACGAAGGGAGAAGAATTAGAGAAATCATTATCGAGTCTCTAGAATTCCATGACGGTCCTGAAATGAAGCCTGTAGATGAACTGGAAGAGGTAGTCATCAATCCTGACTATCCTGAACAAAAAATCAAGCTCGGGGGCCAACTATCTCCAGAAGAGAAAGAAAAAATCATCTCCCTCTTGAAAAACAGTCTCGACGTCTTTGCTTGGAGAGTCGAAGACATGAGGGGGATCAAGGAAGAAGTAGCCCTCCACCGCCTGGAAGTTGATCCCTTAGCGAAGACTATCTCCCAGACAAGGAGAAATTTTGCAAGGGATAAGGAAGAAGCTATAAAAGAAGAGGTGCAGAAATTACTTAGCGCCGGAATAATTCGTGAAGTCAAATACCCCGTTTGGTTGGACAATGTAGTCATGGTGAAGAAGCAAAATGGGAAATGGCGTATGTGCATAGACTTTACTGATCTAAACAAGGCTCGCCCAAGGACGGCTATCCTCTCCCTAGAATTGACAAGTTGGTTGATTCCATTGCCGGACACCAAATTCTCAGCTTCCTAGATGCCTATTCA
Source organism: Adenophora triphylla var. japonica (assembly GCA_022495995.1). NCBI lineage: Eukaryota > Viridiplantae > Streptophyta > Magnoliopsida > Asterales > Campanulaceae > Adenophora > Adenophora triphylla. The sequence continues at coordinate 359,270 of JAFEMH010000594.1, read as the reverse complement.
GGCTATCATCAGATAAAAATGGCGGAAGAGGACATTGAGAAGACGGCCTTCCAAACACCTGGGGGAAATTACTGTTACATCATGATGCCTTTTGGGCTCAAGAACGCGGGTGCCACATACCAACGGATGGTGAATCAATTTTTTGAAAGCCAAATAGGTCGCAACATGGAAGCTTATATTGATGACATGGTCATAAAGACCAAGGAAGGCGATCACGTTCACGACTGGAAGAGACAATCCACAACCTCCGAGCTAACAACATGAAGCTGAACCCAAGCAAGTGCGTATTTGGAGTAACGGCTGGAAAGTTCCTAGGCTTCATGGTATCACAAAGGGGAATAGAGGCCAACCATGAAAAAATTAAGGCGCTCATGGACATGAAGGAACCTACCACGATCAAGGAGGTTCAAAGACTAAATGGAAGAATAGCGGCCCTTGGAAGATTCATCGCCAAATCTGCCGAAAAGTCACTGCCCTTCTTCAAGGTATTGAAGGGTACCAAGAGCTTCTCCTGGACTCCCGAATGCTTTAAAGCATTCCTCCGGTTGAAGAAGTACCTGGGTTCCCCTCCCTTGCTCAGCAGTCCGACTACCGGTGAGATGCTATATGTCTTCCTAGCTGCCACTGATTATGCTGTCGCAGCTGTCTTAGTTCGGAATGACGAAGGAGTTCAGAAGCCTGTCTACTATGTCTCTAAGGCAATGTCCGACGTGGAAAGCAGATACTTTAATGTGGAGAAGATAGCGTACGCGCTAGTCATTGCCTCAAGAAAATTACGTGCCTATTTTTCTGCACATCCTATCACCGTATACACAAATGAACCATTGAAGAAGATACTACATAAGTTGGACGGCTCCGGACGTCTCCTTAATTGGTCCATCGCTCTCACTGAGTTTGATATCACTTACCAACCAAGGAAGACCCTCCTGGCACAGCCTTTGGTTGACTTCATGGTCGAGACTGCCTTTATGGGTGAGCATCTCCCCACCTCTCGGAAGCAAAACGCACCAGAGGATAAAGACTCTCCCATTGAACTCCCACCCAACTGTTGGATCCTGTATACGGACGGATCAGCCACAAAGGAAAGAAGCGGAGCTGGAATTGTACTAGCAAGCCCAGAAGGAGAGTTTACTACTCAAGACGCCATCCGTTTCAAGTTCCCTGCCTCCAATAATCAAGCTGAATATGAAGCTCTAATATTTGGCATTGAGTTAGCCTCCTTCTATGGAGCAACTAAGGTGGCGGCTTTCTGCGACTCCCAACTCGTTGTCAAACAAGTAAAGGGAGAGTATAATGCCCAAGACCCCACCCTTGCCAAGTATAGAGACCTGGTCCTAGATATGACGAAGAAGATGGAATTTTTCGAGCTCAAACAAATTGGCAGGGAAGATAACCAAGTCGCAGACGTTCTCTCCAAACTGGCAACCATGGACGTGTCTAAGACCAGTCCATATGTAGTTTATGCCGAGGAACCTGCGTACGAAAGACTACAAGTCATGCTCTTAGATGGAGAGGAGAGATCTTTGGATCGACGACTACATTGAATACATTGAGAAGGAGAAACTCCCCGAAGATGAAGCTCAAGCTAAACTCATCAAGAAGAGGTCTCCAAGGTTCGTGGTAATGAGCGGAGTCCTCTATCGAAGATCTTTCACGAAGCCCCTGCTAAGGTGTGTCTATCCCAAGGAAATTGAGAACCTCTTGGCAGAAGTACATGAAGGCGTTTGCGGCGGACACCCGGGGGCCAGAACCTTAGCTGACAAGATCATATCGCTAGGTTACTGCGGCCAAACCTAAGGGAAGACGCGCACGCCTATGTTAGAAAATGTGACAAGTGCCAAAGATTCTCTGACATTCCTAGACTACCGGCAGTTGAGCAAACACTTGTAATACCTACGTGGCCATTTGATATGTGGGGGATCGATATCATCGGACCCTTCCCTCCCGCCCGTGGTAATTGCAAGTACGTGATAGTAGTTGTTGATTACTTCTCCAAGTGGATAGAAGCCAAGGCATTAGCCAAGATAACGGAAGAGAACGCGATCAACTTTGTCCATGACAACATCTGGTGCAGATTCGGCCTTCCACATACAATTGTCTCTGATCATGGACTGCAATTTTCTACGACATTTACTACAGAGTTGGGAAGAGTAAAAGTCCGTCATGCGAAATCTTCAGTTAGCAAACCACAAGGCAATGGTCAAGCAGAAGCAGCCAACAAACTGGTCCTTACGGCCCTTACCAAGAACCTTGAGGGACGCGAGGGTAGATGGTTGGACGAACTTCCCCTAGCCTTATGGGTTGTTCGCACAACCACCCGGGGGCCAACCGGGGAAACCCCATTCGCACTAACCTTCGGTTCTGAGGCTATGGCACCAGCGGAGATGGCCATCCCTACTGTGAGAAACTCCCATTATGATGAGCAAGTCAACAAGGTCAATAGGCTCCTAGACCTGGACCTGATAGATGAGAAACGACTAATTTGCACTTGAGATGAGGATGGTGAATTACAAGCAAAGGACCAAGGCGTATCACGACAAGAGAGTCATCAGAAGAGTATTCCAAGTAGGCGATTGGGTACTTAGAAAGATTGAAGCTGCGGGTCGGAAGGCGAAACGAACAAGCTCTCCCCAAATTGGGAAGGTCCCTATATCATCACTCAAGTCATTCGAGAAGGGACCTACAGATTGAAGACCAAGGAGGGGGAAGGATCTCAAGCATCCGTGGCACTCCGACAACCTTAGAAAATATTATCACTAGTCTAGTTTATTTTACAGTAGATTAGTTTCTTATTTTCTGTCTTTTATTTTTGTTAGTTGATAGGATTGCAGTTCGATGTAATCGCATTTCAGTTTTACGAAAGCAGTTTCTTCCAACATGCAAAGCAACTATCAGCTCTTCACACAGACACCAGAAGATGAGGACTTTATCCCTGACTCTTCGAATCTTACATCCTAACAAGGGTCCGCCTTGACCTAGGATTACAAATAGCCAAGATCGAGGGTCCTCCTCGGCCTGATGGCTTAACGCACATCCTATCAAGGGTCCGCCTTGACCTAGGATTACAAATCATAGTCAAGACCAAGGGTCCTCCTTGGCCTAATGACTTTACATCCTAACAAGGGTCCGCCTTGACCTAGGATTACAAATCACAGTCAAGACCAAGGGTCCTCCTTGGCCTGATGACTTTACATCCTATCAAGGGTCCGCCTTGATTCAGGATTACAAACAGCCAAGACCGAGGGTCCTCCTCGGCCTGATGGCTTAACACATCCTATCAAGGGTCCGCCTTGATTCAGGATTACAAACAGCCAAGACCGAGGGTCCTCCTCGGCCTGATGGCTTAACACATCCTATCAAGGGTCGGCCTTGATTCAGGATTACAAGCGACGGGCCAAGGCAGGGTCCTCCTCGGCCTGATGGCTTAACACATCCTATCAAGGGTCCGCCTTGATTCAGGATTACAAACAGCCAAGACCGAGGGTCCTCCTCGGCCTGATGGCTTAACACACATCCTAACAAGGGTCCGCCTTGATTCAGGATTACAAGTATCACAGTCCAAGCCGAGGATTCTTTCCTCGGCCCATACGACTTAGAGTATAGTTAAAACCGAGGAGTCCTTCCTCGGTCTAACCACTTGCTCAACAATCAGGGAACGAGGGACCCTCCTCAGATCCCACCTTCCTAAGTCTAGTGCCTCTGCCTAGCATACAGAAACATAAGTCATTCATTGAAACAACATGAATTAAAACAAAGGACTTTTCATTGATATTCAAGAAAAATTACAAGTCCTATCGTCTATTACAAAAAGCAAGAAAAGAAAAAGAAAAATCCTATCTAAGCTTGCTGGTCATCATTAAAAGGCTTATCAAGCCAGTCCTCCGTCATAGAGCCGGGGGGAGGAAGGATAGTTTGGTCAGCATGGGCTTCAGTCCTCTCAGCCTCCTCTCCCTCGACCTCGGCCTCGGGCTCCCCCTCATCCTGAATCGCCTCCACCAAGGCCTTGATGTTGTCGGGGACGACGGAAGCAGGCTCCCAGGTTGCTCGGCTTTCTCGGGCATCCTTATCAGCTATAACTGCTAAGTTATAATCAGAAAAGGGAACCAGATGATGAAGAGCCCTGACCTCTTCGGCGTACTGATCCCGGCAAATCAGCTGAGCAACCTTGTTTATATCCAAGCCGGTGGAGGGGTCAGCCAAGATACTTCGGGCCAGGTGAAGATAACCATCTTCAAACATGGTGGCCGTTTGCTCGTCCACGGCATCCTGAAAGGCCGAGCTGGCCATCATCGAGTCCTTGAAGGCCGGGCTCTCCTTGAACCGAGCAACGGCCTCTTCCTCCCTAGCCGGAAGGGTAGCTTCTAACCCTCTGCACCGGGCTTCAGCTTCATCGGCCCTAGTTTGGACCTCAGCTTTTTCCTTCCTTGCCGTAGCAAGCTCTTCTTCTTTCAGCCGGAGATGCTCCTCGGCTTTGGCCTTTTCTTCCTCAGCCCTCTTCACCTCGGCCTCTACTTTGGCCTTGGCAGCATCGAGCTCAGCCTCCTTGGACTTCAAAAGTTTGACCAAGGAGGCCTTATCAGCCGCACCCTTTGCCTGGGCAGCCTTGGCATCATTCAGGCGCCTGGCTTTGGTCTTGGCCAAGACGTTCTCGTACGCCGTGACGGAAGCCAACTGAAAGAGAAATCAATGTTAGAAATTCAAGCAAATCTTAAACTTAATATAACCGAGAAAGAAGAGACATTCACCTCGGCGATTAGGAGCCCTTTACGGCAAAGCAAGACATCCTCACTTGGAGCCTCTTTGACGAGGGCCTCATAAGTCTCTTCATCCATAGCCCGCTGTACGGGAGCTCGGCCTAGCCTCACCAAGGGTCCCTCCCTAATTTGTAAAGGAAGGCCCCTAAGACGGGGAACGTTGATGGCCATGCTCTTAGCGAGCTCATCGGCCTCTTCATCAGTTTTGATGGCCTGAATGGATAAGGGGGGAGGAGCCTCAACATTGGGGGCCCCACCAACAGTTGCCCTCTTAGCTACGGGCTCCTCAGTGCTGGCAGCCTGGGATCTCTTGGAGCCTGAACGTCGGCCTACGAGTCCTCTCTCCTCGGCTACCTCTTCCTCGGCATCAACATGGAGGCTATGCCCCTCTACAGTTGATGGGTTGGTTTGTTCCTCAGTTGCCGCTTCCTCGGCATTTACCTCCCCATGCAGTTTGAGGGGAAGGGGTTGGTCACCCTGCACATTAAGCACCAAGTTACGGGCATTGGCTTCCTCCCGTCTCTCCACCAGGCCAGACTTCTTGCACAGCCTCCTCTTTTGCTTCACCAGCTCCATGGGGCTCAACCTCCTCGTAGACATTTCGGCCTCTTCCTCGGGGGTTAGATCTGCAAAGAAAAAGACGAGGAGGTCAAATACGAGCAGAAGAAGGAACATCCAAAAAATAACCAAGTACCAAGAGTTAAATATTTACATCCAACTATGTTTATCTCCTCCAAACATTGGTCCGGGGGATGGGATTTGCACGTGGTACAATCCTCATGAAATACAAGGCCGGGGTGAATTGTCCAGTCGTTAAAGCGCCTCCCCCTCTTTACGGTGACGAGGGGAGATACCCCGTCCTTCTTCCCCGGCATTAGACCCGCCTGAATATAATAGTGATCTGAAGATTCTATCACCGACCAATCAAGGACCCCCACCTCGGCAAATGTCTCCAAACGCTTGATTAAAGCCTGAGTCCACTCATATTGTTGGACTGGGAATGACGAGGTTGGATCCTTGCAAGGAGATTGGAACTCCCAACCTTGGCGACTCTCAACCCTGATAACGTGGTTATCCCAGCCTGCAACTTTGCTAGACATGGGGAGAAGCAGCTTCGGTTTTGTGGATGCACTCCTAATGACGAGGAGCCAACTTTCCTTGACAAATTGGACATTATAGAAATGCCGAAAGGCTCCCATGGTCGGCTCATACCCTAAACTACGGCAGAGGACAATAAAGCTAACCAAAACCCGGGCACCATTAGCTCCTAGCATGGCCGGCACTGCCCTTACATCGTCCAAAAATTCACAGATGAAGGGGTCCAAGGGAAGACGAAGCCCCTGTTGAAATTGTTTGAAGTAAAAATGGACGTAATCTTGGTTGTAGTAAAAGCTCTCCTCCTCCTTCTTCGTCTTGAGCTCAAGCTTGCCCATATAAGTTAACCTGTACTCAGCTTTATCTACCCCGTATTTGGAGTATAGCTTTTCCAGCATGGGATCCCCGGCCCTTGGGGCCCTCTCTTGTCGCTTTCCTATCCCTAGGCCTCCTCTTCCTCGGCCTCCCCTTCTTCGAACCAGGCGGGCATCAGCCTGGGCACCTTCCACAAAGGCATCAACTATGTTGGTGGACGAGGAGGGCTCTCCTTCTCTTCCCGTCATATCTGCATAAGGACGAGGAGACAAAGTTAGTTACCTCGTCGATGGCTGATCTTAGGACGGGGAAGGGAGATTCCCCTCCTCGTCATTTCATAAGGCCGAGGAGGGAGCCTTACCACTCAGACGCTCACGCATTTCACGATCTGAGGCCGGATAAAACAGTTCGATGTGCTCCACTATCTCGGCCCTATTCTCAAGCAACACAATATTACGAGTTGACGAATCAATTCGATCTATTCTTGTGCTATCGGGGTATTGGATGAACATCCGAGTACGGCCATAACCCCTCAACATCTTTCCTATGTCATCCAAGGTGAGCATCAACCATGGACCTCTCTCCCTCCGATAAACCCTCAGGTTGCCGGTGTGATATCCGTAACGGAATCGGGGGGAATGGTCCCAAGAACGAGCCATTGCTAAGGGGAATCAAAGATTAAAGGGGGAGTTCATTCAATATACAAAAAAGTTCAACAAAATGCAAAGAAAATCAAAGATTCAAGTGTTTGAGAGTTGACAACAAAAAATGCATCAAGAAAAGCTTCAACCTTCAACAATGGCAGACCATTTTCTTGGCATAGTCAAAATCCTTCCTAAAAACCCTAGAAATCGCAAGATCATGGACGGATTACATGGAAAAGGAAAGATTTCATACCTGATTAAGAAGAAGTGGTCTAAATCGCAACTGCAACAAGCTCACGGAAAAAGGAAGCTTAGGAAATTGGGTAGGAAGAAAATTGGAGAATCGTCGCCGGAATGTTGTCGCCTGAACCTTGCAATTCTCTCTCAAATGTTTGGGGTCTGTAAAGAGTGAAATGAGAAGGGTTTTAGCTTTTTATAACCCCTTAGGTCAAACCCATGGATAAAGCTAAAATCCGGGTCCGGCGCCCCCTAAATTAAATGCTGGTAACGATTTCCAAAGTGTGACAAGACATGGGGGCCCCGTGTAATCATGAGAATGTTAACCGTCAGAAAATGAAGAGACGCCGAGGAGACATGTCAAAACCTGTTCGTATCCCATAAGCCGAGGACGAGATGACTTTCTACTCGTCCTAAGTCGAGCTAGAAAGTCGGGGGTCACTGAATGGCATAAACTGAGATACGAACATGGGCTTGTTCGAGCTGGGCCCAAATGGATTGGGCCATAAACTTAATCCATCACACAAGTATCAAGGTCGAGGAACACTTTCCTCGTATGACGAGGATCATCCACCTCGACCTTATACCATCATGTGACGAGGAGAAGAAAGTTTTTACCTCGGCATACTATAAAATGCTGAGGAGATAGATTTGTTTACCCCGTCATCTAACTTGCCGGCCAAGCACCGAATAACGAGGAAGCAGAATCATTCACCTCGGCCTACTTGTCAAGGCCTAGATAAAACCTTTCTGTTCCTCGGCGTTCCGGCTAGCAGATTACACAATCCTTATCGAACAAGGATTCCACAATCATGATCCAGTCAGGATTATAATTATCAACACCAATTCATGTCAAACAATGACTCTATAGCATATATAATTCTCTTAGGATTATATCTTATCTTTTTACAAGTTCACTTCAACATGGATTCTATCAATCCATCCCTATAAATACAAGTCCCACGGCTCATTATTGGGTACGTTACTTTTTACATTGCAGAAACTCTGTCAAATTGTTCTCTTACACAAAAACCGTGAACTTACTCTCACGCCAGAGGGCCTTTAGCCGGATCCGTCCCAGCTTAGTTTACGTGTTTTCTCTTATTTTCAGGCCTTGCAATTACCGGAGCATTCATCGCTTGAATTTGGGCTGATTTGATGATTTTGGCATGCAATACAATTTTTTCCCCAAATCATCTTCTCTCTCTAGATCAAACATGGAAGCTTTTCCATTTTCAATATGATATCAGCGCATTCCGATTCTGATTTGCTTCTGAGTTTCATCGACATCATCAGCTCGATTCATTCTGTTCTTCAACAGTTCAATTTCAAAGATTTGGTTTTCCACTGTTGAATCCAATTTCGTCTGGTATCATTCTAAATTCAATCGATTTTTCTTCTATTTTCGATTGAATTAGATTCATATTCATTCCATCATTGCGATTATTTCGAATTTAGTTGGTAAAATTTAGGTTGGTGCAGTTGTGGTGTTAGCGGTGGTGATGGTGAGGTAGGGGTGGTGATTGGCACTGATGATGGTGGCGGTGGTGAAGGGTGGTGGTACTAGTAGGTGGCGGCATGAAAGGGTAGTGGTGGAAAGATGGAAAAATGGGATTTATTATTTTACATAATAATTGTTATTTTACTTTTCATATTAATAATACTTATATATTGAAAATATAATATTGAAGAGAATGATAAATTAAAATTAATTAAAAATTCAATGAGAATGACCAAAATACCCCTAAGTAACTCACGTGATCGACACATGTTATGTTTTTCGTTAGATTTTTAATGGTTCATCCAAAATTACACCTGATTGCAACAAAAAGACCAACTCAATAACCAACTTGTAACAAATGCAAATTTGATAACCAATTGAAACATCTCGACAAACTCAGGTAACTAAAATGCAATTTTTCCAATAAAATATGTAACACACACATCTTCATATTTTCTTAGCCGTTGATTGAAAAGCTAAGGTGGTCGAATTTGGACTGTTGCAACAGCTGCAGTAGTTCCAAATCTCTGCAATATTAAGGAAACATCTCCTAAAGTTTCCTAAGTTACTTGGTTGTTATCTTTCTAGATTATTCTTGTATATATTCTATTGTATAATTTAGAATAGGAAACTCAATATTGTATTTAGATTAGGAAACTCAATATTGTATAGAATAGGATTCTCTATCTCTTGTACTATATATTTATAAGTTGTGAATAAAGAAAATCAGTTTTCCCAATCTCATATGGTATCAGAGCAAGAAAAATCCAAAGCCAAAAAAAAAACCCTAAACACCCATAAAACCCTAGCAATGGCCGGCTCCTCCTCCACCATCCCAAACGCCGCTGAACCCGACCAACCCCTCTTCTTGGTTAACCTTCCTACCACCGTCTTCACCACCCAAGTTAGCCCACCCCCCAATTGCAACACCTACCGTACCACAAACCCCTCCCCCTCCTCTGGCTCGAATTTCACACCCCTCCCTTTTAAGGGCAAGTGCCAATACTGTCGCAACATCAGTCATATCATCTCCCAATGTCGCTAGTTTAAACGCGACTACCCCTCTGTAAACTTCCCCCACCCCCTCGCCAAAACCCAAACCCGCCTAACCCTAATCCCCAAGCCCACACCGCAGCCTTTCACAACCCCCTCCCCCTCCCTCATTGCTCATCGACAGTGGTGCAACCAACCACATCATCAATGACCTCTCCAACATTGCCCTACATACACCCTATAATGGCAAAGAATTTACGCCATTATCGTAGACGATTCCTCTATTCCTATATCTCACATAGGTTCATTCTCTCTTTCCACACCCTCTTCCCCCCTTATTTTTAATAGTGTCTTACATATTCCTCTTATCACTCGAAATATTCTCTCTGCGTCTCAAATCTGTCGTGACAATAATGCTATCATTGAATTCTCACACTCTTCCTTTCTCGTTAAGGACAAAGCAATGATTCAAACTCTTCTCCATGGAACTCTTGAGGATGGCGTCTACATTTGGCACCCTCCGCCCATTCAAGCTCATTCCAACATTATTTCTTCGCAGTTGTGGCATCGTAGATTAGGACATCCCGCTCCCCCTATCCTTAGTTTGTTACATAGCGAGTTTCATTTATCTATTTCTTCCAGTTTATCTCCGTGTAATTCCTATTTTTATTAATAAAAGCCACAAACTGTCTTTTGCATCTTCTTCTCTTATTTCACATGCTCCACTTGATCTCGTCTTTTCTGATGTATGGACCTCTCCCGTTCATTCTCTCGATCAATTTAAATAATATGTCATTTTTGTCGACCACTATACCAAATACATCTGGTTTTACCCCCTAAAACACAAATCTGACACTTACAACACCTTTCTTCGCTTCAAGACACTAGTCGAAAAATACTTCCAACGTCCCATCATTCAGATTTCCTCTAACAACGGGGGTGAATACCTCAAACTCACACCCACTCTAGCTCAAAATGGCATCACCCACCTTACCACCCCACCTCACACTCCTGAACACAATGGGTATGTCGAACGTCATCACCGCCACATTGTTGAAATAGGTCTCACCATCCTTTCTCATGCCAACCTACCCCTTACCTTCTGGCCCTATGCCTTTACCACTTCTACCTACCTAATAACAGAATGCCTACTCCCACCCTCAACAATGATTCCCCCTATCTTCGCCTATTCCACTCCCCTCCAAACTACACCAAATTATGTAGCTTTGGACGTCTCTATTATCCCTGGCTTCGCCCATATACTCCCCACAAGTTAGTCCCAAATTCTATTCCCTGCATCTTTGTTGGCTACTCACCTACGCAAAGTGCGTATTACTGCATTGACCCCACCTCTCATCGGGTCTACACCTCTCGTCACGTCCGTTTTGTTGAAACAATATTCCCCTACAACTCCCTCACCTCTTCCGCTCCCCCTCCCTCTGACTGGCATACCCTATTCCTTCCCATCCTAAACACTACACCCCCCATACCACCTCTCTCCCATGCCCCCACCCCTCCCCCTACCCACCCCCCTCTGAACCTTACTTCCCCCAACCAACCATTACCCTCAATCCAGCCTGAAACAACTCATGCCCAGATAGTAGAACCACGCGATCGCCCCCTGGAACTGCGCGATCGCCCCCTTCTTCCAGCGAATGAGCGCGATCGCTCCCTTTGTCCAAAGAATGAGCGCGATCGCGCAATCTCAACCGTGTGGTCGCCCCTTTACCCAGCAACGCCATTCCCCCTCCTGCTCGTACTACTACCACCAGATTACCCATGGTATCATTAAACCTAACCCCAAATATGCTAACCTCTCTCTCATCACCTCCCCCACAAGCCTTCCCACCACCACCAAACAAGCTCTATCTATCCCACATTGGCGTAATGCCATGATTGAAGAATTTCAGGCTCTCACTCGGAACAATACCTGGAATCTGGTTCCCTCTGCCACAACTCACAACATTGTCGGATGTAAATGGGTTTTCCGCATCAAGTACAACCTTGACAACACAATTCAAAAATACAAGGCTCAGCTTGTAGCGAAGGGCTTTCATCAACAACCCGGTGTTGACTACACCGAAAACTTCAGTCCCATTATCAAACCCGCTACTGTCAAACTTCTTCTCTCTCTTGCCACCACTAACCATTGGCCCCTTCGCCAACTTGATGTCAACAACGCCTTTCTTCAAGGTACTCTCTCTGAAACCGTATTTATGACCCAACCACCCAGTTTTGAGGACTCCACCATTCCCTCCTTTGTCTGTCATCTCTCTAAAGCCATCTATGGTCTTAAACAGGCCCCTCGTGCTTGGTTCCAAGAACTCAAAACCTATCTCAAGACATATGGATTTCACCCCTCTTTAGCCGATCCCTCTCTCTTTATACTCAATAAAACTCCATCCCCAATCTATCTTTTAGTTTATGTTAACGATATCATTGTTACTGGACCATCACGATCTCTTCTTCAGTCTTTTATCACCAGCGTGTCCAATCGTTTTTCCCTTAAGGATCTCGGTCCTTTATCTTACTTCTTGGGTGTTGAATTCATCCCGAACCAAAATGGACTTCTTCTCTCCCAATTAAAATACATTCATGATCTCCTCACCCGACACAACATGATAGAATGTAAACCACTTTCCACTCCTATGGTCACATAATCGCCTCTCACTCGGTCCACCACCACTCATACAGTTAACCCCACATCCTTTCGTGCCATTGTTGGTGGTCTTCAGTACTCGTCCTGACATTGCATTTTCTGTAAACAAGCTTGCTCAGTTCATGCAAAACCCCCAACCAACTCACTGGGTTGCACTCAAGCGTCTACTCTGCTACCTTCATGGCACTATGCACTTGGGTCTTCAAATTTTTTCCACGTCTCCTCCTTCCCTTCATGCCTTCTGTGATGCAGATTGGGCTGGTGACAAAGATGATTTTGTGTCCACCTCTGATTTCTTTGTTTATCTTGGACATAACCCGATTACTTGGTCCTCCCGCAAACAACGTGCCCTTGCCCGATCTACTACTGAGGCCGAATTTCGTGCGATTGCTGACACCACTGCTGAGCTTACTTGGGTTCAGAACTTGCTTACTGAGCTCGAGATTTCTCTACCATCTACCCCAGTTATTTATTGTGACAATCTTGGTGCCACAACTTATTCCGCAAACCCAGTCTTCCACTCTCGGATGAAACATGTGGCTCTCTCATTTCACTTTGTTCGTGAACAAGTTCCGTCTGGCTCTCTCCATGTGCAACACATTTCTGGCAATGATCAACTCGTTGATGTTCTGATAAAATCGCTTCCCCGTATACGCTTCCAACAACTACTTTCCAAGATTGGTCTTCTCCACAAATCGTCCATCTTGCAGGGGCGTATTAAGGAAACATCTCCTAAGGTTTCCTAAGTTACTTGGTTGTTTTCTTTCTAGATTATTCTTGTATATATTCTGTTGTATTTAGAATAAGAAACTCAATATTGTATTTAGATTAGAAAACTCAATATTGTATAAAATAGGACTCTCTATCTCTTGTACTATATATTTACAAGTTGTGAATAAAAAAAATCAGTTTTCCCAATCTCATACTCTTTCCTTTTTAAACTAGAAAGCCATCTAAAACTACACACGTGCACGCAGAGCGCAGGCAAGGATCTGACAAGTAATTCTACACTTTCCACTCACCAGTAGTAATGAAATTATGTGCCGATAATCACAACCTGAATATTGATCTCCGTGAATTGATATGGTCTGGTCGTGCAGACATGACAAGTGCCAGTTCTTGTAAAGCTATCAATACCAGAATGCAGTTACAAGTGCCAATTCTCGTAAAGTTGCATATACCAGCATGCAGTTACAAGTCCAAATACAAGAAAACACTTCTTTTCCGAAATCTTCTATCAACATTATATCGTCGCTTGGATGGGCTTGGTCGCTCAACGGCGATGACTGCCAACCAATGTTAGACGGGTCATGACCCGAGACCTTGATCTGTTCCTTTATGGTCGGTCTTTTGATGGGCCTGTTGGGCCTCCGGGCTCGTAGCAAAGTATTGGGCTCGGCCCATCACAGAATATTCCGTTCAAACATCATTGTCAGTGTCACTTAACAATTCACTGGTGTCAGAATCCCCACAAGAAGCTCATCCTTAAAAAAAGAGTTGTTGGCACCTGCATAAGATACTGATCCAGTACAAGTATCTTAAGCTCCAATAAATCGGAAGAAATTTCTTTATTTTGTTATATTCCAATTTACATAATTGTAATTCAGGAAACTATTTTGCCTCGCCAACTTCCTTAAGAATGAGATGGTTTTTTAATATTTAATTTACATCATATTTACAGAGAGTATTAATAAACAAACAAATAGAGTGGCAACTGATAGGCATATAGAAGATGGTTTAGAAATTAGTAACTTCTGAACTGGCCACACGACTTAAAGAACCTAATCAGATCATCGTAGAGATCTTTGTATGCTCTTGTACTCAAAAGGAAATCTATGTGACCATAGTTCTCGAGATATACCAAATTTGGTCTCGATTGCAACTCCTTGAGCGTTTTCTGCACATCAATTACATCTGCCAATGCATCATTTCCCCCGTAAGCCATCCACATTGGTAATGACTCGGGTATTTGGCTCAGGTCAAAACTTGGAGGTTTTATTTGGCCATACTCTAGAAGGTTCTTCCACTTCCCATAATCGTATTTTGCAAAGGTGCCCTTGCGAATCACTGATATGCCAGAAAATAGTTAGGGTTAATAATTAAGTACCAGAGAGATACTTGGTTTGAAGAAGTTATATAAAAGGAAACCATTAAGCAACAAGCATTAAGTGCTTGATGCTACCAAACACAACCTAGAAGAATGTTTATGGAAGATATTGGAGGATACCAATTGTTACGTCAATACACTTGGACAAGACACTGCACATGCTGTAAAAATCAGTAATTTACTATGGTGCAGGGTTCATTGAATGAAACCAAAAGTTAAGGAAACAGAATGCCAACCAAAAGCAAAGAAATCAGGTTCAATATATTACTCAGGTATTTGTAATATTATTTCGAGAGAAGTTGGTAGTAATTAGATTATCAGGTTAACTTCTTGTTTCACGCTTCTACTATATTAGGGTTGTTTATTTTTAGACTTTTCCTAGTGGTGTTTTCCTAATAAAATTAAGAAAACACTAGCATTAAAGTATATGTGTGCGATTATAAACCATTATTTGTATAAAACATGCGCAAGAGAGCTTACTTTGAAACAGATGCTTCAAGTTCTTCAGTGACGAAGGGTGAGGTTCATATTCAAGATAGAACTCCACCCTAGAATCGTTAAAGCAACAGTTAATCCCTGAAACGGATGGAGTTGCCAATGTCAAGATCAAAAATTTAAGATAAAGCAAACATAATTCACGGCCTAGCAGAAAGCCAGCTGCCTAACTCCATCACAACATGACAATGTCAACAGTCTTTTCTGAACTTGATCAAATGGAGTCAAGGCTAGAACTATATTTCTAATGAGCAATTGGTCAATCATTAACCAATTCAGGTGTTTCCAATTACTGTATCTTATACTATTAGTATTTGATTGACTGCTATAACCACCAAATGCACGGAAATGCTTGTCTCAACAGAGATCAATCCATATTTTCAGGAAGCTGGTTTTTTACCATTTAAATCGAGTCTCGCCGTCACTTGTAGTGATGTCTTATGCAATAAGCGAAAAATGATCCAAGGACATGCTGCTATCTAAGATATTATTCTCACTTTAAAAGTACTGTTTCCGTTCTTGTGTATGTAGCAATGGCTCTAAACCAGGGCCGGTCCAAATACTTTAGAGGCCATGTTCAGAATTTAAAATTAGGCCCTAAGAGTAATTATAAAAATAAAATACAACTTTTTCTTTTATTTCCTTACAAATGTAGTACGCAAATTTCTAAATTTACAAACAATTAACAAACTTTTTATTTGAAAATTATTGTCCGTTTAATATTCTTTAAAGCAAAATCTTCAATCAACAACAACAACAACAACAAAGTCTTAGTCCCAAAATAATTTGGGGTCGGCTAACATGAATTCTCATATGTTATCGTGAAAAAAAAAAAAAGATTAAATTAAAAAAAATTAAATTAAAAAAAAATAAAAAAATAAAAATAAATAAATAAAATAAAATAAAAAATAAAAAAATCAACCCCCCATATAATTAGTGCTAGTGTAAATTTGAACTTGTTTGATGATGGATTAGTTACTAACTTCTCCAAAATAAATTCAATCATTTTGGTACAATTTTGTTTCTTAAAAAATGGACATTTATTTTGAGACAAAAAGAATAGGGGGAAATTACTGCGGGGTCTTTCACCCCAAGTGAAAGGATCAATTAAGATAAGGATTTTGAAATTTAACCAACTAGTCCGACATCATAATCAAAATTCCACCTAGTCCTTCGCTACCCAAACTACCCCTTACCCAAAAAAAAAAAATCCCTCCCTTCTCTTTCTCTTTCTCTTTCTCTTTCTCTCTCTCTCTCTCTCTCTCTCTCTCTCTCTCTATCTATCTCTTCTCACTTTCTCTCTCTGCCACCCCTTCCGGCCAACCTTCCCCTCCCCCACCGACGATCATGCCTACCCTATATCCGGCGACCCATCTCCTCTTCCTCCTCCGACGACTTTCTCCCTTTTTTTTGTCCAAGTCCAAGCCCAAACCGTAGCCCCCGTTTCTTCTCTCCCGAGTCTGTGACTCACGGGCCTTTTCGAACTCTGGCTAGCGGTGAATCGCCTCCGGCCATCTCTCTCGTCTATTTCCAACGAGGAAAGCATTAGCAATTGATTTCCCATCCCACAAATAAAATCCGGTACAAAATTTTGATAATTCAAAACAGACTTTTCGACAAATTGACGGAGATTTGGAGAGAAAGAAATGGAGCCGGCATTGATGACGTTGCATAGGTTTGGAAATCAATTGATGTGGCGGATTTCACTATATGTAATTCCCTAATTTTCTAGACATTTTATCATTATTTTAATGTAATTTAGATTAGTTTTGATGTAATTTTGAGTAGACTATGAAGTGGTGAGCTTGTGGGAAATCTTTGTTATTGTGAGACATATTTTGAGTGATTTTGTGTGTTCCTGCAAAAGTTTATTAATGTGGAGGATAAAGCGGCTATTATCAGAAGTGCAGGGACCAAACTGCAAGAAGCTGAAGTTCAAGGATCAAATTACAAAGCAGCAGAGTTCGATGATCATAAGCAAATTATGGAAATTTGAGTTGACCGTGGGTGTTGACTGGCGTTGGACTGAAGGAGGATTTTTGGAAATTGTTTCAATTGTCAATTAGTACCAATTAGTATGTGATTCTAAGGAGATTGAGTTTACTAAACCAAGGGCTGTACCAAAGAAAACGCGTGGACCAAGGGGGAGGCATTGACTGGCGTGTAATTGGAAGGAGTATTATTATTTTAAATTTCTTTTCCTTTTTCTTTTTAGTTTTTCCTTTTAGGTTTATTATGATTAGTTGGAACAAATATAAATACTTGTTTCAACTTCAGTTTTAGGGGTCGACTTTTTACTATTATTTTTCCTAGAGAGATTTTATAGCTTTCATGGAGAACTAATTCCATTGCTTCGGATTTGAATCCTGAACCGTTTACTTAATTCAATTGAGGTATCGATTTCTTTATTCCGTAATCCCTATTCATAGTTTTACTTGTTTTAATTGCTAAATCGTTTATAGGGTTTTGAGATTTGATCACCCTCTTTTTCCTTGAATTGATTTAATGCTAGTTTAATCTTAAGTCTGTGTCAGATTAGGATTTTTCACAAGTAGCATCTTTGAGATTTATGCATGTGTCATGGTAAATTGAAAAGGGGGTAAAACTAGGTTTTGTTCTATTTGCAAAAGAATAGTGAAATTCTTGATCTTAATTTCTTAAAGCTTTATCAATCAATATTGTGAACCTAGGCATGTCGATTAGGTTTTAGGTATTGATTAGGGGAATAGGTGAGTGTGTCACTGCTTATAACCATTAATAAGAAAGAAATAGGGATTGAAATACATCTCGGATCAAGTGAATAGGGAGGAAGGAAAAGAAATTGTACCGATGATATTGGATTGATAAACAGGGACGGAAACAAATCTGAAGTGCTTCCCGTTAATTGTTTTACAACTTAGTTTTAATTTCCGTCTTAGGAATTTAATTAAAATCAAACAAACCCCTAATCTTGTCAAGTGACAATTGTGCAACCGAATAACCGTTCTTCAGTGGATCGACCCTGGACTTGTCCTAGCTGCAGTTTTTGTAGCCGAGTATAGTCTTGGTAATTAATTTGTAGGTGTGCGACTTTAGCCTATCAAATTTTGGCGCCGTTGTCGGGGAACGGTTTTATTTGTTTGCACTCTTATTCTTTTCTTAATCTATTTCTTTTTATTTTTCTTGTTTCCTGTTAATTGCACTTTATTATTGTTGTCTTGTGGTGTGGAACCTTTTATGGTCCATGCCCGTTCTGCTAATCAACTTGCTAGTCCCTTTGTTCCCGAAATCGAAAGATATTTTAGGTACAGAAGAAATTTGCAGCGGAACGAGATGAATAATAATAACGGCGGAGGTGATGACGGTCCGGAGGTTTTGAACAATGGGGGTAATGGAAGAGGCAATAACAACCACCCACCTCGGACATTGAGGCAAAGGATTGCTCCGAACTGGAATGAGCAACCGCAAGCAGTGTTATTTCCTGATTTACCGGCTGGGGTTACTTTTGAATTGAAGTCGGGGCTGTTGAACTAGTTGCCCCATTTTAATGGGATACCAGGGGAGAATCCGAATCAACACATTGCCCAGTTTGTGCAGATATGTAAGAGCATGAGGCCGGCTGCATTGCCTCTTGAGCAGTTATTACTGAGGGCGTTTTCCTTTACTCTTAAGGATAACGCGAATACGTGGTATTATCACCTGCCACCCAACAGCATTACCTCTTGGCAGGAGTTGAAGGAGGTATTCCTTGATGAGTTCTTCCCTCCAGATCAGATCAATGTCATGAAGAGGGATATCAGCAACATGGAGCAGCGGTCCGATGAATCATTATATGACTATCACAACCGGTTCTACAAGCTCTGCAGAAGCTGTCCGTATCATGGCTTTGATGATGAGCAGCTTATTGTTTATTTCTATGGGGGATTGACTGTGCAGGACAAAAGGTGGGTGGATTCTGCTTGTGGAGGTAGTATTCTGAATAAAACTACCAGGGATGCAGAGCAGTTAATAGAAGAATTGGCCAAGAGCACAAGGACGCATGGAAGGAGGTCTAGCGTTAGACAGGTCAGTGCAGCAGGATCGAGTGATACAACGAGTGATTTGAAGACTGAGCTGGCAGATGTTAAGAGCCTGTTGAAGACATTAATTTTGGGTCAACAACCTCATCCCTGCGGTATATGTAATGATGTGACTCACCCGGGCCCGATTCTTGTCCTACTCTTCGAGACGGACGAGGCGGTAGATGTCAATGATAGGGTTCAATCGCCAGGGTCGAGGCCACCACAGCTCAATTCAACGTCTGGCGAATAATGTTCATCAGAACCTTTGGTATGGTCCATCACCGGTCAACAAGGTTTCGAGACTGCTCAATAATCAGCGGGCGAGGTCAGCGGTTTCGGGAAAATCAATATAATCGGTCTGAGCACCTGTTGGACAGCAGGCGGACAGGGCCGGTCTACGAGGACATGGTCCCACTAGCGCGAGCATGTCTACCGTGAATGGAAACTTCCGTTAGCCGGTTCCAGCGAGGAGACTAAATCGAGCATTAGTAATTTGGAGAGGCAAGTGAGTCGGATTGCAGAGGCGGTGGTAAAAATAGAGGCTAGAGAGCGAAAGCATGCCACCTCCGAAGCGGAATGTTAGCGCGGTGTATGTGAGGCGGAGAAGAAAGTTGATGGACGAGATGGTGCGATAGAGCACGAACAAAAGATTGAAAAGAGTATTGAGCCGAGTTGGAGGTGGAGAAGAAGGTGGAAGAGAAAATCCACACGAAAAGAAGTATATTTCACCCGTATTTCACGTATATGAGCCGTCGCGCCTTTTCCAGGAAGCATTGAAGAGAGCACCGAAGGAGCTGACAAGGCCATTTTCGATACTTTCAAGAGATTGGAGGTGAACATTCCGTTTCTAGATTTTCTTCAGATCGGTTCCTAGGTATGCGAAGTTTTGAAGAAGTTATGCGTATGAAGAGGAATCGAAGGAGCGGAGTCGAGAAAAAGGTGAAAATTTTGGAGCGAAGTATCTGCAGGTTTACCGAAAAAGATGCGAAAGAAGTGTAGTGACCACGATATGTTTATAATTCCTATTTCGTTTGAGGGAGTAATTTTCATAGAGCCGTGCTTGACTTGGGGGCTTCAATTAATGTTATGCCTTATGCGTTATTTGAAAAACTTAAGTTGGGTAAGTTGGAAGGCTAGGGTGGTTTTACGGTTGGCGGATAAGTCAGCCGCATTACCACGAGGGTAGTGAGATGTTGATGTCCGGGTTGGTGACTTGATTTTCCGGCAGATTTTTATGTGCTTGAGATGGAGATGGATTCTGAGGCTCCCATTCATTGGGAGGCCATTTATGTCTACATCCGAAACAAAGCTGGATGTGACGAAGGGCTCTTTAACCATGGAGTTTGATGGGAAAGTGGTGAGTTTTAATATGTTCGATGAAAAGACCCTTCCCAAGAATGTGCAAGGTGAGTTTGTGCCGTGGATTTGAGGGAGCGAATTATCAAAAATGGAAAGGCGAAGGTAGAGAATGATGATGTTGAGTCTCAAAAGTGAAGCGGGAGAAAAATAAGAAAGGAGAGCCACCAAGGGAGAAAAAGAAAGTGAAGTCGAAAAAGGGGAAGCTTAAATGGTCTCCAACGGGGAGGCATGTCAATGAACCGAATCATCTGTTAGAGGTAACTCGAAAAGATTACTTTCATCCCCCTTACATTGATGAGACCCATGAATGTGGGGCCTCCCGTCCCATAACTTAGTTTATCTGAAGTATGCTATGTCGGGGGCTTACCCGGCATTTGGTCTAGCTAAAGACGGTAAAGAAGGGCGGCTTACCGTGAGGCAACCTGGGAATTTCGTTGTTTTTATCTTTGTTTTATTTCTTTTTACTTATTTATTTATGTGGAATTGGTGCTACTGATGTATTTTTGTGTTGTGGTGTTTGTCTTTGTGCGAGGAAAAGCATGGAAAAGTGGGAGCAAAACGTCCCGCGGCCCCTATTCTTAAAAAAAAAAAAAAAAAAAAAAAAAACGTTGATTTAATGTTGGGAGCGTCGGCCTAAAAAAATGTGGAGCGCCTGCTCCCAAATGCGCAAAAAGGGAGAAAAGTTTCTGGAAATTGGGAGCGTCCGCTCCCAAAAGGAGGGGAGCGCCCGCTCCCAAAATTGGCCAAAATCAAGCACGATTATTGCGGGCACGGGGAAGGAATGAGTGTTTTTTTTATTTTCAGAACCCTCCTTCCTCCCTCACTATTTCTCTTCCTTCCTCCATTAACGCCACTCCACCATACCAAAACCATCGGTCCTCCTCTCTCCCTATCCTCTTCATCTCTTTCCTTTTCTTTTTCTCTCCTCCCCTCATTAAAACGCCACCCTCTACTCTCTTTCCCCCCCCCCCATTCGGCCGAAACCCCTACTTTCTCTCTCTACCCTTAAACCCATAAATTACAACCATTAAACCTCAAATTTAACCTACCCACCTCCTTCTCCATCAATTCCGACCCCTTATCCACCACATTCAGCCTTCAATTTCTTCATTGATTCAAGAATTTCGAAACCCTAGAAACTCAATTTTGTGGCGTTTTTGACATATTCTGAGTTCGAAGCAACAAGGTGGCCGGAGCTGTAGTTGGTGCATTGGTGGTTGGATAAATGATAAATTTGGGGCGGAGAATATCCATCTTAGTGGCTGATTTCTTGTTCTTTGTTGGTGCTATAGTAATGGCGTTGGCTCCGTCCCCATGGGTTATCATTTTAGGAAGAGTGTTTGTTGGCTTGGGGGTTGGAATGGCATCCATGACCGCTCCTTTCAGACATATCGGAAGCCTCACAGCAAGGGATCGAGAGGGCAGTTGGTTAGCACCAACGGGTTGCTTATTACAGGAGGCCAGTTTTTATCCTATCTCAACAATCTTGCATTTACACATACTCATGGAACTTGGCGTTGGATGCTTGGCGTTGCTGGAGTCCCAGCTTTAATTCAGTTCGTGTTGGCACTGATGGTGGAAAGGAAGTGCATGAGGTAACATTAAGAAGCGTACAAGATCTAGCAAAAGCTTTCTCGGGTTATGATGATGAAGTATTGGCCAAAAGGGAAGAACTCCTTCAGCATGCTCAAGGTGCAATTGATGGGTTGAAGGTTAATGCTGATATAATCAGATTCTGCAGTCTCAAATATACATCAAAACTTGGATGGAATAAGACACCAGCAACCTTCAAATGAGAGCAGTGACTTATCATCTGAGACGAACACAATAGCAAAGGTTATTAAAGAACTTTTTGAACATATTCAACTTTGTTCCTGGTTGGAAGAACTTCTAGTAAAGAAGAAATTGTCATATAATGGTGATTCTCCATAGATTCATGCTCAAAAAGTTGATAAACTGAAAATTCTTGCTGAATCTCTTGTTAGCTCATAACCATGTTTAAAGTAGTGGAAACGCTCGGTTGAGGATGATGGATGATCGGGCGGAACGGAGGAATCATAGGTGTATTGCGGGAGGAGACCGTTTTGGTGAGCTCTCTCGGCCCTCTTGGCGATGCTGGCGTTGATGGTACTATCTTACTTCCTTCTTACGCTTTTGATCTTTATTATGATTTTATTTGACACATTGAGGACACTGTGCAGTTTAAGCGTGGGGAAAGGTTTGTATTATGTATAGCACGCATTTTATTTCTTTGAAAAAAAAAATAGAGAGGCTAACTGAAAACCCGAAAGGGCGCTTAGGCAAAAGGAGAGGGTGTGTTGAAAAAAAAAAAAGAAAAAAATGAAAAATGAAAAAAAATATATATAAAATAAAAAAATGAGTGGCTAGGTGAAAACCCGTGAGGGCGCCTAGGCAAAAGGTGAGGAAGTGAAACATTGTCTATCCTTTACATCACCAGAGTTGGAGACATAAGGGAGGATTGGAATGTAGGGTAGGATTGTTTATTATTGGCGTAGGAGGTTTGGTTTAGAGGCGTTAGGGTAGAAAAATCCTCGTAATTCTTCTTGGCGATATAAGGGGTGTTGGTGTATTTCACGAGGTAAGTCTTTGCTTGGGCATTGACTTTATTTTTGAGGGAGTAGTAGTGTGAGGATAGCGTGGGGGAAGCTTAGGACATTGTAGTTCCCCCTGGCTTTTTGATGTGTGGGCCTTAGCTTGGATGTCCCGTTTTTGCGTATTTGGAGTTGGGGTCGAGCTAAGGCCATTGGTACCATTGTTATTTTTGGAGTGATAAGGAGCGGAGTTCCATTCTCCGAGTGCATTGATTGAGTGTTTGAGTTTGTTGACTTTTGATTTGGAGGTTTAGAAGAGATTAGGGGTCATTTTCTCCCATGCTACGCTGATTAGACCGGTGCTTAGAGTGGGGATAGGATATTACTCAGGGACGAGTAATGGTCTAAGCGTGGGGGAATTTGATGTGGCGGATTTCACTATATGTAATTCCCTAATTTTCTAGACATTTTATCATTATTTTAATGTAATAATTAGTTTTGATGTAATTTTGAGTAGACTATGAAGTGTTGAGTTTGTGGAAAATCTTTGTAATTGTGAGACATATTTTGAGTGATTTTGTGTGTTCCTGCAAAACTTTATTAATGTGGAGGATAAAGCGGCTATTATCAGAAGTGCAGGGACCAAACTGCAAGAAGCTGAAGTTCAAGGATCAAATTACAAAGCAGCAGAGTTTGAGGATCAGAAGGAAATTATGGAAATTTGAGTTGACCGTGGGTGTTGACTGGCGTTTGGCGTTGGACTGAAGGAGGATTTTTGGAAATTGTTTCAATTGTCAATTAGTACCAATTAGTATGTGATTCTAAGGAGATTGAGTTTACTAAACCAAGGGTTGTACCAAAGAAAACGCGTGGACCAAGGGGGAGGCATTGACTGGCGTGTAATTGGAAGGAGTATTATTATTTTAAATTTCTTTTCCTTTTTCTTTTTAGTTTTTCCTTTTAGGTTTATTATGATTAGTTGGAATAAATATAAATACTTGTTTCAACTTCAGTTTTAGGGGTCGACTTTTTACTATTATTTTTCCTAGAGAGATTTTATAGCTTTCATGGAGAACTAATTCCATTGCTTCGAGAGATTTTATAGCTTTCATGGAGAACTAATTCCATTGCTTCGGATTTGAATCCTAAACCGTTTATTTAATTCAATTGAGGTATCGATTTCTTTATTCCGTAATCCCTATTCATAGTTTTACTTGTTTTAATTGCTAAATCGTTTCTAGGGTTTTGAGATTTGATCACCCTCTTTTCCCTTGAATTGATTTAATGCTAGTTTAATCTTAAGTCTGTGTCAGATTAGGATTTTTCACAAGTAGCATCTTTGAGATTTATGCATGTGTCATGGTAAATTGAAAAGGGGGTAAAACTAGGTTTTGTTCTATTTGCAAAAGAATAGTGAAATTCTTGATCTTAATTTCTTAAAGCTTTATCAATCAATACTGTGAACCTAGGTTTAGGTATTGATTAGGGGAATAGGTGAGTGTGTCACTGCTTATAACCATTAATAAGAAAGAAATAGGGATTGAAATACATCTCGGATCAAGTGAATAGGGAGGAAGGAAAAGAAATTGTACCGATGATATTGGATTGATAAACAGGGACGGAAACAAATCTGAAGTGCTTCCCGTTAATTGTTTTACAACTTAGTTTTAATTTCCGTCTTAGGAATCAAACAAACCCCCAATCTTGTCAAGTGACAATTGTGCAACCGAATAACCGTTCTTCAGTGGATCGACCCTGGACTTGTCCTAGCTGCAGTTTTTGTAGCCGAGTATAGTCTTGATAATTAATTTGTAGGCGTGCGACTTTAGCCTATCATCAATCTTCATTGTCGTTGTGGTATGAGCGTCTTCTACGTGGAAGCGAAAGGAGCGAGTCAAGGAAGGTGATAAGGTGTGGCAGATTGGGTTAGGTAGTGGGCCTAAGTATACTAGTTTGGTTTGGGAGTGTGTTAGGCCCATTATTAGAGAGGCCGAGAAAAGCCCATGGGCTGATTGTATTGATAGTTATCCAGGCTTTTCTACGTACATGGCTGAACGATCAAATGTGGAAAGACCCCATCTCAGATAAATTGAAATGTAGTAATTTTTTTTTAACTTGTCTTTAGAACCTTCCTAAATGATATGTAGTAAGGGGAAATTACCGCTGGGTCCTTCACCCCAAATGAAAAGATCAATTAAGATAAGGATTTTGGAATTTAACCAACTAGTCCGACATCATAACAAATATGCCAAATAATCTCATAAAATTGCAAAAATAGGGGTCATAAAGGACTAAAACAACTGTGAACTTAACAAAAAATAACAGTGAACTTAAGTAAAAACAACTATAAACATAACAAATATATCAAATAATCTCATAAAATTATAAAAACAGAGGCCATAAAAGACTAAAACAACTGTAAACTTAACTAAAAACAATTGTGAACTTAACAAATAGGTCAAATAATCTCATAAAATTCAAAAAATAGAGGCAATAAGATACTGAAAACAAATGTGAACTTAACAAATATGTCAAATAATCTCATAAAATTCAAAAATAGAGGTCATAAAGGATTAAAACAACTGTGAACTTAAGTAAAAACAACTGTGAACATAACAATTAGTCAAATAATCTCATAAAATTGCAAAAATAGAGGTCATAAAAGGACTAAAACAACTGTAAACTTAACTAAAAAACAACTTTGAACTTAACAAATAGGTCAAATAATCTCATAAAATTCAAAAATAGAGGCAATAAGATACTAAAAACAAATGTGAACTTAACTAAAACAACGGTGAACTTAACTAAAAAAATCTGTAAATTAAGTAAATAATAGTCATTTTCATGCAGAAATTATGAATTTAGCTAAAACAACTGTGAACTTCTCGTAATTGTTATTGGAACAAATGTAAAAAAATAACTGTGAACTTATCAAAAACAATTGTGAGCTTGTACCAACTATAAACTTCTCAAATTTGCTCCAGATTATATGTTGATGCTACTAGTTTGATTCGTATTGACGATACGAAAACAACGGTGGTTTCAGATTTTTTTTTATTTCTAGATTTTAAGATATTTCATTTTAAAGTTTTGAAGGAAAATAAAAAGAAAGAGAGAGAAAGAAAGCGCAGAGGGGGACGGGGAATGGACCACATGCGTCCACGTCACTTAAGCGGTGGCAATTGTGTAATTTTGCCAAATCTAACAAGGGCATGCGCGTTCATTTACAATGAGAGGACCTAGTGGTTAATTTCGAAAATCCTTCTCATAGGTGGTCGTTTTTGTTAGGGTGAGGGATGATTTGATAACTGCCCCAAAGAATAGTAGAATATAAATAACGAAGTCTTCATACTGAATGGTTAAGATTGTTTTTTTTTAATCAAATGAGCGGTTAAGATTGTTGAATAATTATAATAGTAGATTTCAAATAGAATCCTACTTTCCGTCCCAAAATGAATATTCGCTTTTTTTTTAATTTGCTCTTCATTAAATTTAAAACTTTTTTGAATATTTATTTTGATACGAAGGAAATAGAAATTATCTATTATCTAATTGCACAAAAGTTACTGAATTGAAATTACATATTTAAATAAAACACAAAACTATATATAAATATACTTAAAAATATATAATTTTTTAGAGGCTCTTCCAAAATGGAGGCCCTGTGCAAAGGATCACTTTGCACTCCTTTTCAGCCGGGCCTGCTCTAAACCCTTCAGAAATCATAAAGGCATAAAAAGGGTACTACCGCAGCATGATAACCAACAACAACTAAATCCTACTTTGTTTCCAAGATCTGCACTGTTTAGGGTCAATGAGAAACAATGCATAACAACTAGAGCAGAGCACAGGGCTCTCCATCATGCTCTCATGAGACTGGACTTTGGTCTAATGAATGAAGTCATACGTATACATAGAAGCTATTCTAAAGTTCAAAGCCCAATTTTGAAATGAAGCAACTTTAGTGCAGCTTGAAGGCTCACCCCTAACCTTCTTAAAGGAAAAATCTTATCACTTCATCTAATGAGCCTAAGAGAAGCAGGGCGGGGTCAATTCATGCTATTTAGCAGTAACACAGGCTATCAAAAGACAATAATAAACTTTTTTTTTTTTGCTGTGAATAACAAGTTCCCATGATAAAAAATACGCCATTGCATCGTGCTCGTGCAGTTATCTTTAGTTAATTATAATGTAGAAAGTCTACAAAGGAAAATGCAAGTCACAATCATGCATTCTTAACAAAATCTCGCATAGTATAGACCGAATAGATTCATCATTTATATTGGTCTAGAATCTTACAAGTCAATTGAATCCTATTGATGTAAAATCCTAGCCAACAGCCGATGCCCTTACATCTGTCCTTAATGCAAGTATGACCAATTCAACAGATACCACTGAACTTTAATACCTGTTTCAACTCTATCCCCGAAAAGTCACAGTATCGAGATTCAGAAAGAAGATTATATATAATCCTATATTGGACCATAGGGACATCAAACAATAGAAAATATCAAGAGATGTCATCTTGAATAAGCACTCAGCAGACAAAGGTTAATCAAAACAACTGGATTCTGCTGGATTATTGCATCACAGCTCAAGAGGATTGCTATGTTGTTAAATGGAACTCCTTCCGTCCCTAAATAAATGGCCAAATTTTACTTTGAGGGTTTGCAAAAATGTTAAGCTTAAGCACTTTTAGTAACCTAAGTACATCCAAACCTTTAATGATCTCGCCCTATTGCATTGCAAGTCCAAGTGTGAATTAGATTTAGAACTTGTTACATGATGAGGGAGAATTTAGTACCTTCTCCAAAAAATTGGACATTCATTTTGGGACAAACTTTTGGAAATCTGGACATTCATTTAGGCACCGAGGGAGTAATTCCTATTCCATAAATCTTTTGATTCTTGAAGCAATCTCCTTTTCTGGCATCAATAAGTTTTCATTCATTCCCCTGGATAGATTCTGCACTATTTCTTTGATAATAAATAGCATCACAGCAAGTTATTGGCCCAATAACTTGCTTCCTTTCTTAGATGATTTTTTCTCATTCTACCTAGTGCTGTTAAGCTCGAGCTCAGCTCACATAAGCTCAGACTCGCCACAAACTCGAACACAAAGGAGTCAAGCTTAACCATTAGGACAAGCTTAGTAGTTCAATTAAGCTCGAGCTCGAGAGAGTAAAGTTCGGCTCAAGCTCGCGAGTATGGCTAGAGATCGACCCGTTCGACTCGGCTCACATGATCTCAGCTCAGATCGATAAACGGTTCTTCTAACGTGTGCCCTTAGGGCATAGGATAAGACTTAATTATAGAAGTGGATCTACATAATTATAGTAATTTATGTGAGAAATCTAAACATATTACTAAAAACTACTATAATTATGTAGATTATCTTCCATAATTAAGTTTTATCTTGTGCCCTAAGTGCACACGTTAGAAAACCGTATATCTAAATATTTTTCCAGATACTTATTGAAACACCAAATTGCCCTTTTTACACTTATTGTATGCATTATGCTCTAATTATGCCTTCAGAAATAAGGAATGGATTGTGCAGAAAAGGGAAAAATAACTAAGGAGTGAGTATTCTTATAAAATTAAATTCGTCCATAGTCTAATTGATTACCCCAAAGTTAAAACAGATACTTGATCCGTCCCACAAATAATCTCTCTTTCCTATTTTCATTGCCTTACAAGATTATTTTGTTTCTATTAAATTATAATCTTCGTGCATCAATGAAATTTTTGTTTTAATTTGTATCAAATTGTTATTTATATATTTGTTTACAACCCTAATTCTACCTTTCGTCAATACTACATCTATAATATCTTCTCTCTCTCTATCTTTTTCTTTTCGAATTTGATGTTTCGGTATACACCCGGACATCAATCATAATATTTTCATCTCAGACATCTTGTTTCTTTGTCACCCAATAACTAGCATCATTAATCAAAGCTGGTCTAACAGGTGTCCCCTTTTTAACTTCAATGGTAAATGTGAAAACTATGAAACAAGAATTATAAGAAAAGTTGTTTTCATTGAATGAATAATACAAGGAGGAAGAGATCTCCTTTATACAAACCGTGTACATAATATACAGGCTTAATTGTTGGGATTTCCTAACTATGTGATCAAAATAAAGGAAAGGTGATAATATCAAATATTTGAATATAAGCACAAGTATGTGAAGATATGCACCAAATCTCTTGGTATCTCTACACTCCCCCTCAAGTTGGCGCGTGTAAGTCTCGAACGCCCAACTTGCCAACCAAAAATTGAAACCGAGCAGCACCCAAGGCCTTTGTGAATAAATCGGCTACTTGGTTCTCAGTGGATATTTTTTGTGGTGAAATGTCACAAGACCACGATGACCACTTTCGCGAACAAAATAGCAATCCATTTCCACATGTTTGGTCCGTTCGTGGAATACTGGATTGTTGGCTATATGTCGAGCTGCTTGATTGTCGCAGTAAAGGTTCGTTGCATGTAACTGTGGGGCGTGAATATCCTTGAGGAGCCATCTGAGCCATAAAACTTCACTGACCGTTGTCGCCATAGCACGATATTCTGCCTCGACAGAAGAACGGGAAACAACACTCTGTTTCTTGGTACGCCATGAAATGGGCGCATTCCCAAGAGTCATAAAATAACCGGTGCAAGATCTCCTCGTCATTGAACATCCACCCCAGTCGGCGTCGCAATATGCCTCAAGTGTCAAGTCTCCTTTGGAAGGAAAAAAAATACCTTGGCTGCCGTGCGCGAGAAAACGAACAATACGTAGGGCGGCGTCCATGTGGCTGCTCTGGCAGAGTGGGGCTTTAAGAAATTGACTTAACAAATTAACCGAGAACCGAATATCCGGTAGTGTCACGAGTCAAATAAAGTCGTCGAATGAGTCTCTATACCGTGATGCATCAACGAGTGGTGTTTCATCCTCGGTCGTGAGGCGTAAGTTGTTCCATGGGAAAGTCACACGATCGTCCACCTTACAAGCCACTTTCTTCCAAAATATCTAACGTATACTTACGTTGGTAGGGAAACGATTCCTTCTTGCGATCTTGCAACCTCTATCCCCAAGAAATATTTTAATGGTCCAAGATCCTTGATGCTAAACTTGTTGTCGAGGTATACCTTAATGTCACGAATCTTGGTGTTATCATTTCCCGCTAATAAAACATCATCGACGTAAATGAGGGCGGCGGCAGCATATGAACCATAAGCTTGAAGATGAAAAGTGAGTGGTCGGCTCTAGGCGATAAAAACCGAAGTCAAGAAGGGCACTTGTGAACTTTTGGTACCAATTTCGGGATGCACAGACGCTTGAGACCATAAAGTGACTTGTGGAGCTTGCGTACTCTTTCAATCACCATCCTTCGCAAAGCCCTGAGGGTACCTTCGGGTAAACGTCCTCCTGTAGATCGCCGTGGAGAAATGCGTTGTTGACGTCAAGTTGATGTATGAGCCATCCCTTCTTGACCGCAACAGCAAGCAAGCATCTCATAGTCACCAACTTCGCCACCGGAGCAAATGTTTCGTGGAAATCAATGCCCTCTACCTGGGTAAACCCTTTCGCCACCAAGCGTGCCTTGTAACGTTCAACATCTCCATTAGGTTTATATTTGATTTTGTAAACCCATTTGGAGTCGATTGCCTTCTTTCCTGGGGGCAATGTTTCAAGGGTCCACGTTTTGTTTTGCTCCAAAGCACGAATCTCATTTTTCATCGCTTCTCGCCAATGCTCATCCTTGACAGCCTGGTGATAATATTTTGGCTCATCACGAGAGGTAATGGCCGCCAAGAAAGCCTTATGGTTAGATGAAAAACGATCATAAGTGACAAAGTGTGAAAGAGGGTATACCTCAGGGTCTCTGGAGCTGGGAATGGTCGACGCGTAGTGCATGGAGCCGGGTAGCTTAACCACATAGTTCTCAAGGTGTTTGGGCTGCTTCTTGACCCGTTCACTGCGTCGTGGTTCTTGAATCTGGTCAGGCCGACTGTCATTTGTCACAATCTCGGGTTGAGCAGCTGGCTGGTCAGGCCGACTGTCATCTGTCACATTCTCGGGTTGAGCAGCTGGCTGTTCGTGGCTGTGGTCTTCAGTTGGAAGAGGTGAAAAATCATTAACATTACAGTCTTCTTCATGCTGCCCCGAAATGAACTCCATACCCAAACCATCATCCTCATTAACAGTCACATTCTTTTCTTTGGATTCAACCTGGGATCTTTTGAAAGGAAAAATGTGTTCAAGAAATTTCACATCCCTTGAGACAAAAATCTGTTTGGTATTAAGATCGAACAATTTATAACCCTTTTGTGAATGAGGGTATCCAATAAAAATGCAAGCCCGTCCCCTAGCATCAAATTTGTCTCCCCCTCTCTTATTATCCTTGGCATAAGCCAAGCAACCAAAGGCTCTAAGATGTTCATACTTGGGCTGTTTATGATATATAATTTCATAAGGTGACATATTTTTCAAGAGCTTCGATGGCAGCCTATTTATGATGTATGTGGCCGTTAGCACACATTCCCCCCAAAACTTCTTTGGTAGTCCCGCTTCAAAACGCAAAGCTCTAGCTATTTCTAAAATGTGTCTATGTTTGCGCTCTACGACTCCGTTTTGTTGTGGGGTGTCAGTGCAAGAAGTCTCGAGCAGCATGCCATTTTCAATGTAATAATTCGTCATATCATTAGATTGAAATTCAGGCCCGTTGTCACTCCGCACACATTTAATCCTTTTTCCAAACTGAGTGTGCACCATTTTACAAAACATGGTGAGATATTTATGAACCTCAGACTTGAACTTCATCAAAAACACCCATGTACCCCGACTAAAATCATCCACAATTGATAAAAAATAGTGTGCTCCTGAAAAAGAAGATATTTTATATGCCCCCCAAATGTCACAATGAATCATATCAAAACAAGCACGTGATCTAATCTCACTTCTCGGAAAAGGAAGCCTTGTTAATTTAGCTCTAAAACATGAGTCACAATGTTTGTGTTCATCCGTTCCACAACCAATAACATTATTAAAATAACTAGAATGTAAAGAAGCTGCATGACCTAGTCTTCGATGCCAAGTACTTGGATTAATGACGGCAGTGTATGCTGTACCTTCAGTCCTGACTGGCTCCATATAGTATAGACCATCATGTCGCCTACCCTTCCCAATCAGAGTCCTCGAAGCTAAGTCCTGCATCACACAAGAATCCGGCAGAAAAATTAGGGCACAGTTAAAGTCTTTCGTAAGC
Source organism: Adenophora triphylla var. japonica (assembly GCA_022495995.1). Lineage (NCBI taxonomy): Eukaryota > Viridiplantae > Streptophyta > Magnoliopsida > Asterales > Campanulaceae > Adenophora > Adenophora triphylla. The sequence goes on along the minus strand of JAFEMH010000594.1, from coordinate 327,264 downwards.
TTGCTAACTGAAAGTAAATTGCATTTAAAATCCGGAATGTTCAAGACGTTATTAATAGTCAGCCCATTTGGCAGGTTGACACTTCCAACTCCTTTAACGGGAATGATGTCTCCATTTGGTATTTTCACAGGCACCATATCATTGGTTCGCTGATGATTTTGCAAAATGGCGCCATCGCAGGTGATGTGTTCACTTGCTCCTGAATCAATTATCCAAGACAATCTATTTTGCATCTTACCCGCCATGTTTGCCGTTGGAAAGCGTAGTGCGTTTGCTCACCATCAGTTCTGTTGAAATACTCAAACATCTTGGCATAGTTAGCTGCTGAGACACCAGGTATGGGGCTGTCCTCTCCCACAGCAAGATGGGCAGATTTTGTCACGCCTTTGTTCTTCACGCGTCCATCTCCTCCCTTCTTCTTGCCCGGTGGATACCCTACTATCTCATAACAATTTTCAATTGTATGATAGTACTTTCCACAATGGTTACACTTTGGTTTCTCACGCAATCCATCTTTCATGTCCTCCTTGTTCGGCCTTTGTACTCCATGCGTCTGAAAAGCGGCAGCCTCAACAGTGGCCTTACCCCCCATTGCAATTTGTCTCTGCCTCTCATCTTCGGACACAAGATGATATGCGACCCCCAATGAAACTGTTGGTTGGGTGCCAAGAATTTGTGTTTTTATTGTCCCAAAGCTTTCGTCAAGGCCCATTAAGAATTCATACAATTTCTCCTTCTCCCTAATCTCCACCAATTGTTTGGGCACATCGCAAGTACAACCGCTGCATTTGCACTTTGGAATGGGAGAGATAGACTGAATCTCGTCCCATAATCCCTTCAGTTTGGTGTAGTAAGCAGATACGGAGAGCTTTTCTTGTTGAGTACGAGTTATCTCCCTCTTCAATTCGTATGCCCTTGGTGCACTTTGTTTTCCGAAGCGCTCACCTAGGTCCTCCCATATATCCTGTGCCGTCGTGGCATGTTTGACGCTGCTCCGTATGTCCCTCATCAGCGGAACCGTGCGGCCGCCCCTTTTACCATCAGATTACACCTCTTCCACAACCCTATTTCGCGCGTCTCCTCGGGCGTACGGGATCGTTCCATCTACGAACCCAAACTTGTTCTTCGCGAAAAGAGCGTTGCTCATCTCATCGACCCAATCCGCGTAGTTCCCATCATGAAGAAGATCGCTCACAAACATAGTGTTTGGATTATCCGAGGCTGAAATGAAATAAGGTGACATTACATCCACCTTTGCTCCCCCTGTGGCATTATTTTCCGCCGTCTTACTGCCATCTGTGAGACTCATGGTGTTTGTATGTCAACAAAAAAAAAAATAAATTGCGGAAGCTTTTATGCTGGTATAACCAGCTCTGATACCATGAAAACTATGAAACAAGAATTATAAGAAAAGTTGTTTTCATTGAATGAATAATACAAGGAGGAAGAGATCTCCTTTATACAAACCGTGTACATAATATACAGGCTTAATTGTTGGGATTTCCTAACTATGTGATCAAAATAAAGGAAAGGTGATAATATCAAATATTTGAATATATGCACAAGTATGTGAAGATATGCACCAAATCTCTCGGTATCTCTACAAAATGTTAGTACTTGTGTAACACTGGCTTTACACTTGACTAACATTTAGCCACCTAGCCCTCTATAAATGCTTGAATCTAAGAAATGAACTTGATCACTTTTTGATATCTCAGGCCCATGAAACTTTACTTTTTCTCCAATACTCCCTCTGACCCGAAATGATAGTCCCACTTTTAAGTGGTTAATTTGATTGAAATTTGACAAAAGATTTAAGAAAGAAATTTTCCCAAGGAAATTCCAAAAATTGCTATTGGTAATATTTTAAATGGTGCATCAATAACAAGTTTTAGAATTTCATTGGCATGATTATTATTTTTCCTAAATCTTTTGTCAAAGTTTAATCAAATAGACCACTAAAAAGGTGGGACTATCATACCGGGACATAGGGAGCATTATTCTTAGCTTGTCATATATTGTATTATACTCAGCAGAGCTACCCCTCTATAAATACTTGAGCATAAGAAATGAAACTTGATCACTTTTTGGTATCAAGTCTCCACTCAATGTTATTATTCCAGGACAGAGGGAGTATTATCCTTAGCTTGTCATACATTGTGTTATACTCGGCCGAGCTACCCCTCTATAAATACTTGAGCCTAAGCCTAGGAAATGAAGCTTGATCAATTTTTGGTTCAGGCCCAGAAACTTTACTGTTTCTCAACTATTTACATTATCATTCCGAGACGGAAGGAATATCATAGAATGTATTATACTCAGCCGAGCTACCCCTCTATAAATACTTGAGCCTAAGAAATGAAACTTGATCACTTCTTTGTATCAGGCCCAGAAACTTTACTTTTTCTCCATTATTTATCCTAGCTTCTGACTATATGCTAGAGTTGCATGTTATATACTTATACCTCTCACTTTGGACCCTTAAGGCTTAAACCTTAAAGTGCCTTTTGAAACTCTAGTTAGAATGAAACCATGCATAATGTCTTCAATAAGGATAGTGTCATCAGCAAATAATATGACTATAAAACCTCACCATTCATGTCAAGTTAAATCACCCATCACATATGCTTAAGAGCATTAATGAGACCCCATTGTCGCCCTACATTAATCCAAACTTGAGTTTCAAGGCAATCTAATCATGGTCATTGCTCCTATGTTGGTACTCAAAATGCAATATACCTAATAGCAATTCCTTTCTTCTCCAATATTCACCAAACCAAATTTCTAAATACTGAAACTATTTATGACTACATTATCCATTGACCTCCTATTAAGTAGATCACTTTCGAGGTTCACTTCAAAGCATAAAGCCAAAACAAATTATCCTATAGAATTATCTAGAGTCTTTACCTATGCTCAACCATTACCTCCAAAAATAAATATACTTACAGAAACTATGGGCATTGGTCTCTAAAAATAGAAGAGGCACCTGTTATGGATGATAGCAAGTTGTTGCAGTCAATGTGCCCATCACAAGCCATATCAAGTAAGTCCGTGAGAATTTCACTGAATACATAAAAAAAAAACACCATAATCAATACCATTATTAGTAATCAAGCCTAACAATACTAATTGAGATACGTAAATGTGGAACCTTTTAAGGTTAAGTTGATGTATGCCCATTGCCGTTAACACCTGTCAATAAAGAATTTATTACATACATATCTTCCATATCCACTTCACGCGCATTAATTTTTCAAAATATCAAGGATTACCTCATCAAGATGCATATGAACTATCCTAAGAACAAATGGGGCAGAGACATGATCCAAATATGTGATTGGAGAAAGAAGCGCAGCAGCTTCAACCATTTCAACTATGTGCGGTTGTGTGAAACCAGCTAAGGATATAATTGTTCCCTATTAAGTATGAAAATCAATCCACATCAGAGGAGCGTGAGACACTTGAGTGGAAAAAGAAAATGGAGGCTTGGAAGAAATTGAGAACCTGTGAATGTCCAACAACAAATACTTTCAAGCTAGTCTCAAGAGTTACAAATCTGAGCATTGCTTCTAGGTCATAGAGAGCCAACTCCTGCCAGCTCCAATCCCAGAAGTCCTATTAAAAAAGACAATGAGTCACATGTACGTTTACCAATACATAGAGGTAAAGAGGAAGTTTTTAGTTATGCTGTTGTTGAACTATGCCTATAACAAATTTTTCTTATAAAACTCAACTAGCATAAATTCATTTTCTGAAGGAAAAGCTAGAGACTTTGTTCAAATGATGTTTATTGTAAGACTTATATTCCAAAAATCTCACATAATTATGTTTAGCCGCTATTCCTATTACTTGTATTAAATATAGGGAGAGAAGATAATGAGATTGTGATATTAAGGGGTAATAGGGAGAGAGGTCAAAAGAGACTAATCACCCCCTCTCCATGTATATATTGGTATAGTTATTACTCCCTCCATCCCAAAATGAATGATCGCTTTTGGGAAAATGTTGTCCCAAAATGAATGACCTTTTTGCAAAGAAAAAACTGTCCCTAAATGTTTTTTACCAAATATTTTTCACTATTCATTATATACTTGCAAAATTAAAAGTAAAAAACTTTGTCCCTAAATGTTTTTTACCAAATATTTTTCACTATTCATTATATACTTGCAAAATTAAAAGTTTAAAAACTAGATAACAAAGATTTTCATACACCTTAGTAACTAAAATTTATAAAAAGTTGACTTTCTTAAATTTCTCCAAAATTAAAAATGGGCATTCATTTTGGGACAAAGGGAGTATAAAAAATCACATGCACACAACTTGTCAAGTCTGAACTGCTTTACAATTTTGTGTTCCTGAAGTGTCTGCTTCAATGTTTCTAAGGGGTAAACAAGACCAGTGAAGGTTGATGATATAATATAGGACTTTGGTGACAAGATCCCATTGCAAGTGCCATTGGAAGTACAATTGTTTGGCTGCATAACAACTTTGTGTTAAATTTAAATGCAAGTTGCAGAACAATGATAAAGATCCTATCAAAGCTTCCTGGACGCACCCCCATAGGATTTGTCTAGAATAATATTCGACCAGGACATACGAAGATAAGCGTACCGAGAATAACAGAATAAACTTACAATCTATATACGTATACCTTATCTTTAACAGATAAAGAGACATGTCCATGACTCCAGTGTGTCCCGCGCACATTTCCAACCCAAACATCGAAACCACGATCGACAAGGATAAAACCCAGTGATTGATTTGCGGAATCCATAAACCAAGCATCACCAGCCTGTTGAAATATTAGCAATAAAATTTCCATGAAAAAGTTTTCCTAACTATGGATGATTGGTTTTTCCCGACAACACAACTTTGATCAATTCAAAGATAAATTACGATGTCTCTGATAAGAATCTCATTACTTACTCGCTTAGGAATAAATGGCATGTAGTTGACTGAGTCTAGTCAGTTCCACTTTATTAGGGCTGTTTGCCCACTTCTTAGAGTCAGGACTTAGTTTGTTGAGCCTTTTGCATTTTATTAGGGATGTTTTCCCACTTCTTAGAGTCATTAGTTTAAGGACCAGATTTATAGGAAGTCTGGTACTAGTTAGTCTCTATAAAGAAAGATTGCAGTTTGTAACAAGGCATCTGAAATTAATCAAGTGTTTTATTGCCTTGTTGATTCTCCTACTTGGCTATTAATATTTTCTTACGTGAGATTCTTACTGAGAGATATTAGCAGAGTTTACTTCCAGTTTGTCACTTCATATTTCCCCTTTCTCTGGGCTATCTAACAGTCTCCTTCTCGCATGGCACTCGCCTAACAAAGTCTTCAAGACGGCCAAACAAACATGATAAGATAAGATAAGATGTACTCATTGGGTTGAGTGTTAATATATCTCTAGGTACATTTTGTAATGAAATATCTGCTCAAAATATTGCTCACCAAATCAATGACGGACATTTCATAGAAGGAATCCCATGTTTCCTACTTTATTAGCAAAGATTTTGGTCCTACCGAAAGGGCCATATAAAACAGAAGTCGTTCATAGAATAAAAATAAAAGAAAGTTGCATATATAACAAACTCCTTCACATTTTCCCATTCTCAAGGGTTAGGGTCAAGAGGATCACCATAAAGAGTCCGTGTAAGAGCAAAACTGGAGGACCCCTCTGGCCTAACAAGCTTCCCGAACGAGACGACACACGCTGGAGACCTAGCAAATAACCATCTGCTGTTTGAGTCTGCCATAATAAACAGAAATCTCAATCAGCCTTTTCCTATTAACAAGAAAACTTATTTTTCACCACCTACAAAACTATACTCAGTCAGAACCAAAAAGATTGCACAATTTCATTGTTGAAAAATCAATATAAGATGATAATTGAAGTGGTACACTTTGATTTGACGCAAAATTTGAACAATTGACATCTTAATAACATAACATATCATTGTGACTGCAATTGTAAGTTGATCAAAACAATATGACAAGATTATTCTCAGCGACAAGTGCAAAGGTATAAAGGACATTTACATTTTAGAACACATCCCTAAAGAGGATGTGTACCTCTTCAACCGGAGCAAACTGAAAAGAAATGTGCACATCTTCAATTGTAACGGAGGAGTAGTTAACATGTACTCATAACATATTGTTAATATTAGCTATTGCCGTTACTCACTCGAGTGTAAATTCTGCATCTCTTTATTAATCCTAATTTTGAAAAAAAGGATTTTTCGTAGTAAAATAAACAAGTAAAATACAAATAGAAATGTTCCTAATTACATTAGAATCAGGATCACCAAATGATAATGATCTAAGTACATACAAAATAAATAAAATCTCATAACTTATGCCCTGCTTCCGAGTTTAAAAATGGAGAGAAAGGGAAAGAAAGGGAAGGAAATTTTAAAAAATTTACTTAGTTAGCTTGCTTCCGAGATTTTTTAGGGAGGATGTGGAAAGAAAGGGAAGGAAATTTTTTAGGATTTTCCTCCCAAAAATTTCCTCCCAAAATCAAGAGAAATTGGAAGGAAAGAAATTGAAAGTTTGACAATTTTTTTTATTATCCCACTTTTACCCTCACATATTTTTTATAAGTTTTCATGTTTTATGGGGTGGAGGAGTATAACAATTCACATTTTTCATGACCTTAGATTGGAAAGAACAGAAATAATGATTCGATTCATGTAGACAACCCCAAAGTACTTGGGACCATGATTTAAGTTCATGTTGAGATCGAATTTGATGTTCCCAGGCCATGTATTTACATACCGGTAGCCAAAATAGTCCTACTTAGGCCCTGGGTTTGTGTTTTTTGAGTAGGATGGCACGGGATGACAACACTAATTGTTCTGACGCTTACATTATACTCATTCCATCAAAAAAGGTAAACTTCTGTAATAGCTTGTCCCCAAGTAAGAATCCTGTTTCTCATATCAGAATCTAAGAGCTTTGATTATTTTTTCTACGTGTTTCTTTGTTTTTTTGAAAACATACCTAAATGTTACAATTTGAATGCAATTTAAAAGGAATATATGATGTCAAGAGTACAATATTGACAAGCTTGGATTTTCTATGGGGCACTTTTTAGGCGTTTGGGGATTAGTTAGTTATACCTCTGCATGACAACATGTATACACTTTCAGAGTTTTGTGAATGACCAAAATATTTTGATTGCTATGAATATTTTATCCGTTTTGTATCAATCTAAAATTTGACATTAAATTTGTGAAATTACTCTTAGTAAATGCTTAGTTATCATTATGGGCCGACTTGGGTGGAAGTTTGGAGCATAAAAGAACTGAACTTGTTAGCTGGGCATGATGATGTTTTGAATTTCATATGTGGTTTACCAATGATCTTGCATTTGACATAATCTAGTAACGAGAAGATTCACTTAGGTGAAATTCCAAGTAATGGGACAGAGGTATGTTTTAGTTTAGTTGATGATGAGTTTTAATATTTGCACCGATAGATATTTGCGACAATACACAAATGTGCTACTCCCTCCGTCCCGGACCTTGGTGCCTAGTTTGACTTTTCACGTAAATTAAGGAGGGAGTATTATATTGAAAGTGTTGTGAGTGTGAAATAAAATAGGAGAGAGAATGAGTGGATGGAATAGTAAATTATAATGGGGTTGTGAGTATTAAAATAATGTAGGAGAGAGAATGAGTGGAGGAAATAGTAAAGATTCCTTTCCATTTTAGGAAATGTGCACGTAGGTTTGGGACGCCCAAAATGGAAAGTGTGCACGTAGGTATGGGACGGAGGGAGTATATGCAATACTCAATTAGCTATTGGAGTTGATCCGTTTGTTAATTTGTCATACAGTTTCCCTTAATGATATTTTCTTAATTCTTGCTATCACTATGTTTGGGTATATAGATTAGATAAAGTAGGATGGTATGAGCTTTGAGTCCTCTTGCACAAGGAGGATGATGTTTCACTCTTGAAACTGTTAATTGGCTACAGAAATAAAGGTGGTTGCAATGCTCTTAAACTAGGTTTTTTTATAAATGAGGGTATAGAAGTCATTTTCTTTTTATTTCTTCTCATTTCATTCCAAAACTCGGAAGCAAGTACGAGGAGAGAAAATTTTGTTTTTCCTTACTAACTCGAAAGCATATCGGAAGGAATTTAAATTAAATTCCCTCCCTTTCTTTTCTCTCCTTTTCCCTCCCATCACTTTCTTTTATCTTCGTTAAAAACTCGGAAGTGGACCCTTAATAACTGAGCTAACTAATCAAGCACTATCACTTGCAACCCAAAATCAAAAGCCCAAAAATCATATTTACACCACGTATTTTCAACTGATTCACAAGTGCGTATTCCAATTTCCATGGAGATAAAATAGTGTGTGTATGTGTGTGTGTGAGAGAGAGAGAGGGAGAGGGTATAGAGAGAATTTACTGTGTGTTCCGAGCAAAAATAGCCAGCAGGTTCGACGAGGTTTGCACATAAACCGTCTGCGTATGACGCACGTCGGCGGAGATTTGAAAATGGGGGAAAGTCGTCTGCGGATTTCCCGGCGGAGATTAACCAGAGAAAGGTGATCAGCGCCACTGACAGCGTGACCTGTGGTATCATCTTTGGCGGAGGCGGGAACATGAATCCAACTACCAAACCGGATTCCGGTGAGGCCGCGTGCGTGCGTGCGTGGTTAAACGATCAGTCTTTCTTCTGTTATTTAAGACCATCCCCATCGGTGATGTGAGAGTCACAAAAAAAAAAAAAAAAAAAAAAAAAAAAAAAAAAAAACATGAAAAGTCACCAAAATTGGGAAACTTTTCTCAAATAATACTTTTTTATTTTTTTATTTACCAAAGTTACTTATTGTTCAAAGTTTTGTCCAAAATGTCCCAATTTTTTTAAACTCGCTACACCGTGTAGCGATTTTAAAATTTTCCGTTTAAAATCGCTACACGGTGTAGCGATTTTAAATTTGTTAAAATTTATTTTAATTTATGATATTTATGATATCTAAAAAAAAAAAACTAAATTTGAAATCGCTACACGAAGTAGCGATTTCAAATTAAAACCAAAAACCAAGCCAAAGTCGTACACACACGTCCAACCAAAACAAAATAAAGATTGTACTTAGTCCCGTCCCACTTTAAATTACAAAATAATAATATAAAAATTATATATTAATAAAAAAAAAATAGAAATATTATTTTTTTTCATCTCAAATAAATATTTTAAAAAATGTAATTCTATAAAAAATTATATTTTTCGTTTCAAAAATAAATATTACTTTCGACTCAAAATGAATAATCAAAAAATAATACTACATTTTTTATCCCAAAAAAATGAGCATTACTTCTTTTCGTCTCAATGAATATTTAAAAAAATTATACACTTCATTTGCCTCAAAAATTAATATTATATTTTGAGACGAAGGCACTAACATTACAAACATTAATTTTAGAGGCGAATGAAGTAGTATTAATTTTTAAAATATTCATTGGGATGAAGGAAGTAATGCTCATTTTTTGGGGATAAAAAATGTAGTATTATTTTTTGGTTATTCATTTTGAGTCGAAAGTAATATTTATTTTTGAAACGAAGAATATAATTTTTTATAGAAGTACATTTTTTAAAATATTTATTTGATATGAAAAAAATAATATTTCTATTTAATTTTTTTATTAATATATAATTGTTATATTATTATTTTATAATTTAAAGTGGGACGGGACGAAATACAATCTTTATTTTGTTTTGGTTGGACGTGTGTGTACGGACTTTGGTTTGGTTTTAATTTGAAATCGCTACTACTTCGTCGTGTAGCGATTTCAAATTTAGTATTTTTTTTTAAATATCATAAATATTAAAATAAATTTTAACAAATTTAAAATCGCTACACCGTGTAGCGATTTTAAACGGAAAATTTTAAAATCGCTACACGGTGTAGCGAGTTAAAAAATGTGGGACATTTTGGGCAAAACTTTGAACAGTCACTTTGATAAATAAAAAAGTGAAAAGGTATTATTTGAGAAAAAATTCCCAAAATTGGTGATCTTGGGCAATTGGCCGACCTGAGGTTGGCCCCGGTTGGGTCACCTCTTTTTTTTTTTTGATCAAATTATTTTGATTTTGTGTTTATATAAATATATTTTTAAAATTAATATATTTTATATAATTATATAAAATAATAAAAAAAATATATCAAAAAAAAAAATTTTTTTATAATTGTATGGGTAATTTTTTTTAATAATTGTACGGGTAATTTTAAAAATATTATTACTAACACATTATTTAAAAAAATAAAATGATAAGTATATTAGATAAGTTAAAGTAAAGAAAAAATAAATATTCCCTCTGTCCCACGTGAATGCAAACTTATTTCTATTTTGTTCCGTCCCACGTAAATGCAAACTGTCCAAAATGGAAACAAATTTATTATTTTATACTCCCTCCGTCCAGTTACATACTTCACACTTTCTATTTTGGGCGTCCAATTACATACTTCACACTTTGTCTCCTACATTATTTTAATACTCACAACACCATTATAATTTACTATTCCCTCCACTCATTCTCTCTCCTATTTTACTTTTACACTCACAACATTATATCATTATTTTTTTTCTTAATCCACGCGTGAACAGTAACTGTGAAGTATTAACTTGGACGGAGGGAGTATTCACCCTACCCCACCCACTCATTCTCTCTCTTCATTTTTCACCATACAATTTATTCAACCAACCTACTATTAACTCCACTCATTCTCTCTCTTCATTTCCTACCACATATTTGCATTATCTTAATAATATTTCTTAGTTATTGTGCCCAAGAAAATGGTTTACATTTACATGGGACGGAGGGAGTATTTTATTTTTAAAAGGATGGGTTGGGTTGGGTTGGGTTGGATCACTGATGGGAGTATAAATTATATAAGGTTGGGGTTGTGTATATGAAAGTGAGAGAAATTAATATTTTTTTGAGATTGGGTTGAGTCGGAGTCACTGATGAGGATAGTCTAATAGTAAATAGTAAATAGTAAATAGACGGAGTCTGAACTGAAGAGCGTTAGCCACACTCGCCAAAAGTAGATATCTTCAAAAATCAATGAGTCGCTTTAAAAAAAAAACAATAAGTACGCTTTAAAAAAAAAAACATGAGTTGCTCTTATGAAAAACTAGTTTTTTGTTAAGCTTAACAAAAAACTAGTTTTTGGACCCGGTTTAAACCTATGATACGCGTATTGAACCGAGACCGGTTCATTAACAAAATTGAACCGCGTTTAATCAACTCAAATCCAAACGAACACACACAGTAAAACACACAGTTACGACGCCGCAACATAGAAATTCATCGAGCTAAAGCAGAATTCAATAGAAAATCAATCCGTTTCAATCGATTGAGGTAATATATGATTCACTATCAATTATAGACTATCAATACATATATTTACAATCATTCCTAATTGTTTTATTCAATTCTGGCAATTTTTTATTAGGTTAAGATGAACTTACGTGATTTTGAAGATGAAACTGGAAGTAATGCTACTGTAATTGATCTAATTCAGAACGAAGTTGAAACTGGAGATAATGCTACGGCAATTGATCGAATTCTGCACGAAGTTAATGATAATCACGATACAGGTAATACAATTTCATAATGCCAGATATGTTATATATAATGCTAGTAGTTTGAAGTACAATTTTTAATTTTCTTAAGTACCAGATTGTGTTATTTTGATTGCCAGTTTTTGTTATTTGGAATGCTAGTTTTAATTTTTTTGAATACTTTGTTCATTGAATTGCCATTTTATGTTGTTAGGAGTGCCAGTATCACTTATTTGGAATGACAGTTTGTGCTAGTTAGTTATAGTTTGTTTTATTTGTAGCTTTAGCCAATGTCTAGTCATTGAAGTGCCAGTTTGTGTTTTTATGAGTGCCAGTATCACTTATTTAGAAAGCCGCTTATGTTATTTAGTTCCAGCTTTGTTTTATTTGTAGCTTGACCAATGTCTATTCATTGAAGTGCCATTTTATGTTGTGAGGAGTGCCAGTATCACTTATTTGGAGTGCCAGTTTATGTTATTTAGTGCCAGTTTGTTTTATTTGTAGTTTCGGTCACTGTTTTATTATTGAAGTGCCATTTTATATTGTTAGAAGTGCCAGTATCACTTATTTGGTAAGCCGCTTTTGTTATTGAAGTTCCAGGTTGTGTTATATGTAGCTTCAGCCACTAGAGTGTCAGTAAATCTTTTTCCATTGAAGTGCCAGATTGTGTTATTTGGATTGCCAGTTTACGTTATTTAGAGTGCCAGATTTATTTTTTAGGAAACTTTGCTCACTGAAGTGCCAATTTGTGTTTTTAAGAGTGCCAGTATCACTTATTTGGTGTGCCAGTTTTGTTATTGAAATTCCAGGTTGTGTTATTTGTAGCTTGACCACTAGAGTGTCGATAAATCTTTTTCCATTGAAGTGCAGATTGTGTTATTTGGATTGCCGGTTACGTTATTTAGAGTGCCAGATTTAATTTTTTAGAAAACTTTGCTCACCTGAAGTGCCAATTTGTGTTTTTAGGAGTGCCGGTATCACTTATTTGGTGTGCCGGTTTGTGTTATTGAAGGTCAAGTTTGTGTTATTTGTAGCTTGACCACTAGAGTGTCGGTAATTCTTTGTTCATTGAAGTGCCAGATTGTGGTTTTTGGAGTGCCAGTATCACTTATTTGGTGTGCGGATTTAATTTTTAGGAAACTTTGTTCTTTGAAGTGCCAATTTGTGTTTTTATGAGTGCCGGTATCACTTATTTGGTGTGCCGGTTGTGTTATTTGTAGTGCCAGTTTGACTTATTGATGTTCCAGTTTGTGTTATTTGTAGTTTCATCCACATATTTGTAGGAAACTTAGTTCATTGAAGTGCCAATTTGTGTTTTTAGTAGTGCCAGTATCACATATTTGAAGAGCCAGTTTGACTTATTGATGTTCCAGTTTGTGTTATTTGTAGTTTCATCCACTCTCTTGTTATTGAACTGGCATATTAAAAAATTAAAGCGGCACTTAATAATACACTAACTGGCACTTTAGATATAAAGAAAAATAGAAACAAACAAGATAACTTATTATTCAATAGATATTATACATTAAAAAAAAATACAAACAAACAAAACAACTAAACAAACAAACATAAAAACATAACAATTATTCATTCATTCATGCTCTCCATAAACTTAAAGAGTGCAGAGTGCTGGAACATATCATGCTCTCCATAAGCTTTAGTTGCCCCACGATCCTTGGCATGTAACAGAAGAGAATCCCAAATCCATGTTGATTTCCTGCTGTTCTTATTGTCACAGAATGGGCAGTGAAGTTTATCTGCACTGTTCCACAAGCTATAATATCCCTCCTTCAAATCTTCTAAAAAACCTGCAATTTTTTTAGCACCTCTTTCTTCCTCTTTATCGTCAACATTTTCCTCATTCTTGACTGACCTACTCGTACTCATATTGAGAAATTGATTGATTTTTAGATGAAATTTAGAAATAAAAAAGAAGGGAAGATCTAACTTATTTATACTAAAAACGTGATTGTACACATTTATTACTCGTGTCTCTTTGAATACGTATTTGTTGAATCCGTGATCTGTATTTATTACTCGTGACTCTTTGAATACGTATTTGTTGACTCTTTGAATACGTATTTGTACACATTTATTACTCGTGACTCTTTGAATTCGGGAATTTGGCACTATTAAATCCGTGAATTTGACTGTATACATTTAATGCTCTCTGAATTCAATAGTAAGTTTGAATGGTTTTTTGTACACATTTATGAAACTTGGCACTATTGAATCCGTGAATTTGGCATTTAATAGTAAGTTTGAATGGTTTTTTGTACATAATTATGATTTCTAAGTGCCCGTTTTATTGTTTCAAAGTGCCCGTCTTAAGGTTTGAAAGTGCCCATGTTATGGTTTCAAAGAGCAAGTTTTATCTATATTGCCAACGTATCAAAATACATTACATCAGTGCCAGTTTTATGATTTCAAAGAGCCAGTTTTATGATTTAAAAGTGCCATTCTTAAGGTTTGAAAGTGCCCGTTTTATGGTTTCAAAGTGTCATTCTTAAGGTTTGAAAGTGCTCGTTTTATGGTTTCAAAGTGCCCGTCTTAAGGTTTGAAAGTGCCCGTGATACGGTTTCAAAGAGCAAGTTTTATCTATATTGCCAACATATCAAAATACATTACATCAGTGCCAGTTTATGATTTCAAAGAGCCGGTTTATGATTTAAAAGTGCCGGTTTTATGATTTCAAAGAGCCGGTTTAAGGTTTCAAAGTGCCATTCTTAAGGTTTGAAAGTGCCCGTTTTATGGTTTCAAAGTGCCATTCTTAAGGTTTGAAAGTGCCCGTGTTATGGTTTCAAAGAGCAAGTTTTATCTATAGTGCCAACAATTGCTTGTCTTTGAATTCGTGAATTTGGCACTACTAAAAAAATAAACTGGAACTACTAAAAACATAAACTCGGAACTTCATTGAACAAAGTATCATAAAAATACATCAAACACAACAATATTAAAAAACGAATTTAGTACCATTAAACACTACCACTACCACTGCTCCATCATCGCCTACGTTGTCATTCAATTTGTTTTTGGATCATATTCATTCAAAATATATTCCAAATACATTTCCAAAGCCTTGTGGTGAATCCTAGCGGCTTCATCAATGATGTTGTGAGCATTGCCAAACTCATGAGCATGATTGACTATCCCCACATAATCCTTATCCCTACAATTGTGTTCATTACATGGCTCCGATGGACAACGAAATGAGGAGTACCAGTTGCAGAGGAAGGCTGCAAAACAACAAGATGACCATTGAGGAATTTTTGGTAGCACACCATGTATATTTTCCAACTTTTGTCATCATTTGAATCACCCAAAGTTGGCTCCCCAGAATTTACCTTGCCTTTGTTCATCACTAGAAAAATTATTAAAGCTAGAATTTTTCTTGAATTTTATGTATATGCTTGCCTTTGGACAGATTTATATAGGCTGAGTACTTGAAACCAGTCAAAAAAGTTGGTCAATGAATTCAATGCACTTACCAACTGTACACATTTATTACTCTTTGACCATTAAAGACAAGTAAACATATCATTATTTATTACTGTTGAAGGAGGTATATTCGACGGAATATACTTCCTTAATAAATTTAATATCCAGTAAATGTTGTTTAAAGTGCCAGTTTATGTTGATAGGAGTGCCAGTATCACTTATTTGGTGTGCCAGTTTGTTTTGTTGAAGTTCCAGTTTGTGTTATTTGTAGCTTCATCCAATGTCTTGTTATTGAAGTGCCAATATTACTTGTTTTAGGTACCAGTTTGTGTTATTTCTAGTGCCGATTTAATTTTTTAGGAAACTTTGTTTATTGATGTGCCGATTGTGTTTTTAGGAGTGCCGGTATCACTTATTTGGTGTGCCGGTTTGTTTTGTTGAAGTTCGGTTTGTGTTATTTGTAGCTTCATCCAATGTCTTGTTATTGAAGTGCCAATATTATTTGTTTTAGGTACCAGTTTGTGTTATTTCTAGTTTTTTCAATGTTATTTCTAATCGAATTCTTTATTTTTATTTGCAGCAAGCCATATTGATATTACCTCATCACTGCTGGGTATAAAAGCAAAGACATGGGAAGAACTGCATCAATTGTACAAGGATCATTCCAATGCATTGGGATTCAGTGTTAAAATTACAACCTCGCGTGTTTCTAAAAAAACATCAAGGCCAATAGATAAATATTTTATGTGTTCATGCCAGGGATACACACAAAGAGGAAATGAAATTGATGTTCCAGCTCCAATAGAAGTCGGTGAATTAGAGATTCCATCTCCATTGGAAAGAATTGAAAACCCAAAGAGTAAATTGAGGAGAAAGAAAGCCCCTTCTAAAAGGACGGGTTGTCGAGGCTCTTATGAGAGTAAAATTGTTAATTAAGGAAGACTTATATGTGGTTGCACGGCACGAAACCGAACACAACCATGAGATGACAAGGCGAGAATGGAACCACTTAAAGCGTAGCGAGAGGTCGATATCGTAAGCTACGGGAAAAATAATAGAAGCGGTTTGAAGAAGGCGGCATCAAGCCAGCTGATGGATTTAATGTTTTGGCAAAAGCAGTTGGTGGGGAAGAATATGTTGGGCATACAAGAAGAGATCATCTTAACTTTGTACAGAGATTGAGAATGGAAAAAATAGAAATGGGCGATGCACAAACTGTAGTTGATAGACTGAGCCAAATTCAGGATGAAGGATTCTACTTCAAAATGCAATTTGAGGAAGAAAGTAGGCTCAGTACTTTGTTTTGGAGAGATGGTATGATGAGGAAGGATTATGAATTGTATGGGGATGTTGTTGTGTTTGATACAACTTATAACACAAATAAATACAATTTGATTTGTGCACCAATAGTTGGGGTGAACAACCATTGGAACACTGTGATGTTTGGTTGTGCTTTCTTAACAAGTGAAAAGACAGAGACATTTGCTTGGCTTCTCAAGGAATTTGTAAAATCAATGGGTGGAAAAGAACCAAAAACAATATTCACCGATCAAGACTTTGCAATGTCGAAAGCGATTGAAGAGGTAAATTTTATTTTATTTCCAATATTTCATTTATTGTTTTTTACTATGTTCTTGTTAATTTAATAAAAAGTGCCATTGCATTTGTTAGTATGTGCCGGTACTTGTTTTAGACGGTGCCGTACTTGTGTTAGTAAGTTCCGGATCATTTCTTATAATGTAGCGGTGTTAGATTTGACGGGTTTTGAGGGAAGAAAATAATTTACTAAATTGAAACAAATTTAAATTACATTTTTTCCCTTCCCATAACCACCATAAGTCTTAACACCAGAAACTCCACCACATCCTCCATCACCTTTGTCAAAGGGCTTCTTCATGACCTTATCCTTCTTGCAAGAAGGAATTTCCACAGTCCAAACAACTCCAAATACTCCTTAAGGTATTTTGCCAAAGCCTTGTGCTCGGCTTTAGCAACATTGGAGAAAGAGGAAGTGGGTGCACAAGAATCAAAAGCATCTTTGAAGCATTGCAGTTTGGTTCCTTTCACGTATCTTACGCCCTGCACAAGGTTGTAGAGGGCATACATACAACTTTTCTGGAGATGTCCAGTCAGTCTGAGGGATACGAAGATGACCAAAGTGGAGTTTCTTTGTCATTTCACGAAAGGCACTCCTAAACTCTTTCTCATCGAGTCATACTCATCATTTGAGGACATATTAATTGAAATTATAAGAGAACCTGATTTTAATGAATGAAGAGATGTAATTTTGAAATATCCATTTCATGTGTTGTATAGTGCTATTTATAGTGCATATACCTACAACTGTTTTTGTTTTGTTTGTAAATGCTTTAACATTAGCTGGTTATGTAATTTCCAATGTTTGACTATTGTGTAACTTGACTTTTTACATAGAATTGTTAACATTCATGGTTATGTAATTTCCAATGTTTGACTGGAATAGGTAGATTATGTAATTTCCAATGTTTGATTTGGAGTAGGTAAATTATATGATTTGTAACGACTTTTTATATGTGCCAGTTCTTGGTTTAGTTAATGCCTGTTCTTGAATTAATAAGTGCCGATTCAGTGTTATGAATAACCGAGTGTTAGATTTATAATTGCTAGTGTTATTATTTTATAGTGCTAGTGTATAGCTTTATTAATGACAGTGTTTGACTATATTATAAATTATTGATGTGTTTTGAGGAAGAACAAGACATAGGTTATGCTTGTGGCACATTCAACAAAATGCTATATCTCACTTTGGACAACTAAAGACGAGATGAAGAATTTAAAAAGGAATTCAACAATTGCTTGAGAGGATGTAGTGATGAATGCGAGTTTGAAAATTGTTGGAATTCAATGCTAGAAAAATATAACCTTCTTGAGAACGAGATGGTTCAATCGTTTATATAGCTTCGAGAGAGAAATGGTGTACGGCATTGAGTAAAGATTTCTTCTCGGGCGGCATATTATCTTCACGAGAGAAGTGAGAGCACAAATCATGCCATATGTTTCAAAGCAAATAGAAGCACGTCCCTAACACAATTCTTTGATATATTCAATGAGACGGTAAAACGTTGGAGAAGTGTGGAGAAACGAAAGGAATTTGATTCAATAAACTCAAAGCCTCGCACGAAATACATGGAGCTTTAATAAGACATGCAAGGGAGGTTTACACGGAGGAAATATTCAGATTTTTTGAAAAAGAGGTCAAGGCGGCTTTTCTTTGCAAAGTTTAATATTGGCTTTTGCTTGGATGAAAACAATAAGTTGTTTGAAGTTGCTCATGAGAACCATCCGAGACAAGTTTGAAAGGGTACTTTTCTCGCGAAATAATGAGAAGATAAGCGTAACTGTACATGCAATCATTTTAGTGAGGTCGGTTGGTTGTGCTTTCATTGCATTAAGGTTCTCAACTTGACAAATATCGATCGGATACCGGAAGAGTACATTCAAAAAAGATGGACAAAGACGGCCAAAACAAATGTATGGAATAAAACTTACCAAGGTAAATCTACTACTCCAACTGAGCAACACAATTCAATTCCTTGGAAATAACAGATGGCGAGAAAGTACTACGATTTAATGATGACATGCCATGAAAACAGTGATGCAAGAAGAATTCTAGAAGATGGGTTTAATAGAGATACATTGCTAGTACAAGAAATACTCTCCCGAAACGTACAAGGTGTTGAACCAACAACAAGTGAAAATAATAGTGCTTCAACAAGCACTGACATTCGGTGCACTGCAGGTGGCCCACGGATCCTGTACGTGCAGATACAAAGGGTAGAAAAAGAAAACCTAAAACAAAGTTTGAACGGAGAAAACCAATTACTAATGAGTATGGTTCGAAGACCCCTAATGAACATTTGATTTGATATTTTTGTAACCAAACATTATTGTTTTCACATAGTTACAACTGATTGTATTTTTTATAATATTGTCCAGTGAGTGTTTAATAAAACTTTGTTAATTGAAGTGCCAGTTTGTAATATTTAGAATGCCCGTATTACTTATTTGGAATGCCAGATTATGTTATTTGGAGTTTCAGTTTGTCTTTATCGTAAATGCCAGTTTTATGGTTTCAAAGTGCCCGTCTTAAGGTTTGAAAGTGCCCGTGTTATGGTTTCAAATAGCAAGTTTTACCTATATTGCAAACATATCAAAAAACATTACATCAGTGCCAGTTTTATGATTTCAAAGAGCCAGTTTTATGAATTCAAAGTGCCAGAATTATGGTTTTTAAGTGCCCCTTTTATGGTTTCAAAGTGCCATTCTTAAGGTTTGAAAGTGCCGGTTTATGGTTTCAAAGTGCCATTCTTAAGGTTTGAAGCGATTGTATTTTTTATAATATTGTCCGAGTGAGTGTTTAATAAAATTTTGTTAATTGAAGTGCCGAGTTTGTAATATTAAGAATGCCCGTATTACTTATTTGGAATGCCGATTATGTTATTTGGAGTTTCGGTTTGTCTTTATGGTAAATGCCGGTTTATGGTTTCAAAGTGCCCGTCTTAAGGTTTGAAAGTGCCCGTGTTATGGTTTCAAAGAGCAAGTTTTACCTATATTGCAAACATATCAAAAAAACATTACATCAGTGCCGGTTTATGATTTCAAAGAGCCGGTTTATGGTTTCAAAGTGCCATTCTTAAAGTTTGAAAGTGCCGGTTTTAAGGTTTCAAAGTGCCATTCTTAAGGTTTGAAAGTGACGGTTTTATGGTTTCAAAGTGCCATTCTTAAGGTTTGAAAGTGCCCGTGTTATGGTTTCAAAGAGCAAGTTTTATACGTAATGGTAAGTGCATTGAATTCATTGAATTGTTTGAGAGCTGTTCCATGGCATTGTGATTTTGCATCAATAAAAATATTAAAAAACAACACTAATTCACTCATAAAAAAACAATAATTCAAATATAAACAATTCGGATACAAAACACCAATTCATTGTTTTGTTGTTGCTTTCCTAGTCACGATACTTCTTCGCAACCCTCATTTCATCATCTAATTTTTCTATTCTTTTCTAAATCTTTCTTTTTTTTTCTTCTTCTTTCCTTTTCTTTTCTTACGCTTTCTTTTTTTTTCTTCTTCTACCCTTTTATTTTCTTCTTCTTCATCAATCTTCTTCACGGCTTCTCTTTTCTCTCTTGTAAACAACCCTAGCTTGCTTCACTAAATGATCACGTTCGGCATTAATATCACGGAGAAGTAGACTTGCTAGAATCTCGGCCCTCATACGCACCCTTGACGAGTTATCACACAACTCGGGGCATGAGTAAATTGCGCCGATTAAATTGCCTCATTTCGGCCATTACATATACTCATGATCCTATTAGCATTATCATTTTCTTTCATAATCCATTCAACTTGCATATGCTCAAACTGAAACTTCAATACATCTGCGGACACTTGGATGATTTATGTGATTTAAGAACTTTTTGAAGGGTGCTTCTTTAACGAAAAAAAAAAAAAAGCAAAATTAATATGAAAGTTTTGGTAAAAAAATAACAAAAAAAAAAAAACAAAAAACAATTCAATAAATAAGATTACCATGCTATGAGCAAGTTTTGGCACATTCTGTCTCTTCCAATCATTCATTGGCAAGTTGTCAAGATACTGAAATGATTGACTCTCAGTATTGACAACAAAAAGTGTGTAATGGCCACTCTTGTTGTCACCTCTATGACAGGGCAAAAAGAGCGCAAGAAAATAAGTGCGAATATCGAGTTTGAAAGTACCGGTTCAAGTACATGTATGTATAAAATGACAATGCTTACCAATTTAACTTCACTCAAATCGGGTATCTCAGCATCATTAAAATTAACATCAATCCATTGTTCTAAACTATCAGTGATTTCTTGCCCAGCTGATGATACAACATCTTGAGATGTCTTCGTTGTACGTTGAATCCAAGCAGCCTGTATAACACATTAATAACATCAAATTTAAAAATGCACACAAATATAATTTAATTAACAAATAATCATAGATAATATAATTATTGAATGTATTAGCATAATAGATAAAGAACTTACGAGAATGACTAAGCCCAAACATAAACTTCTTCATTCTACCAGGGACTTTTGCTCCATCTTATTAAGAAGAATAGCCCAACTCTCGATGGTATTTGAAGTTACTTCCTTGTCTTCATCCATGCTCAAAATATCTTCAACCGATAAGCTATGGAACATTTGAGTAAATAGGATCACAAGTCTTTGTAAAGAAAAATAAATTAGTAAATGCTTTTACATACAAGTGTATACATTCATAAAAGGTGCCATTGTTTGGGTATTCATAAATTTATAGCTTAATCTTTGATTCTTTGAAAAGTGTGTAGACATGCACATGTCAACGGCCTCCTTTCTCGGCTTCAACATCGGTCGCAACAAATCGGCATTGTTGATCATAAACCGAGAACAGGATGCCACAAATTCCTCATTAGCTTCCCCACGAGTCCACTGTGCACCCTACATTGACATCTCATAACAACTCATAAAAGATTTGCTCTCATTTATATTCGCAATAATGTTATCAAGAGCTCTATTTTGTTCATCATCATCATCATATGTCTCTGAAAAATCTCATTAACTTCTGTTGTTTACGCTCTGAATGTTCTCTTCTCTCCTCACTAGATACACCGAGATAAATCAAGGTCAAATGATGGAATTGGACCTTTCCTTTTCTTACCCGTATCGACTTTTGTTGTCTTCACAAACCACGAAATAATATTGTCAATCTCATAAAAATAATCATCATCAAAAATATCATCTTCTACTTCCTCCCCCTCCCCTCCCCCTCCGCCTCCCAATTCCCCTCGGTCTCTTTCTCTTCCCCAATCTCTTGTTTGCATTTCTTCCCTTCTCTTTCTTGATAGATTTCGGTCTTTCAATGTGAGCATGGACTGACATTATCAAGGTCCTTCCTCAATATATCCCATGACTCCTTAACATCCTATATCAATGAAAAATAGTAAGAATGAAAAATAGTGTGTGTATTTTAAGTGCCAGTAGATATTATTCATTGTGCCAGGTTTAGTAATCAATAGTGCCATCATAAGAAATTCAAAGAACCAGTTTAAGTAATAAATAGTGACAATACTTACATTGCTTCCCTCTGCAATTCTTTCCTTTGAATCACTTTCAATCCTTAACGGAATACATTCTTCCTCCACAAACTCACTGGGTACTTCCTCCACAAAATCGTCGCCACCCCTACTTATAGGATAAACATTCTTTCCATAAAAAATTAAATTACCCCATTGACTTTCGATTCGGAATCAATCCTCTCTTTGAATTTTTAGCATTCCAATGTTTAATCAAAGTGAGAACAGTTGATTCATTCACCCCTTGAAATGGAAATCTTTGAAGGTAAGCAATCACCAACACCATAACACATCCACTACAATTTTTTGAATTCTTTTTTGAGTCTTAAACCTATTTACACCACGACATAATTTGTCCAAAACATATTGACACCAATCAAACTTGCTTATACGTGAAACGTCTTCTACAATACTTAGCGGTGACACATCAATTGTTTTTGTAACTCTTGGGGCAAGAAAAATACCAACAACAAACGGCACAAACAAGCGTTTAAATTCATCCCCACCTTGATGTAACTCGAAATGCATTCCAAAAGTTTATAGGCGGGAAGACCATCTTGAGTACGCCCAAATTCCTCAAAATATCGATTTCTCAATTCCATATTTGTGCTTTGGATGATTGATTTACCTTATACTTTGCAACATTTCTAGGTAGACAAAATATATCATAGACATCCGATCTTTGTAATAACATATTTATCGATGAATTGATTTGTTGTATCCTTGTGATTGGTTCAAATCTTTCAACAAGAAAGCTGAACAAGCCTAAGCGGCAATATCTTAACATCAAGATTCAACGAGAGATCCAAATCCAATAGCCTAACATCTCTCTTACGCTGCGGAGTTAAATGGAGCTCAACGAGTCTTTTGGGAGTACACGAATGCTCAAATTTATCACCCTTTAGGCCTCTTAATAGTGATATCAAAATCATCATCATCCAAAACTCTTTACGCTTTGATGGGCGAAAATAAATATCCAAAAAACATAACATCGGTGCCGGTTTTATAATTTCAAAGTGCCCGGTTATAATTTCTAAGTGCCCGTTTTATGGTTTCAAAGTGCCCGTCTTAAGGATTGAAAGTGCCCGGGTTATGGTTTCAAAGAGCAAGTTTTATCTATAATGCCAACATATCAAAAAACATTACATCGGTGCCGGTTTATGATTTCAAAGTACCGAGAATTATGGTTTTTAAGTGCAGGTTTTATGATTTCAAAGACCGGTTTTGTGATTTCAAAGTGCCGAATTATGGTTTTTAAGTGCCCGTTTTATGGTTTCAAAGTGCCATTCTTAAGGTTTGAAAGTGCCCGTGTTCTGATTTCAAAGAGCCAGTTTTATCTATAGTGCCAACATTTGCTTGTTTTTGCAATTAAATGTGAACGTGCAACTGTTTCGATAGTGCAAGTGCAAGTTCAAATAAATGTGACAGTGCAACGGTTTCTATGTGCAATATTTAGGGTTTCAATAGAGCCAACATTTTCTTATGTTTTGCTTATATTTATGGTTTCAGTAGAGACAACATTTGCTTATATTTAGGGTTTCAATAGAGCAACTGATTTGAAATCGAAGAACAATATGACTAAAAACAAGTAAAATTATACCTTCGTTACGCTTCTTGCTCCTCCTTTCTTTGGATTGATCGGTCATAATGTCGAATAACAAGTAAAATGACGAATGAAAACAGCTCGGAGATGATGAAACTCGGTGGAAAGCGATACGCCATAGCAGCTCAGAGATGATGAAAGTAGGAAAAATCGAATTGAAAGGCACAAATGTGGAAATCAAAAATCAAATACGCCGCGAGAAATTGAACCGGACCGAAAAAGCGTAAGAACCGTCCGCTAAATTGAACCGCGGTTGAAAAACACGTTTTTTGTTAAGCTTAACAAAAAACGCGTTTTTTGTAAGTTTTTGGCAAAAAACATGAGTAGTACGCTTTAAAAGAAATTTTAGGACTACTTTTTTTCAAAATAAGATCATTTGATAGATCATTAAAACTAACCTTTATTATTAGTGCTTATTTGTTTGGTAACTCAATTAAGTTTTTAATTTGAAATATTTTAAGAGATTAAAAAGTTAAGCAAATTTTGTTTTGTAAGATAAATTGCAATCACTTAATTAATTAAGATTGTCTTAAAAAAAACTATTAATTTTAAGTTGAAAATGAGTAGCTTAAGCAATTAAGAGGAGAAAGAAAAAATTAAAAATGGAATGAGATCAAATGCATCCATCAACTATTTTATTTATATATTAAATGATACTTTCTTTTATTGAAATATTTTAACTTTTCATATAAATTATATTTGATCTAGTATTAAAATATAATTTTATTTATATTAAACTATTGATATTAATAATATTTTAATAAAGTATCATAATTAATTTTTTTTCATTTTTTGTCAAAATTTAGACAAACTTATCAAAATAATTAACAAGATAAATTTTATTATGGGTTAAAAAAAGTACTAATAAAAAATATTTAAATATTATAAAATATAATCTAATTATAATAATAGTGACGTATATGTTGAAGATTTTATTTTATTATACACCCATTAAGATTATTCAAATAATTTTTTAAATGTTAAGTTCAAACTTTAAATAAATTCAGATATAAGTGATTTGTCATTATCAAACAAACTGAACTCTTAATATTCAGCAACTTAATAATTTCAGCTCTTTATTTTTCAGTTTTATATTTTCAGAGCTTAATTTTCAATTTTACCAAACATGCCTTAGGGCCTGTTTGGTAAAACTGAAAATTAAGCTCTGAAAATGTAGAGCTGAAAATTAAGAGCTGAAATTATTAAGTTGCTGAATTTTGAAGACTTATGTTTGTTTGATAATGACAAATCACTTACATCTGAATTTTCAGAATTTCAACTCAACATTTAAAATATTATATGAATAATATTTATGATTTTATAATAAAATAAATTCATTATTGACATATACATTATTATTATTATTATTATTATTATTATTATTATTATTATTATTATTATTATTATTATTATTATTATTATTATTATTATTATTATAAGTAAATTTTAATCTTATAATATTTAAATATTTTTATTTGTACTTTCTTTATCCCATAATAATATTTATCTTGATTAGTTTGGTAAATATGATCACAAATGTTGACAAATAATAAAAAAAATTATATAATGATACTTTAATAAAAATATTATTAAATATTAATATTAAAAAAAATTATATTTTCATACTTGGTCAAATATAATTTGTATGAAAAGAAAAAATATTTCAACAAAAGGAAGTAACAATAAATAAATAAATAAAATATGTTGATGTGTGGATTTGAACTCATTCCCTTTTTTTCTCATTCTTTCCACCTCTTACCTTGTTAAGCTACTCCTTGCCCCCTTAAAATTAATAGCCTTTTTTAAGACAATCTTAATTATTTAAGTGATTCAAATTTACCTTACCAAACAAGCTTAATTTTTTAATCTCTTAAAGTATTCCAAATTAAGATCTTAATTTGGTTACCAAACAGGCCCTTAATTCTAGCATTAATAATCTCCTAATCATTATTTTATGGGATTAATAATCATGTCCATCGTAACTCTATAATTAAAATGGTTTATTCTCATCCTTATCCAAAATATTATTTGCTCTCGAGTTGTAGGTAGGGGGAGAGAAAAACAAAAGGGAAGGAAAGAAAGGGGAGGGAAAGGAAGGAGAATGAAAGACTTATTTTTTTTCCAAGGTGCTCATGAGCTAGAAAGAAAAAAGGGAAGGAAAAATATAAAATTATATTTGTACTATTAATGAAGTAAAAAATGAGTTTATAATTGATAGATAAAATAGGTATATCAAAAAAAGTTTCTTTTATTTTATAAAATTCATTTCCTTCCAATTTTAGGGTTCACTCCCGAGTTTTTAAAGGAGGAAAAAGAAATGGAGGGGAGAGAAGGGGAAGGGGAAGGGTGAAGATGAACAAAATGGGCTGAAGCCCACGGACGGCCTGTCAGCCCGCCAGCCCGTGGCCTGCCAGCCCGCGGCCTGCCTAGCCCGCCACTTCAGCCTGCCAAGCCCAGTCCGCCTTCCCTCACGGGCCAGGCCTTGATAATTAGCTAACGGGCCGGGCCAAGCCTGCCGGGCTTTTAGGCCCGTTTAGCCCAAGCCCGCCAGCCCGTCAAAATTGTCAGAGTAGAAAGGAAAGTATTACGAAGCTGTGCTCGTCAGCTGTCTGGAGAATCCTTACCATTGTTTGCATTGTTGCCTTGCTGTTTAAGTGCTTGTGATCAAAGAATAGTGGTATGTGGTATAATTACTTTTTTCCTTTTTTTTTTCTAAAAAATGAAATACCTTATTTATAAAATTATAAAAGGGTAAGGTTGGTTGTCCCCCTCTTGTAATTTTCTTTTAATTAATAAAATCTAAGGGTACCGTACCTTTTTTCTTTTATATACTTTCGTTTCTTTTAATTTCGTTAAGTTTTATTTCTTTAAAAATTCTTAACTTTTTTTATAAAATTTTTTGAAAAAAAAATCAGTATTAACAAACATCTAAAATAGCATTTTCTATCAAAAAAAAGTTAATACACAGATAAGTTAATACACATATAAGAACTTAATAGAAACTGTTAAAAATATAATAAAACATTTAACATTTGAATATTTATCAACAATCGGCTTCTGTCGAAGTGGTAAGCATCTCTTTCACTTCACCCCACTTCAAACAACCCAGGTTTGAATCCCCCCATCCCCTATTTAATATTTTGAAAAAAAAAATGGGTAAAGCCCGCCTAAACCCGCCAATCCAGCCAGACGGGTAAACGGGGCGGGCCGGTCCTCGGGTAAACGGGCGGGCCGGGCCGGGCTTGGCCCGCGGGCTGAGAGAGAACGGGCTGGGCAATATCCGTTATCCGCGGGCTGCTTCCAAACGGGCCGGTCTGGGCCGGGCCGGGCTGGGCCGGGCCGGCCCGAACGTTCATCATCAGGGAAGGGGAAGGGAAAGAAGAGAGAGGAGGGAATTTATAAATTTCTTGAAGTGCTCCTAAGTTTAAGTGAAAAAAATTGAATTACAGTTGTATTTTTAATAAAAGGAAGAGAGAGTTATATTTGAGGGATAAAATAGGTTTAACCAAAAATATTATTATATAAGATTTCATTTCTATTCAATTCCTTCCACTTTTGGGGGAGAATTGTGTAGGAGAGAAAATTTAAAAAAAAAATTCCTTCATTTTCCTTCCACTTCCTTCTTAAAAAAACTCGAAAACAACTTTAAAAAATATATTAGGCCCCGTTTGGTTCGTGGTAAAGTGAGGAAAAATGGGGAAATGGGATGGACAATTCCTTTTTACTTTTTCATTGAGCATGTTATGTTCATTTTTTTGAAAAAAATTCCATTCCAAAATGAATGAAATTTCCTTCCAAAATTGGATGAAAATGAATTCCATTCCATTGGAATGAATTTTTACAAAATTTTATGACCAAAATACCAATCCAACCCAAATCACCCCCTGCCCCAGCCTACCCCACCCACCCCTTCCCCTCAAAAAAAAAAATTTACTCATTTTTTGTAACTACCCTACCTACCCCACACCACCCACCCAAAAAAAATAAAATTTACTAATTTTTTGTAACTCCCCTGCCTACCCCACCCCACCCACCTTCGCCCAAAAAATAAAAAAAAAAATTACTCATTTTTTGTAACTCCCCTGCCTGCCCCACCCCACCCACACCCACCTAAAAAAAATTTACTCATTTTGTGTAACTCCCCTACCTACCCCACCCAAAAAAAAAAAATTACTCTTTTTTAATACCCTATCCCACCCCAACCCCCACTTCCCCCAAAAAAATCATATTATTTTTTTTGAAAGAAGGGTAAATTGGATATTTTATATGTTTTCATTTCATTTCTATAATTTGTATTTTCAAATAAAACATGATTGTTGAAGAAATGGAATGGAAATTTCATTCCATTTCATGCCAACCAAACATGAGGTTTGACCACTTTTCATTTCTTTACAATTCCTTCAAGAAATCCATTTCATTGACCATTTCATTCATTCACTTTTTTTTCATCGAACCAAACGGGGCCTTAGATTTCCTCTCATTTCCTTTCCTTCCTTCCTTCCTTTCCTTTTTCTCATTTATAAAACTCGGGAACAAACCCTTAGAAAGATTGTGTAGGAGGGAAATGTTCAAAAAAATCCTTCTCTTTCCCTCCATTTCCTTTAAAAAAAATCTCGAAAGCAAGATTAACAAGAAAATTATTTTAAATTTCTTCAATTTTCATTCTCTTTCTGCCGTTCTTAAAACTCAGGAACACACCTTATTAACAGCCAAAGAATATACTCCCTCCGTCCAGTTACATACTTCACACTTTCTATTTTGGGCGTCCAATTACATACTTCACACTTTGTTTCTTATCCAAAATGGAAAGTTTTTTTCACTATTCTCTCCACTCATTCTCTCTCCTACATTATTTTAATACTCACAACACCATTATAATTTACTATTCCCTCCACTCATTCTCTCTCCTATTTTACTTTTACACTCACAACACTTTCAATATAATAATCCCTCCTTAATATATGTGTGAACAGTAAGTGTGAAACACTTACTTGGACGGAGGGAGTATTTCATTATTACTACCTATTTCCAAAAATACCCTTATAATTTACACAGTTCATACAAATAAAAAGCTTAAAACAATTTACAATGAGAAAATTTATGAACTACAAAAATCTTACTCCTTTCGTATTAAATACAAAAATCATACTCCTTTCGCCTCAAAATAAATGACCTTTTTTCATTGAAGGTTCATTCTAAAAATGCATATTTTTAATAAAAAAAATGTAAATATATATATATATATATATATATATATATATATATATATATATATATATATATATATATATATATTCTAGTTATTCATTTTTATTTTTTTTAAATTTTTTTTTGCAAATATATAATGGGTCATGAAAAAAAATTGTAAAAAATCATTTAGGGACACTATTTTTTTTGAAGAAAATGTTTCAAAATTTAATTTAGCTTGGGACAAAAAAGATGATTCAGTTTGGTTTGGAACAGAGAGAGTATTACGTATAAACTGTACTGCTTGCTACTACTAAGGCTCCGTTTGTTTAACGTAAAACATTTTTCGAAAAATAATTTTTTATAAAATATTTTTTAGAAAATGAGATAAACATGTTTTCAACTATTTGATAAGAAAAATATTTTTCGAAAAATGTTCAATTGAGTTAACTACAAATTTACCCACCCAAATCACCACCACCACCCCCACCCTACTCACCACTACCAACCCCGTCGAGTAAAAAAAAAAATTAAATTTATTTTTAACAACTCCTCCCCCAATCCACTCACCATCCCCAACCACCCCACCCCACCCACCACCACCACCCCCGATCGAGTAAAAAAAAATCATTTTAAATTTTATTTTTAACAACTCCTACCCCAATCCACTCACCATCCCCACCCACCCACCCCACCCACCACCTGTAACGACTCGAATTTCCATAAATTAAATAAATCCATAAACATGAATAATATCCCCAAAAACGAATCCATAACGGTAACTTAATTCAAACCATTACATCAGTGCGGAATAATCAAATGTAAAGGCTAAGTACAACTACTAGTACTAATAAAAGTTCTGAAACTCGAAATCATTAAATAACTAATTAATTCTACTTAAATTCTCCTTCTCTTCCTGGTGACAGTTCTCCTTCTTCTCTATTCCGATCCTGGGGGAAAAAGAAATGAAGGAATGAGCGAACAATGCCTAGTAAGTTCACACCTGGTCCCTTCGGTTCAATGAAGAGACGACCGGAATGAACGGATCCAAAGAATTATATTCAAGGATAGGTTATAATCAAACATGTACATATATATGGTAAGCAAGGAAAGTGTGGCCACTACGCATTTAGTTATACTTTCATCACTTCCGTCAATTCCATAGGATATACCCTACATTGAGTACTCCCAATATCGATCACCTTCATTGATGTCGAATTTTCCTTACACTTACTTTACATTAAGCATAGTGTAAAACTTGATTGGCATGCATCATTTCATACAAGTCATAATACATTCACAAGTAACATGCATCATTTCATGTTATATAATAATACTTGACTAGCATGCATCATTTCATACAAGTCATAATATATAGTGCATTCATAGGTACGTGAACACACATAGCAATTTTCAATACTTGAAGATATTCCATGAACAAGATCATATCATAGAATAAGGAATTCAAAATGACGATACATTTCACAGGAGTATTTTAGAAAAGTACTATCAGCCACAGATAGCATTCATGTTTTGAAAAGACTCGATGGAGTTTCCAACGAAATTGATATACGAAGTGTTTAGGAACGTAATTCCTTATCTTAGCTTTGCTTTCCTTCCTTAAGCAACGCCTTTACGCGAAATCTACAATCACGTAATAACATAACTTAGGCACAAGTAATCGTTTATTACTTCTTATGTACCTATACTTCCTTTCCTTAGTTAACCTATGAGTTACTCTTAGACTCACCTTAACTGGTTAACTAACTTTCTATTTTTTAGGAACTTTCCTAATTTAGCAGTTTCTTAATTTTAGAAACTTTCTTCTTATAGATCTTTTCTCACGAGGAAACTTAGGTTCATTCCTTTCCATGAAAGTCTAATTCCTTGATAGCTTCCTAATTACGGTCCCTCTTCTCTTTTGGGTAACCTTCTTTATTTGAAAAGTTTCCTTCTTCAGAAGCTTTCTATTTCGAAATCCTAATATTCTTGGAACCTAAGTCTTTTAGTATTCTTTTTAATACCAAAGTGTTATTTTTCTTCTTTCCCTTTGATATAACTTCTTTAAAGTCTTTGGACTTCTCCTTAATTTCAAAAGGTTCCTTTAGGTTTTCTTATTTTCAGAAAAGTTCCTTTAGTTTTTATAATTTCAACAAAGTCCTTTAACTTTCTAAAATTTACAAAGAAGTCCCTTGACTTTTAAAATTTTACAAAATAGTTCCTCAACTTTTGAATAATTGCAAAACAGTCCCTCAACTTTTAAATAATTGCAAAAATGTCCCTTAACTTTTAATTAATTGCAAAATAGTCCCTCAACTTTTAAATAATTGCAAAACAGTCTCTCAACTTTTAATTAATTGCAAAATAGTCCCTCAACTTTTAAAATTTACAGAACAGTCCCTCAGAAACTTTGGATTTTCATTTTAGTCCCTTAGTTAACTGTTCAGTGGATTAACTTAACTGAAAATCAGAATTTAACCATTCAGCTTTTTTAAACTTCCAGTTTGGTCCCTTTTTCAGTTTGAAAACTAACTATGTTTTTTCAAAATAGACCAAAAGCTTAACGATCAAACAAAAACATAATCCAAACATACCTAGGCCATTCGGCCGAATCCCTATAGGGTTCAAAACATTGTTTTTGTTCATCTTTTTATTTTCTAAACATTAACCAAATCATTTAATTCACATACTCCTTAATCAAAACAATTTTAATCATATTAATTGTGTTAGATTTAAATCTTTTTTATTCCAAATCAAGATGAACTAGGGTTATGATTACCTTATTATAACATTCAATTCCCCAATATTCAAACCCTCAATTTATTCATTAGGCTCTAAGATTAAACCATTAAAAATCTAAGAATGATCAACCTAGAATTAAAATAGCTTTAGAGTTTCAAAAATTCATAACTAATTCAATATTACTCCGAATTGAATGAAACGAAAACTAGGGTTTAGGGTATCACATTACCTTGATTATGGTGAATAAATATTAGCCAAAGAAGACCAAAATCCAGCTGTTCTCCCCTCCTTTCAGTTCCAGCTACCGCCCCCTCTCTCTCTCTCTAGGGTTTTTAAATTTTTATTTTTTTTTAATGAAGGATTATGGAAAATAATGAGGAGGTTTTATTATTTATAGCTAGGCTTTAACCTTCTTGGGCCCTTTAACCTCATTAGCCCACAACTTAGCCCACTTGATTAAATCATTGACTTGGTCCACCCAATTAAGTCCAAGTCCAACTAAATAAGGAGTATTATTTTATTTACTTTTCTAATTAAAATAATACTAAAAAAAAAATTAAAATTTTCGGGTCTTTACACCACCACCCCCTGTCGAGTAAAAAAAAATAATCATTTTAAATTTATTTTTAACAACTCCTCGCCCAATCCCCTTACCACCCCCTCTCCCGTCGAGTAAAAAAAAATAATTAATCATTTTAAATTTATTTTTAACAACTCCTCCCCCAATCCACTCACCACCCCCTGCCACCTTACCCCCCCACTCCCCGTCGAGTCAAAAAAAAAAAATTTGAATTTAACTACAAACTGTTTTCCGAAAAATGATTAATTTTTTTTTTTGACCCAACGGGGGGGGGGGTCGGGGTTAAGGGGTAGGGTGGTGAGAGGAGTGGGGGAGGAGTTGTTAAAAATAAATTTAAAATGATTATTATTATTATTATTATTTACTCAATGGGGGTGGGGGTTGGGGGTGGGGCGGTGAGTGGATTGGGGAAGGAGTTGTTAAAAATAAATTTAAAATAATTTTTTTTTTACTCGACGCGGGGGGGGGGGGGTGGGGATGGGGTGGTTGATGTGGGGTGGGTAACGTGGGGGTGTGTGTGTGTGTATGTGAGGGTGTTACCATTTTCAGAAAAATATTTTACTTAGGAAAAATTCATAAATCATTTTAGTTAGAAAAGTGGGAATAATATTTTTCGGAAAACATTTTCCCCACAAACACCGAAAAATATTTTCCAAAAAATATTTTCCTCCAAACAAACTAAACCTAAGTCTTAGAAATTCGTCCCAACCCATCTCCTACAAATGAGATTAATAGTTCATTTACCAAACTTATGATCTAACATCCAATCCAAGTGGAGTTCTTAGTTTGTTTGTTTGTTTGTTTTTTTTTTCTGTTAATTGAATCATGGGACATAGGATAAATGGCAGTCACAAAGCAAAAACCAAATGAGTTTTTCTTTTAACATAGTCTCTCCCATTAAATAATACTTCATCTGTCCTATATTAAATACTCTCTTCGTCCCATAGAACCTTACCCACTTTATCATTTAGAACGTCCCACTTATAAGTCACACTTCCTAAAAAGGAAACTTTTTAATACTTCTTTATTCAGGGGACCCACTTGTCATACTCACAACAACTATCTGTTGAAACAATTCTATTCCGTTAATCCCTATGCATATTCAGTTCTTAGAATAAGAATGATAAAAGAGAAAGGAAGGGGAAGCGTATACCTGATGAATCCATCTTTATGCCTTGATGTTCTTGAAGGCGGGAAGAAGAAGAAATGAGTAGGAGACTAAGTCTTCTAAATGATGAGTGCCTTCACTTTATTCTCAGATTATGGAGAGAGAATTAATGAATTTGTGTGTGTCCTTAGACTGATGGAAAGCCTTGTATATATAGGAACTTAAAAGGCACTTCATTTAGGGACCATGACAGGGCTAAAGTCGCACGCCTACAAATTAAATATCAAGACTCGGCTACAAAACTGCAGCTAGGACAAGTCCAGGGTCGATCCACTGAAGAACGGTTATTTAATTGCACAATTGTCACTTGACAAGATTGGGGGTTTAAAATTGATTTTATTAAATTCCTTAAACGGGAATTAAAAACTAAGTTGTAAAACAATTAACGGCAAACACTTCAGATTTGTCTCCGTCCCCGTTTATCAATCCAATATCATCGGTATAATTTCTTTCCCTTCCTCCCTATTCACTTGATCCGAGATATTTTTCAATCCCTATTTCTTCCGTATTAATGGTTATAAGCAGTGACACACTCACCTATTCCCCTAATCAATACCTAAACCTAACTGACACAGTCTAGATTTACAATATCGATTGATAAAGTTTTAAGAAATTAAGATCAAGAATTTCACTATTCTTTTGCAAACAGAACAAAACCTAGTTTTATCCCCTTCTCAATTTATCATGACACATGCATAAATCTCAAAGATGCTACTTGTGAAAAATCCTAATCTGACACAGACTTAAGATTAAACTAGCATTAAATCAATTACAAGGAAAAAGAGGGTGATCGAATCTCAAAACCCTAGAAACGATTTATCAATTAGAACAAGTAAAACTATGAATAGGGATTAAGGAATAAAGAACTCGATACCTCAATTGAATTAAATAAACGGTTCAGGATTCAAATCCGAAGCAATGGAATTAGTTCTCCATAAAAATGGCTGAAATCTCTAAGGAAGAATAATAAAAAGTCGAACCCTAAAACTGAAGTTAAAACAAGTATTTATACTTGTTCCCAAATAACAATACTAAATCTAAAAGGAAACCTAAAAAGAAAAAAGGAAAATAAAATTTAATAATAATAATAAAAATACTCCTTCCATCCAACACCAGTCAACCCTTTAATTCCCTCGGTCAACTCGCCTTCCAGCCCCGGTCAAACGTGCTGTCAACGGCCTAGAAATCCCCTTGGAATAAAGAAAAAGGAAAGTATTTAATAAATACATTTAATACTTCTCCAACTTTAATACTTCTCCAACCCAATGCTAGCACACAACAACTCAATTGCCTGGTCCAAAAAATGCCTCCTTGGTCCACGTGAGCTTCAATTTCCGGTCAAAGCATTGATTCCCTTGGTTGACTAAACTGAATCAGTATTCAGTTTCCAAAAACTCACATACTCCTTGGTCCCAAATTTTAACTTAAATTAATTTCTCAACCACTCATCACACGTACCCACTTCAATTTTCAACTTCTTTTCTTTCACTTTGATCCCTTAATTTTCAACCTTTTTCTTTCTGGTCCTCGAACTCTGCTGCTTTGTAATTTGATCCTTAAACTTCAGCTTCTCGCAGTTTGGTCCCTGCACTTCTGATAATAGCAACTTTATCCTCCACATTAATACTTTTGCAGGAACACACAAAATCACTCACAATATGCCTCACAATTACAAAGAATTCCCACAAACTCACCAATTCATAGTCTACTCAAAATTACATCAAAACTAATCTAAATTACATTAAAATAATGATAAAATGTCTAGAAAATTAGGGAATTACATATAGTGAAATCCGCCACATCAAATTCCCCCACGCTTAGACCATTACTCGTCCCTGAGTAATATCCTAACCCCACTCTAAGCACCGATCTAATCAGCGTAGCATGGGAGGAAAATGATCCATAATCTCCTCTAAACCTCCACATCAAAAGTCAACACAATCAAACACTCACTCAATGCACTCGGAGAATGCGGCCCCGCTCCTTATCACTCCAAAAATAACAATGGTATCAATGGCCTTAGCTCGACCCCAACTCCAAATATGCAAAAACGGGACACCAAGCTAAGGCCCACACATCAAAAAGCTAGGGGAAACTACAATGTCCTAAGCTTTTCCCACGCTATTCTCACACTACCACTCCCTCAAAATAAAGTCCATGCTCAAGCAAAGACTTACCTCGTGAAGTACGCCAACCCCCCTTATATCACCACAAGAGAAACGAGGATTTTCTATCTTACCGCCTCTAAACCAAACCTCCTACGCCCATATGATCAATCCTATCCTAAGCTCCAATCCTCCCTTATGTCTCCAACTCCGGTGATGCAAAGGATAGAAAGTATTTCACTCACTCACCTTTTGCCTAGGCGCCCTTTCGGGTTTTCACCTAGCCTCTCATTTTTTTTTTTTATATTTTGTTTTTCTATTTTATTATTTTTTTATTTTTTTTTTTATTTTTTTTTCAACACACCCTCTCCTTTTGCCTAAGTGCCCTCTCGGGTTTTCACTTAGCCTCTCTTTTATTTTTTTTATTTTTTTATTTTTTCTAAGTAAAGAAGAAGGCAACTACATACAATCAACATACAGGTACCCCACCCCCTCACTAAATCATGCATAGTCCCATATGCATTACTACATACCAAATGAAATAAGGAAGGGGAAGGGATACCTTACACAGAGGTGGAGGGAACCAATCTTCTACTTATAATAAGCAACAGCATCTTGCAAAAAGAAAATCAATCCAATAATCTGCGCCTTTCAATTACTCCAGTAGCTGAAATAACCGAACCATCTGTTCTCCTTGAATTTGTAAATGCTCAATAAGGAGGAACTGCTCCTTACGTGATGGGGACAATATTTTCTCCTACCTTTCATGTATCACGAAACATTGAAGGAGAAATGTCAAGTGAAGATTTAGGAGGTGGTTTGTCATCTGAAGTTTCAGCTATCAAAATTATCGACTATTGTTCCAACATTTAGGCCTGTGCTACTGCCTAAACAAATACGGAGCCGCCCATCAACTACTCTTGTTCTAGACTTGGATGAGACCTTGGTGCACTCCACGCTTGAACCTTGTGATGATGCGGACTTCACATTTTCTGTTAACTTTAACCAAACGGATCACACAGTTTATGTTCGATGCCGACCTCATCTCAAAGAATTTATGGAGAGGGTATCTGGTCGTTTTGAGATCATAATATTTACTGCTAGTCCAAGCATTTATGCTGAGCAGCTCCTGAACGTCCTGGATCACAAGAGGAAGGTTTTTCGGCACCGAGTTTATCGCGAGTCTTGTGTTTTTTTTTGTGGAAGGGAATTACACCAAAGATTTACCAGTTCTTGGCCGTGATTTAGCGCATGTTGTCATATTTGACAACTCTCCCCAGGCATTTGGTTTCCTGGTGGACAACAGGATACCAATCGAAAGCTGGTTTGGCGACAGGTCAGATCAAGAATTGATATCATTGCTGCCGTTCTTGGAGAGTTTAATTGGAGTAGAAGATGTACGACCCGTGATTGCCCAAAAATTCAATCTACGACAGAAAATTGCTGTTGCTGTTTGCTCCCAAATCTTGGAAGTTTATCTCACGGAAGTACCCAGAACAGAGTCGACGGAATTCCGCCGAAGAGATGTCGGCGATTCGCCGGAGTTGGAGAAGATGACTGAGACAACAACCCTTGGTCGGCACTACTTCCCCCACCACTTCTTCTGTCAAGAATCACCTCAAAACACAAGCTTTTCAACACAACTCCCTTTTAGGAATTTCAAAATTTCTTCACCAACTGGCCGGATTTAATGGAGGTTAAGGCTTGAAATCGGGATTTGGGTAAGGATTTGGGAGTGGGGAGTTTGATTTTGAGGGTATGGGTTAAGAATTTTGAAGGTTTTGGCCGGATTTTTAGAGAGAGAGGAGAAGGGGGGGCGGTTTTTAGAGAGAGAAAGAGGGCGAGGGCGGAGGTTTTGAAGGGATAATGACGGTTTAAGGTTTTTTTTTTCAAATTAATTGCTCTTTTGTTCTCCAACACTGAAAAGGAATAGCCTTACTGCCCTTGGGAGCGGACGCTCCCCTCCCATGGGAGCGGACACTCCCCTTGGACAGAAACTGGGGCTGAGTTGGGCCATTTTGGGAGCGGGCGCTCCCCCCTTTTTTTGGGAGCCGACGCTCCCAATTTCCAGCAACTTCCATTCTTTTGAACAAATTTGGGAGCAGGTGCTCCCCCACTTTTGGAGCTGACGCTCCCAAATTCCAGTGACTCCAATTTTTTAATTTTTTTTTTTGAACAGAAATTGACCACAGGACGGGTTGCTCCCTCCTCCAAGCTTTTCCCTGCACAACACCACACACAAAAATACCTTAGTAGCACCAATTCCACAAAAATAAATTAGTACAAAGAAATAAAACAAAGATAAAAATAACGAAATTCCCAAATTGCCTCCCGGTAAGCCGCCCTTCTTTACTGTCTTTAGCTAGACCAAATGCCGGGTAAACCCCCGGCATAGCATACTCCAAATTAACTAAGTTATGGGATGGGAGACCCCACAAACACGAGACACATCAATGTAAGGGGGATGAAAGTAATCTTTTTGAGTTACCTCTAAAAGATGATTTGGTTCAATGACATGCCTCCCCGTTGGAGACCATTTAAGCTTCCCCTTTTTCGACTTCACTTTCTTTTTCTCCTTTGGTGGCTCTCCTTTCTTATTTTTCTCCGGCTTCACTTTTGGAGACTCAACGTCATCATTCTCTACATTTGTCCCATTTTTGATAATTGGCTCACTCAACTCCATGACACAAACCTTGCGCACATTCTTGGAAAGGGTCTTATCACCAAACACATTAACACTCACCACTTTCCCATCAAACTCCATGGTTAAAGAGCCTTTTGACACATCAAGCTTAGTTTCAAAAGTAGACATAAATGGCCTCCCCAACAGAATGGGAGCCTCAGAATCCATCTCAAGCACATAAAAATCTGCCGGAAAAATCAAGTCACCAACCCGGACTTCAACATCTCTCACTACCCCCTTGGGGTATGCGTTAGACTTATCCGCCAACTGTATAACCACTCGAGTATCCTCCAATTAACCAAATTTAAGGCCTTCAAATAATGCATAGGGCATAACATTAATGGAAGCCCCCAAGTCAAGCATGGCTCTATGTAAATTTCTTCCCCCAAACGAGATAGGAATTACAAACATGCCAGGGTCACTACATTTCTTCGACATCTTTTTCTGATAAACTGCAGATACATGCTCCAAAATTTTCACCTTTTTCTGACTTCGCTCCTTCTGATTCCTCTTCATAGTGCATAACTCCTTCAAAAACTTCGCATACCTTGGAACCGACTGAAAAAGATCTAGAAACGGGATATTTACCTCGAGCCTCTTGAATGTGTCAAAGATAGCCTTATCAGGCTCCGGTTTTCTATCCTCCCTCAATGCATAAGGAAACGGAGGGACGGGCTCATAAACAGGAAATACGGGTGGAATATACTTCTCTTTAGGAATTTTTTCTTCCACCTTCTCCGCCTCCAACTCTGGCTCAACACTCTTTTCAACCTTCTGTTCGGGCTCTATAGACACCATTTGCCCATCAACTTTCTTCTTCCTCCTCACATAAACAGCACAAACAGATGGCTTATGATCACCCCTATCGTTATTATTATTCATCTCTTCCAGCTACAGACTTCTCCTGTACCTGAAATATCTTTCAATTTCCGGAACAAAGGGACTAGCAAACTGATTAGCAGAACGGGTATGGACCATAAAAGGTTCCACACCACAAGATGACAATAATAATAACGCTCAACTAAACAGGAAACAAGAAAAAGAAAAAGAAAAGAATAAGAGTGCAAACAAATAAACACCGTTCCCCGGCAACGGCGCCAAAATTTGACAGGTCTAAAGTCGCACGCCTACAAATTAAATACCAAGACTCGGCTACAAAACTGCAGCTAGGACAAGTCCAGGGTCGATCCAGTGAAGAACAATTATTTAATTGCACAATTGCCACTTGACAAGATTGGGGGTTTAAAATTGATTTTATTAAATTCCTAAAACGGGAATTAAAAACTAAGTTGTAAAACAATTAACGGCAAACACTTCAGATTTGTCTCCGTCCCCGTTTATCAATCCAATATCATCGGTATAATTTCTTTCCCTTCCTCCCTATTCACTTGATCCGAGATATTTTTCAATCCCTATTTCTTCCGTATTAATGGTTATAAGCTGTGACATACTCACCTATTCCCCTAATCAATACCTAAACCTAACTGACACAGTCTAGATTCACAATATCGATTGATAAAGTTTTAAGAAATTAAGATCAAGAATTTCACTATTCTTTTGCAAACAGAACAAAACCTAGTTTTACCCCCTTCTCAATTTACCATGACACATGCATAAATCTCAAAGATGCTACTTGTGTAAAATCCTAATCTGACACAGACTTAAGATTAAACTAGCATTAAATCAATTACAAGGGAAAAGAGGGTGATCAAATCTCAAAACCCTAGAAACGATTTATCAATTAAAACAAGTAAAACTATGAATAGGGATTAAGGAATAAAGAAATCGATACCTCAATTGAATTAAATAAACGGTTCAGGATTCAAATCCGAAGCAATGGAATTAGTTCTCCATAAAAATTGCTGAAATCTCTAAGGAAGAATAATAAAAAGTCGAACCCTAAAACTGAAGTTAAAACAAGTATTTATACTTGTTCCCAAATAACAATACTAAATCTAAAAGGAAACCTAA
This sequence comes from Adenophora triphylla var. japonica, assembly GCA_022495995.1. Lineage (NCBI taxonomy): Eukaryota > Viridiplantae > Streptophyta > Magnoliopsida > Asterales > Campanulaceae > Adenophora > Adenophora triphylla. The sequence goes on along the minus strand of JAFEMH010000594.1, from coordinate 287,088 downwards.
AAAGAAAAAAGGAAAATAAAATTTAATAATAATAATAAAAATACTCCTTCCATCCAACGCCAGTCAACCCTTTAATTCCCTCGGTCAACTCGCCTTCCAGCCCCGGTCAAACGTGCTGTCAACAGCCTAGAAATCCCCTTGGAATAAATAAAAAGGAAAGTATTTAATAAATACATTTAATACTTCTCCAACCCCATGCTAGCACACAACAACTCAATTGCCCGGTCCAAAAAACGCCTCCTTGGTCCGTGTGAGCTTCAATTTCCGGTCAAAGCATTGATTCCCTTGGTTGACTAAACTGAATCAATATTCAGTTTCCAAAAACTCACATACTCCTTGGTCCCAAATTTCAACTTAAATTAATTTCTCAACCACTCATCACACGTACCCACTTCAATTTTCAACTTCTTTTCTTCCACTTTGATCCCTTAATTTTCAACCTTTTTCCTTCTGGTCCTCGAACTCTGCTGCTTTGTAATTTAATCCTTAAACTTCAGCTTCTCGCAGTTTGGTCCCTGCACTTCTGATAATAGCAACTTTATCCTCCACATTAATACTTTTGCAGGAACACACAAAATCACTCACAATATGTCTCACAATTACAAAGAATTCCCACAAACTCACCAATTCATAGTCTACTCAAAATTACATCAAAACTAATCTAAATTAGATTAAAATAATGATAAAATGTCTAGAAAATTAGGGAATTACATATAGTGAAATCCGCCACATCAGACCACACCCTTTCATATGAAGTAGCAAATAGGTTACCTTTTGTCCATCATAAATAGGTAATCCTAAGCTCGGGAATTCTACACATTGATTATATTTCTATACTTTATACAACATTATATTTATGATTTATACATGTACGTCTACATGTTTACGTATATTTATTAAGTATACACATTTTGCAATACATGTTCTAACAATCTCCCACTTGGATTGCCCAAACATGTGTTTGTACTTTAATAAACATTTATAAAATCATATTTACAATGTTTAAATGACAATCCTTATGTAGACAATACTGTCATTTGAACAATTCCATCCATTAATTTTATAAGTATAAGGACTAAAGGGGCAGTCGTTGTAATTGATTCGCAACTAAACCTGCATTAGTCACATATATATATCCAACTAAATGACATAGATTAAGTATTGATGTGTAGAATGGAAAATTGATGAATATATTGGAATATGTACATATATTCTTCCAACTAGTCCTACTTAATCAAATGAGATCAATCAATAATAGATAAAATAGGAAGTACAAAATAAACTCCCACTATATTAAATGTTATCAAAATTTGTTTCACCCATATGAGCGGTATACTCGTGAAACGCTAAAGGTGATAATGCTTTAGTAAACGGATCCGCTAACATGGAGTTTGTTCCTATACGTTGTATTTTTAATTGTCTATTTTGTACTCTTTCTCTAACAACAAGAAACTTGATATCTATATGCTTAGATCTAGATGAACTTTTGTTGTTGTTAGAATACAATACTGCAGCCCGATTGTCACAATATAACTTGAGCGGTCTTTCAATACCATTGACAATTCGCAGTCCTTCAATAAATTTATGCAGCCATATAGCTTGTTTGGATGCTTCGTAACAAGCAACAAACTCGACTTCCATGGTAGAGGAAGTCACAAGTGTTTGCTTGGCACTTCTCCAAGATATTGCTCCACCGGCTAACGTGAAGACATAACCAGATGTCGACTTTCGACTATCTTGACATCCATCAAAGTCGGAATCGGAATATCCAACGATCTCAAAATGATCCGACTTTGAATATGTAAGCATGTAGTCCTTAGTGTTTTGTAAATATCTCATCACTCTTTTGGCTGCAACCCAATGTTCTCTCCGCGGATTGCTTTGGTATCGACCAAGCATTCCAACAATAAATGCAAGGTCTGGATGAGTACAGACTTGTGCATACATTAAGCTTCCTACTGCTGATGCATACGGGATATTTTCCATATACTTGAATTCAAAATCATTTTTAGGACATTGCTTTAAACTGAATTTATCTCCTTTAGAGACAAGGGTGTCATGTGGTATACAATTTTCCATACCAAACCTTTGTAATACCTTCTCCATATAGCCCTTTTGTGATAATCCTAAAATGCCTCGTGAACGATCACGATGAATTTGGATTCCTAATACAAAAGATGCCTCATCGAGATCTTTCATTTCAAATTTGTTTGAAAGAAATTTCTTGGTTTCCTTAAGAAGTTCTTTATCATTACTAGCAAGTAATATGTCATCCACATATAAGATCAAAATTATAAATTTACTCCCACTAAACTTATGGTACACACAATCTTCAGCAAGATTCGTTTTAAAACCAAATGAAAGAATTACTTGATTGAATTTTAAGTACTATTGACGAGATGCTTGCTTGAGCCCATAAATGAATTTCTTAAGTTTGCAAACTAATTGATTAGTTTGATCTAAATCAGTCACCATTTCTGGCTTCTTCATATAGATAGTTTCCTCAATGTCTCCATTGAGAAAAGCTGTCTTTACATCCATTTGATGAAGTTCAAGATCAAAATGTGCTACAAGTGCCATAATGATCCTAAAAGAGTTTTTAGAAGATACCGGTGAAAATGTTTCTTTATAAGCAATGCCCTCCTTTTGAGTGAATCCCTTAGCAACAAGACGAGCTTTATATCTTTCCACATTACCACGTGAATCCCTTTTGGTCTTAAAGATCCATTTACATCCGATGGGTTTCACATTTTTAGGTAATGGAACAAGATCCCAAACGTCATTGTCTTTCATAGATTTCAACTCTTCATTTATGGCATCGATCCATTTACAAGAATTTGGACTATTAATGGCTTCATGGAAGGTGAGCGGTTCATCTCCCACTAAGTCCAAGAGTTCCTCATTCTCGGCAAGATACACATCATAATCTGCAGGAATCGCAGTTCTTATTACTCTATTAAATCTTCTTAAGGGCATCGATTCTACTTGATTTTGAGGTTGTTGAATTTGATCTTCATTAACAACATTTTCATGTTGTTCAATAGTAGGTTCTATATTGCTTTGAATTATATGTTCTTTTTGGATATCGGGTATAAGTACTTGATTTTCAATGGGAACTATGGAAAGAGGTATAGAAATGAATTCCTTTTCCTCCTCAAATTCAAAACTATTCCTAATTTCTTCTCCAAATTCAACATCCTCAAAGAACCTAGCATTTCCCGTTTCAAAAAATGTTCTAGTTTTCGGATCATAAAATTTATATCCCCTAGATCTCTTGGCATACCCTACAAAGTAACTACTAACAGTCTTAGCATCCAGTTTGCCCTCATTAGGCCTATAAGGCCTAGCTTCTGCTGAACAATCCCATACATGAAAATGATTTAGGGACGGTTTCTTACTTGTCCATAATTCATAAGGGGTTTTGTCGGTAGCCTTTGAAGGAGCCCTATTGAGAATGTAAGCTGCGGTTTTTAATGCATTGCCCCATAATGAGTGAGGTAAAGAAGTACAAGAAATCAAACTTCTTACCATATCCTTAAGGGTTCTATTACGTCTCTCCGCTACACCATTCATGCTAGGTTTGCCCGATATGGTGTAGTGAGGGAAATCCCACACTCTTCTAAATAGCGAGCAAAAGAACCCGAACGTTGTTCTCCCGAATCGTCATTTCGTCCGTAGTATTCACCACCACGATTGGATCTAACGTTCTTAATAGTCTTTCCAAGTTGATTTTCAACTTCGGCCTTAAAATACTTGAAAACGTCCAAAGATTGAGACTTTTCATGAAGCAAATAAATGTATTCATAACGAGAGTAATCATCTATGAACGTAATGAAATATTGTTGACCATTCCATGAAGGGGTGGTGAATGGTCCACAAATATCCGTATGAATTAGTTCTAAGACATTTGATGCTCTCAAGGATTCTTTCCCATTAGTGTTTGCAAACTATCCTTTAATGCATTCAATACAAAAGTTTTTATCCGGAATGTCAAGTTTGTTTAAGATTCCTTCAGACACAAGCTTATCAATTCTCCTTTTGAAGATATGACCCAAACGCCTATGCCATAAGGTATACGATTTTTCACTTGACAACTTTCGTTTAATACCTTTAGTTTTTTTTTCCACTACTCACACACACACACACACATGCACGCATAGAAGCGCCTAGGAGATAAATCCTAGGGAGAGAAAGCCTTCCCTCTAACTTTTGGGGGAATCGAACCCATGACCTCTAGGTTGAAAGCCATGAGCTCAAGCCAGCAGGCCAAATCCTCATGTGCTTAATACCTTTAGTTTTGGTTTCATTAACATGGGACTCATTAAATGACTTGACTGTATCAAGCAAATATAGATTATCGCTATATAATAAAGTACTAGTACCAACAACTTTGGAATTGAAATAAATATCACATTTATTATTACCAAATGAATAGGAATAACCTTCCATGTTCAATACTGTGATTGAAATCAAATTCCGCCTAAAGGACGGTACAATAAATGTATTATTTAATACAAAATAATATCTGGTACTTAACAATAATCTAAAAGTCCCGATGCCTACAACTTCAACCGGCTTCCCAGCTCCCATATAGATGTATTTCTCATCTTCGCTAAGGCTTCGATAATTCAGGCAACCCTGCATAGATACACTAATGTGAGTTGTTGCATCAGAATCCAACCACCATGTATATGTAGGAATTGAAACCAAATTTGCCTCAGTACAAACAAGGCCAAATGGCGTACCTTTCTTAAAACGCCAAGCATGATAATTAGGGCAGTCGATCTTCATGTGAGTAGGGTCCTTGCAAAAGAAGCACTTTTTAACCTTTTGTTCATTGGACGATCCCTTAGAGGGAGGTAGCTTTATCTCCTAAAACTTGAAGATCTCCATTGTTGATTTCATCACCAAGGTTGAACAAGGAAGATAGAAGATTCGACATCAAAATTCTAGGCTTGAATTTTGAGATCTATTTTGACAAACCAAATCGCATTCAAGGTATGTAATTCTATTTCATGGTTTTTCTAATCTCTTCATGCTAGACGGATCTAAGGGCTAGGGTTTTGATGTTCTTTATTAAATTTTTCGCTGCGTTTGTAACCCCAAAATCCAACACATTAGACTCACGCGGTTTGAACGGTTCCACTTCTCTATACTCAAGTGATCTTCTTGAGTGCTTTTATCAGTAAGAGGAGTGGGACTTGGTTCTCTTAAAGCGAGATAAATGTCCATACAGCCCAATATCATAGTAATTTTGTTTTTCCAAGTTTTAAAGTTCGTCTCATTTAGCATCGGAACATAATTCATCGCAGCAGTAACATGAGAAGCATTAATTAAATCTGAATGGGTAAGAACAAGAATGAAAACAAAACATGTATAAGTAATTACATATAAGAAGTGATTAATTATATAAAATGAATCCATCTATAAGACAATTAATATGACATCAAAACTAATCTTTGGATTGCGAGTTGACTCAAATATAATTATCTTTGGGTAATCAAGAAATCGAACTATGTTTTAATCAAACACTTAATCTTCCGTTGGGCCGACTTAAGTATTTGATCAAACAACTGATGTTCTATGTCTTTGTTACCCAATGAATGTATAATTTTAGTCAAATAAAAGATCTTCTTTGAAAAATTCAATTTATTCACTTATTAAAGTATACATTCATCACTTAATAACTTCGGATCTAAATAACGTAAATCACTTTGGTGACAATATTATTTAAAAAATTAATGAAGTTTATTAAGCATATAATTAATCACAATGAAAGGAAAAAGTTGAAAAGATGAATGTTTTTGTTCAAAATTAAATACTAAATCTGCAGGTGCACGGCCGAGTCATATAATCTTGCACGACCGTGTCCTATTCCAGAAACCAAATTTTATTATTCAGGTAGTGCACGGCCGAACATTCCTTTCCAGAAACATCATAATTTCTTGTTCAACGTTGCACGGCCGAATCAAGGAATGATGCACGGCCGTGCAAGGAGTATGCACGGGCGAGCATAATAAATGACACGGCCGAGCAGCCTTGTCCAGAAAATTTCATTACTTGGTATAATGGTGCACGTACGTACAATTCATAACGCTCGGCCGTGCAAAATGAACAGACTTGCATGAACCATTGCACCCTTTCATGAATTTCATGTCTTTTGAGCCAAAACGTCAATCCTTTCCAGATTCTAAACTTGGTTGTAGTTATTAACACTCTATAAACGAATTAGAGTGATTAATTAACACCAAAACATAATGGATTGATCATTATCTAATATAAAAGTAAGGCAAAAAATCATACAAGTAGATCCACACTGTAGTGCGCAATTCATCACTCGGTCGTGTATTGGGATAATCTTGCTTGATATATTGTCTTTCTTATCGAGTTTTAGATTTGATAAATGTTCAATAACATCAAAACATAATGAATTCAACATAAAATGAAGCAAAATATGATATAATGAATTCATTATTAATCAAGAACACGAGTAGGCTCTGATACCAATTGTTGGAACAATTCTATTCCGTTAATCCCTATGCATACTCAGTTCTTAGAATAAGAATGATAATAGAGAAAGGAAGCGAAAGCATATACCTGATGAATCCATCAATATGCCTTGATGTTCTTGAAGGAGGGAAGAAGAAGAAGAAATGAGTAGGAGACGAAGTCTTCTAAATGATGAGTTCCTTCACTTTATTCTCAGATTATGGAGAGAGAATTAATGAATTTGTGTGTGTCCTTAGGCTGATGGAAAGCCTTGTATATATAGAAACTTAAAAGACACTTCATTTAGGGATCATACCCTTTCATATGAAGTAGCAAATAGGTTACCTTTTGTCCATCATAAATAGGTAATCCTAAGCTCGGAAATTCTACACATTGATTATATTTCTATACTTTATACAACATTATATTTATGATTTATACATGTACGTCTACATGTTTACGTATATTTATTAAGTATACACATTTTGCAATCCATGTTCTAACACTATCCAATTACTATTCTCTACCCCACTTTCTCTCTCCTACCCACACAACTCATACTTTAATAACATTATTTCTTATTTTCCGCGCAAAACAGTAAGCAGATAACATAATATGGGACAGAGGGAGTATTGTATTTTATTTTTACGTATCAAAATAAGTACTGTCCCTAAATAAAAAAATAGTATTGGTGCAATTTTAACATCGCATAAACAATGTGCAAACAAATAGAACACAGGGATTCTCTTTTCATAATTGTGTTGTTAGCACTAACATCGAGAAGAGGAACTTATCAAATGAGGTGCTCATGAACGGACTTTGCCTCTTCTTCAAGTGCTTCATCCTCTCCGCACACATTTATCATCTATAGATATTGCTGCATATCAGTAGACATATGATGTTAGTCCAATAATCCCATGATTTCAATGCCTTCCTTCAGTTTACCCTCCTTGCAAAAAACATCAAGCTCCTCAAGAAAGCTTTGCAATTGGCTGCATTTATCAGCTTCATAATCATTAGCACTTGTAAGACTTCATCAATGAAACATGCTTGAGCTCTATTTTATTACAGCATCTCTCTCAAAACCATTGTATCATTTTCCTTGAAACCATTTTCGTGTACATGTTGATAGCATTCCATACAAAGTACAATATTTATCATGTTTCCACGATCATCTTAAAAATATGTATACAGTAGCAAGTTGTAAATGATGACATTCCATACATAATGTATCAAGTATAAAACTAAAAACATAATGTTGGAGATGAGTTTTGGAAATTTGATTTGACCAAGTTTTGACCCAATTTTCAAATAGATTTCATTTATTGTTTAATGAAATAAGTTATAAAATTATAATCTACATTTGTTATAGAATAATAAAATGCATTTATTTACTCAAAACCATTTCCGGGTGAATGAGAAATTAATGGCTAAAGATTGTAACTTGAAATGGGAAAATGAAGAGTTTATGGGATATGAAAGAGTTATCTCACATTGCTTTGAGATGTAAAGTAATGCTAATTTATAAGTGGATGCAAACAAGGAGGAGGCATCAAGTTGTTCCTCCTTTGGCCAACCTAGGTAGACCATTGGGCCAACCATGCAAGGAGTAGCCCAATTGTGCTAGTTTTGTACTAGCTCAAATTAGACCACACCCGCGAAGGCCGCATTGGGCGCTTTAGAGGCGCACGTGCGCATCGTCGCTAGGAGCTATTGGAGCCTTAATTTTTAGAAAATCAATCAAGGTGTCTTGGGCTTGGTTCGGCTCTAGGGTGGTCCAGTAAGGGGGCGGCTCGGTTTGGTTGATCTTGGGTCAGTCCGATCTAGATAATGGGCTGCTTGGTTTGGGCTTCGGCGGATTGGGCCAGGTTCATGCATCTGGGCGAACTCAGAGGTGGTCAACCCGTGGCTGTTGGAACAGCCGGGTCAATAAACGGGTATAACTCGTGTCCTATCGAACGGGTCTGATGGTTGATCCAGCGAATCTGAGCCCTTAATCCAGATCTGATCCAACAGCCAATATCCTCCAGGGGCCAATTGTGTTTATTCCCAAAGGGCACCCCAAATCTTCACTAACTCTAAATACCCCCCACCAGGTTTGGCAAATTCATTCATTCAGCCATCAAATATTCAATAGCCTAGTAGAGAAAGAGCATATTGAAGCATAAAATTCCTTTCAAGTCCAGAAGTTCCAAATACTCAAATTTGTTCGCCGAAGTCGTTAATTTGGAGTGCTCCTATTAACGATAGTTAAAGTCGTTGCATCTTACGAGAAGATTGTCAATTACCGTTAGCACCAGTGCGGTGCAATTACTTCTTACGGAGATTGTGTCTAACACAAGCCTCGACTCTCTGCATTCCCCGTTTAATTCATTTTTTCCGCTTTTTATTTATTTCCTCAATTTTGTTATTTTCAGTTATTTCCAAAAGAAAGCCTTTTCGAATTTTCGTTATAATTTTCCTAACAATCGTAAGAAGTAATTTCACATTTTCTTAAGGAAATGTCGACTGAAAATAAAACCTCTAAGTTGTTCAGGGTTACCTACCCTCATCAGACAAATGCAACGAACCAGATTGTTGTGCTCGCTCCGGTTCAGAATTATCCAGCACTTGGCAAGAAAACAACAAAGTTCGGAGGTGCGGACTTCAAAAGCTGGCAACAAGAGATGTTGTACCTCTTAACCAACTTCGATTTGAAGATGTTCATTGAAAAAGGTATCCCCGCTAGTCGGGATGATGATTCAGATCCGCAAGGACGGATAGCCACAGAGGCATGGAATCATGGAAATCTCATATGTAAAATATACATATTGAGTGGGCTAAGTAAAGCCCTATACGAGGAGTACTGTTTCGTTGAGACAGCCAAGGAGTTGTGGAACTCATTGGAATGGGTCTACAAGATTCAAGATATCGACTCCAGAAATCAAGCCACCATTATTGAAAGGCTGAATGGGCTTGATTTAGAAGAAATGGTGTGTGAAACCTTTGAAGCCACCTTAACAAATCTCGAAGACACCAGTAATAAATGGTGGATAGACACTGGAGCTACCCACCACATATGTGCTGATAGATTTTGCTTTTTGTCATACACTCCTATCAGTGGAGAGAAGGTGTGTATGGGAAACGGTGTCACTTCCAACATCATGGGACTTGGAAATGTTATACTGAAGATGTCTTCAGGCAAAGAGCTAACTCTCAAGGATGAGCTGCATGTCCCAGACATTCGCAAGAACCTGGTTTCTGGATCGCTATTGAGCATGGCTGGATTTATTTAGACTGGTGTTTGAGTTAGAAAACTTTGTATTGACCAAGAATGATATGTTTCTTGGAAATGGGTACCTTGAAAAGGGCCTGTTCAAAATGAATGTAAAAAATATTATCCGCTTTGAAGCGAAGAATGAAAAGTTTGTTTCTTATGTCTACCTGTTGGATAGTCCTAATCTGTGGCATGCTAGATTAGGTCACGTGAATTACAACACTATTAAGAAGTTAGTGAGTCAAGAATTAATTCCTATGAATAAATTCGATTCAACTGAGAAGTGTGAAATTTGCGTTGAAGCGAAAATGACTAAGTCATCATTTTCTTCGGTGACAAGAAACACAACACCTCTTGAGTTAGTTCACATAGATATTTGTGATCTAAAGTTAGTGCAAACTCGAGGTGGGAAAAAGTATTTCATTACATTTATAGATGATTGTACTAAATATTGCTATGTATATCTCTTGAGAAGTAAGGATGAAGCAATAATGGCTTTCCAAACTTATAAGAATGAAGTTGAGAATCAGCTTAATGCAAAGATTAAGAAGATTCGAAGCGATAGAGGAGGAGAATATGTCGCTCCGTTTGAAGGATTATGCTGGGAATCTGGCATTATTCATCAAACGACAGCACCATATACACCTCAGTCTAACGAAGTAGCTGAACGCAAAAATCGTACTCTTAAGGAGTTGATGAATGCACTGTTAATCAGTTCAGGCTTATCCGATACCTTGTGGGGGGAAGCCATACTCACATCCAACTACATTCTTAATAAAGTAATGCTAGTTTATAAGTGGATGCAAACAAGGAGGAGGCATCAAGTTGTTCCTCCTTGGGCCAACCTAGGTGGACCATTGGGCCAACCATGCAAGGAGTAGCCCAATTGTGCTAGTTTTATACTATCTCAAATTGGACCACACCCGCGAAGGCCACATTGGGCGCTTTAGAAGCGCACTTCGCACGTGTGCATCGTCGCTAGGAGCTATTGGAGCCTTAATTTTTAGAAAATCAATCAAGGTGTCTTGGGCTTGGTTCAGCTCTAGGGTGGTCCAGTAAGGGGGCGGCTCGGTTTGGTTGATCTTGGGTCAGCCCGATCTAGATAATGGGCTTCTTGGTTTGGGCTTCGGCGGATTGGGCCAGGTTCATGCATCTGGGCGAACTCAGATGTGGGCAACCCGTGGCTGTTGGAATAGCCGGGTCAGCAAACGGGTATAACCCGTGTCCTTCTGAATGGGTCTGATGGTTGATCCAGTGAATCTGAGCCCTTAATCCAGATCTGATCCAACGGCCAATATCCACTAGGTGCCAATTGTGTTTATTCCCAAAGGGCACCTAAACTCTTCACTAACTATAAATACCCCCTATCAGGTTTGGCAAATTCATTCATTCAGCCATCAAATATCTAATAGCCTAGTAGAGAAAGAGCATATTGAAGCATAAAATTCCTTTCAAGTCCAGAAGTTCCAAATACTCAAATTTGTTCGCCGAAGTCGTTAATTTGGAGTGCTCTTATTAACGATAGTTAAAGTCGTTGCATCTTACGAGAAGATTGTCAATTACCGTTAGCACCAGTGTGGGGCAATTACTTCTTACGGAGATTGTGTCTAACACAAGCCTCGACTCTCTGCATTCCCGGTTTAATTCATTTTTTCCGGTTTTTATTTATTTCCCCGATTTTGTTATTTTCAGTTATTTCCAAAAGAAAGCCTTTTCGAATTTCCGTTATAATTTTCCAAACACATAATAAACTAGAATATGAATTTCCATGTTCTTGTTTCCAGAATCCATTAATCTAACCAATGAAATTAACGTAAGGTATAAAAGATAAGAACATGATTCAATACAAGTATTGATCATGAATGTAACAATAATGCACGATAGGAATTTAAATACCATCGTTATAGAGGATCATCCTCATCATCTCAAGATGTGCCTCATCGGTTTTAAGGCCACAAAATGCATCAAGTATAAGGGGCTTCATGGCTAGTTGCGTTACTATAAACATTTGTTGCTTCATATTAAATCCAAGTGGTTTAATAAGTTCATCAAGTTGCTCCCTTTTATTAGTTTGATCTTTCTCATGTCTCAAACGTATATACATTACCTCTAATAAATTTTCTACTCGGTTTATTCCTTTCGACCCACTTTCCAAATTCTTGTCCATTTCCTTCCCTATCTTTTCATTCACCCTCTTACGCTATCTTGCCTGAACCACATTTTTCCGGGCAACTTATTTTGACTAAGAGGCACAAAATAATCTATATCCTCAAGTCCAACATTAGGATCATGAATTTCAATACCAGCACCAACTCTACGTTGATTCAACTCCTCAGCAGCATAATTAGGGGTTTCAAAAAACTCTCGTTGCCCTCTCGTTCCCCCATATTTTACACCAATCTGGGTAAAATGAAAAAGACCTATTTCTGATTCTGATTTTTTTTTATGGCCAAGTCTTTCTATATGTAAATAAAATGAAATCATCAAGTGAATTGATCTTATAGAATATATAAATATTAAATGCAAAAGTATAACAAAGTCTAATGATGTAACATAAAATACAAAGTCTGATAACTTGATATAATGATTCCACACTTAATCTTCATCATTCGTCACCATGATTTCATAGATGCTTCAACCAAATCTAGAGAGACCAACCCATGATGTGATAAGATTATGTAACTTTTTTTAATCTCTCATCTTTGAATCAATGTGTGGGTTTGCTTTTAAAGTGACACCTGAGATCCTTTTTTGCAAGTCCGCTTCAAGTTTCTTAAGATATCCGCCCTTGAATTGTCCATCTTGTTTCCATGTAGGACAATTCAAATCCAAAAGACAATTCATCAATGCTTGTTACTCTATGACACTCCAAGTCCTTCTAATATCTTTTTGGGTGGTGTCATTGTTGGTATTGTTACCACTAGACTCCATGGCTATCAATATAAATACAAAAATGATAAAAATTTATTGTAAAAACTCCATTTGTCTCTTGATTAATATGATAGTAATTACACTTATATATAAAAGTAAAACACCAAATAAATACGATATGCCATCACTAATAAATAATAAAATGTTGCATCAAATTAACAATATGACATGAAACTTGAAAAAATAATTGATAGCATAAAGCTAGATCAACTCAATGTTTAGTAGAACTTAAAACATGAGAAAAAAAATATGACGAAATGTTTATAGTATAAAATATATAGCAAACATGTCACTCAGTTTGCCCATATCCAAGCATCATACATCTCCTGGGCTAATTCGTATCTCCAAGTTGTCCAAACATCAGATGTCTCAATTGAATCAATAAACTCAACTTCATCACCATTATCACCACCTTCATTGACCTCAATAACGTCATTATCATTTTGATCAAGCGAATCTCAATTGGATCAATGTCCATCTCTCGACAAATGATGTTGTGTAAAATACAACATGCCATAACTATTCTGCCATGTGTCTTTATGGGGTAGTAAAAAGGACTCCTAAATATACCTCATCGCATCTTAAGTACGCCAAAACATTGATCTATGACATTAAGTGACTGTGCATGCTTCATATTAAATTATTCCTCATAATTTTGTGTAGGTTTCCCATTTCGAAATGTGCCTAGATGGTATTGTCGGGAACGATAGGGAGCTAAAAAACCTGCTCCATTAATATATCCTGCATTGACTAGGTAATATTGACCTGAAATATATATTATTTAATTATAATATTATACCTAAAAAATGAATTGTATTACAAAAAAACTATGAGATTATATATCGTGGGGGATCGTCAATCCATTAGGTCTAGTAACTCCATCATGTAGTACCCTACCTTCTGCAGCTGAGCCTTCCCACCCGGTCAATACAAATATAAAATTTATGTTCTTATCACATACCCTCTACACATTAATGGTTATTTCTCCCTTTCGGGACCTATATATTGGATTTGTTTACTCAATGCAATTCACTTTTAAATAAGTTTCATCTAATTCACTTAAGCAACCCTACAAATATATTAAGAATTTCATGTTATATCTTTACCAAAGTGACATGTCGGATTAAATTGAAATTGATTTAATTTATATTTTACCTCAAAAGGGTTCCACCTAGAATCAGTGGAGTTTGGAGGTTCAGTTTCAGCTCTAGCAAACAATTGAGGGCCAAGCATCACAACAACATTAATCACCTCATTAAAGTAGTTGCTAACCGTTTGTCCTGACCTCCTCATGTGATACGCTATTATTTGATATTTCTCATGGTGCGTAAAAATAGATAGAAAAGTAGTTACTTTCTCCTCATGGGATACATACTTAGAATCAGAAATCCCTTTCTCCCTAAGCATATTACAAAGAACAATGAATGTGTGTATATCCATTATCAAGTTATTGATGCAAAATGTGTCAGACTGGTTTAGCAACCTATCAAGTTCATGTACTTGCTTTGGAATCTTATCAAACATTGTATATAAATGATTTTTATCAACTCCCAAATACCCATTTTTATTTGCTTAGGATATAGCAGTTGTCATCATGTTGTAGTAAGTATGCACTGTTTGAACATTTCTATTCCGTTAAATCCAATGCATACTCATGTCTTGAAGAAGTATGAAAAAGAAATGGAGGCGGAAGCGAGATATACCTGATGAATCAATTTGCCTTGATGTTGAAGAAATGAAGGATGGAGAAGTAGTTCTTCTAAATGACGAGTGCCCTTCTTATCACTCAGATTATGGAGAGAGTATAAGCAAAATTAAGCGTGTTTCTAAGCTGATGGAAAGCCTCTATATATAGAAAACAAATGTGCACTTCATTTAGGGACCATACCCTTTCATATGAAGTCGCAAAAGATTACCTTTTGTCCATCATAAATAGGTAATATTCACTTCGGGAATTCTACACATTGATTAATTTTTATACTTTATAATAACATTATATTTACGATTTATACATGTACGTCTACATGTTTTATGTATTTTTACTAAGTATATACATTTTGCAATCCATGTTCTAACAATCTCCACTTGGATTGCCCAAACATGTGTTTGTACTTAACAAACCCTTCTAAAATCATATTTATATTGTAAATGACAATCCTTATGTATACTTTATTGTCATTCAACAATCCCGTCCATTAGTTTAATAAGTATAAGGACTAAAGGAGCAGTCGTTGTAATTCATTCGCAACTAAACTCACAATAATCACATATATATATATCCAACTAAATGACATAGATTATGTATAAATATGTAGCATGGAAAATTGATGAATATATTGAAGCATGTATATATATTCCTCCAACTAGCCCTACTTAACCAAATGAGATCAATAATTAATATATATAAAATAATCATATGAAAGTACAACACAAACTCCCACTATATTAAATGTTATCAAAAGTTGTTACACCCATATGAGCGGTATGCTCGTGAAACGCTAAAGGAGATAACGCTTTAGTAAACGGATCCGCTAACATGGAATTTGTTCCTATAAGTTGTATTTCTATTTGTCCATTTTGTACTCTTTCTCTAACAACAAGAAACTTGATATCTATATGCTTAGATTTAGATGAACTCTTGTTGTTGTTAGAATACAACACTGCAGCCCGATTGTCATAATATAACTTGAGCGATTTTTCAACACCATTGACAATTCGTAGTCCCTCAATGAATTTACACAGCCATATAGCTTGTTTGGATGCTTCATAACAAGCAACAAATTCGGCTTCCATGATAGAGAAACATTTCCTTTGTGCGTTGTGCGAGAACAAAAGTAACTTTCATATGTTCAAGGTTCTTCATAAGAGCCTTTAAACATGGTGGCAATTATAAGGCAAGCAATATTGTTAGAATCATCAACATGTTTCTAATGTTGCTCCTTATCTGCCCTTTGCAACATTTGCAGTAGGTTCAGCAGGAATGGATTCATCAAGAACGTACACATTTGCCTAAGAACCATTCTTTAGGCTTCTGATCCAATCAGAATTATCTGTACCGTTCCTTTCAAACTTTGTCCTTCATAAGGACGAATCGTAATTTATTGTGTAATGCTACTTCTACAACAAATTATATGAACACATATTAATATCAACACATCTATCATCTAAGTGCAAATCAGGTATTTCACAAATACTCCCACTAAATTATACACCTTCCAATGTAAATAAGCATAATATACATTTAATAGGCTAAGATCCAACTTTAATTTAATCTTAAGTACACTATGGGGCACCGCTCAAGATTAAAATTAATTAGGTAGAAAACATCAATCATATCGTATATGACTCTTAGATCTTTTATGAGGTTTATTTAAGACATCATATGTCTAAGCATATTTTAATCTCATCGTATGCCTTGGGTCCAAAACAATTTTGATAACCCAATTAAGTTCATCCACTTTAAACGTATAGGAACCACCATTTCCTCTTCTTGCTCGCAAACAAATAGAATCAAAGTACCTTGCTATGGCAAGCCCACCCAAAACTATCCGAGTGGTCTCAAGTGTTTTAATCATGGATTGGCATACAAAACTTAAAAGTTAAATGAAGGTTCTTTAAAGCAGATTATAAGCATATCAGCAAAGATAATCATAATCGGGCACCAGGTAAGTTCCCAGGAAAATAGGTGAGCCACAAGGACTACTTAAGTACCAAATCTCTCCTTCGACAGAACTCTCCTAGACATGCACAATTAGAATACCAGCTCTGATTTGCAACATAATCAATACTTTGTATATCGACTTGTTTCTCACAAACAATCAGATAACCATCAAATTTTGCGTAAATTGACTTATTTCTCATAAACAATCAGAAACCAAAATTTTTATGTTTCAATTTAAACATTCAGGAAATTACAATTCAATGTTTCAACTAAACATTAATTCATGCATCGCAACAATTAATAAATTCTCATTTAAATTAATTAAGCATGCATAAACCTTGAATTAATCTAGCATAGCCCTATAAATTTAATTTCCAGAAATTTATAGCAACCAGATTAAGAAAGAAACATATCAGATTATAAACATAATCACAGATTAGCAAGAAAAAGTTAACAAACTGATTCTACCCAGATCAGGCAAAGTCTGTCACGTGACAGAAGCTTTCATAAGGACTGATCTGTCGCGCGACCAGACGAGGCCATCGGACTGCCCATGGACAACTCAGTCGCGTGACATTGAGTTACCAGATTTGCAGATTTTCAGGTATTATCAATTCTAATCATAAAGCAATTAAATCAATAAAATAGCTCTTTTACAGATTTAATTCAGCATAATCAGAAAATGATTTTCACATTGTTTCACATAAACAATTAAAATCTACCGCATACAAAAACATGCAACGAACATATAAACAATTTATATAAACATTCTAGCATGTTAATTCAAACTTAACGATACGAACGGGGCTCTGATACCACTGTTGGGTTTTATGGGTCCATGCGCAGCGGAATTAGCATCTAAATAACACAAAACCCAAGATCCCTAGGATCCGTTCTATACGATTAAATTGAATTCCTATGAGATATAATTTTACCAACCTTAATTGCTTTCCGTTCTTGAGCTATCGAACAATCTATCAATGTGATTTTGAATCACAAACTTCGATCTTCAAGACTTGAATCTTCAGATTCGAACTCTAGGCCTTGATTGTCGTACGAGCGAAGACCCTCTAGTAGTATCCACGCCTTTGAATGAACCAAGAACAGTTCTTGAGGATTGCTAAATCCTTAAACCTTAGAGAGAATATTGAGAAACCTTTTGTTGTGATTTTTCCTTAGAAAATTCGGCTAGATTTCGGCTGCTCACAAACTCATATTTATACTACAATAGTATTAATATTTGTGCCCTAATCGTATTAGGAAAATTAGGCTGTAAACCGCCTCTTGGCAAGATATGTCGCGCGACCTCAGACAGCCTATGGGCAAGATTTGTCGCGCGATATCTTATGCCTAATCAGGAACTCTCAATTTTCTTTCTTTGGTTTAACCAATTCATTCTAATTGTGTGTGACCCAATAGGATTATATTATGTTGGCAATTAGCTTGATCATATCGACCCTCATAAGACATAAGTGGACTCTAGCAAGCCATTATGTCTACCCAATTAATATAACGTAAGAGTTCACGTTTCCAATGGTATACTTCCATTTCTCCCTTTGTCTCACAATGTTATATTGAACACAAGTCATGATCCACGTCAACTTGTATTTGTTCAATGCTTTCTCGATCTTGAGTTATAATGATAATCCAATCGTATTGGGGTATGGCCATACACTTTCATCCTTATCACTCATCGAGAGGCCCAAGCAAAACATCTCTCTTTTGAGGGATAAATTCCATCTTGACTTATCATCCTTCCCATCATGAATCCGATCATGCCAAAGATAGCCTTTATAAATATCGTGTTAAGATATCGTTTGACTAAAATCAAACATAACTTTCATCATATGTAAGGTCATGATAATCTCAGGTCTAGGGACTAAATGAAGCGACTATATGAGATTTAATTATGACATTTGACCATGACATAAATCTCATACGGGTCAAGTCCAATCACTTGTTCACTAACAAGTACCCATAAATTTAATGTGCATCTCTATGCATATAATCATCATATGATTATCCATTAACATTTATACTAATTATTCACTTAATACTTAGGGACGGAGATTATTACAATAAATATGCAAAATATATAATAATCAAATAATAAACCTTTTCTATAACAAACGATAAAGATGATACATAACGGTTTTAAGTTAAACATAACTAAAGCCTAGGGCATTACACCACAAAACCTTTGTAATACCTTCTCTATATAGCCCTTTTTGATAATCCTAAAATACCTCGTGAACGATCACGATAAATTTGGATTCTCAATACAAAATATGCCTCACCAAGATCTTTCATTTCAAACTTATTTGATAGAAATTTCTTGGTTTCCTTAAAAAGGTCTTTATTATTACTAGCAAGTAAAATATCATCCACATATAAGATCAAAATTATAAATCTACTCCCACTGAACTTATGGTACACACAATCTTTAGCAAGATTCATTTCAAAACCAAATGAAAGAATTACTTGATTGAATTTTAAGTACCATTGGCGAGAAGCTTGCTTGAGCCCATAAATAGATTTCTTAAGTTTACAAACTAATTGATTAGTTTGATCTAAATCAGTCACCATTTCTGATTTCTTCATATAGATAGTTTCCTCAATGTTTCCATTGAAAAAAGCTGTCTTTACATTCATTTGATGAAGCTCAAGATCAAAATGTGCTACAAGTGCCATAATGATCATAAAAGAGTTTTTAGACAATACTGGAGAAAAATTTTCTTTATAATAAATGTCTTCTTTTTTAGTGAATCATTTAGCAACAAGACGAGCCTTATATCTTTCCACATTACCTTGTGAATCCCTTTTGGTCTTAAAGATCCATTTACATACGATGGGTTTCACATTTTTAGATAATGGAACAAGATCCCAAACCTAGTTGTCTTTCATGGATTTTAACTCTTCATTTATGGCATTGATCCATTTATGAGAATTTGGACTATTAATGGCTTCATGGAAGGTGAGCGGTTCATCTCCAACTAATTCTTTGTGTTCCTCATTCTCGGCGAGATACACATCATAATCAGCCGGAATCGCACTCCTTCTTACTCTATTAGATCTCCTTAAGGGAACCGGTTCTGCTTGATTTTGAGGTTGTTGAATTTGATCCTCATTACAACATTTTCATGTTGTTCAATATTTATAGGAGGTTCTATATAGTTTTGAATTATATGTTCTTGTTGAATTTCAGGTACAAGTACTTGAATTCCAAGGAACAATGTGAAGAGGTATATAAATGAATTCCTCTTCAAATTCAAAACTATTCCTAATTTTCCTTCTAAATTCAACATCCTCAAAGAACCTAGCATCTCTCGTCTCAAAAAAGGTTCTAGTTTTCGGGTCATAAAATTTATATCCCCTAGATCTCTCAGCATACCCCACAAAGTAACTACTAACGGTCTTAGTGTCCAGTTTTCCCTCATTTAAGGCATTGCTTCTGCTGGACAACCCCATACATGAAAATGATTTAGGGACGGTTTATTATTCGCCCATAATTCATAAGGAGTTTTGCCGGTAGCCTTTGAAGGAGCTCTATTGAGAATATAAGTGTAGCGATGCGTTAATTTTTACCTTTTTAACATCTTTTTGAGTCGCTACCTATATTATTTGTTTGGAAATATAGAAAAACCATTTTGAAATAGATTTTGGGTTCGGGGCTTAGGTTAGGGAATGGAAAGGTCAAGGAGAACCCATTCCACTCAATCCGAAGATCGGTCTTGCTAAAGAAAAGAGAGGTTTTCAAAGAAGGAGAAGATTTCAAAAAATAAATAAAATAAAGATCCATTTAACGGGGTTAAATGGAATATATGATCGATTGCTTTGAGAACATCCCCATGATTTGGGGAGGCTCTAGGCCAATCCTAGATTCGATGTATTTATACCACTCTAACAATCAATTAGAAAGGAAAGAAGGGTTACCTTGTGTGGGGTAATTCGGGCAGAGTTTCGACTCAAGTATAGAGTCGAATCTTGACACGGACAGAGCTTCACCTCAGTCCTTGATTCAGGCTTCGATGTTTGTTTATCAACAAGGTTGACAAACAAACTTTTAGGTAATTTTAGGAGTGATTTACAGGAATCTTTCAAGGAGAGAAACCAGTAAATGTGGGGATTTTTAGTTGGGATTTTCAGGGATCAGAAATACTGAAAGTCTTCAGGTATTTATAGGTGTTGGAGAGGTGTTGAAGATGAGATCAAACACCTTGGGAAGGTTCCAAAATCCAATCTTCATTGGCTGGTCGGATGGATGAAGTTTTATCCCGAAAGAGATTGAAATCGACGAGGAAACTGCCATCTGCATTCTGCATAATTCCTTTATCTCGTGCGAGACACGATATTCCGTGTGAGATAAGGCAGTCTGTGGACAATTCTGCCCCTCCCTCGTTATCTCGTATGCAGTTCAGTCCCAAACTAACGGTCGTTAGTCAAAACTTAACGAAACATGACGAAATGGTGGATTTCTACTTCTTGACTCAAAGCGAGACTTAGAGCGGTATAAATGTGATCCGATGGGTTCAGAATGGGGTATCTACAGAGCCCCTCATCGACAAGTCTTATGGAAGAAGTCATGTCGACAATAGAAAAGACATCATTCTGAATATCGGGATGGTCGAGCCGCACGGCTTCCTACGTATCTCTATCGGAGAATCAGACCATAACGTAGTTCGACTCCAAAACACGAAAAGGCTGCTTTAGGTATTTTGAAAATCAATTTGAAAATCGAGGAGATTTTGTTTTAAAAAGGTAAGTTCATACTGAGGAATCAAATCAAGACCCAATTCTGAATATACCTGTCTTTCTGAAGATTTGCCTGTCTGGGCTTCAAACCTGCGGGTAAAATATGTTAGAAAATAAAGGCTTACCTGTCCGGTCCTTTGAGTCCTGTCGGTTTTGTGACGATTCGCCTGTCTGGGCTCCGAATCGGGCTTTTCCTTGTTGAGGATGATGATTCACCAATTTGGACATTGAATCGAGCTTTTGTGATGACGGTTCACCTATTTGGGCGTTGAACCAGGCTTTTGATTTGACGATCCACCTGTCTGGGCGTTGGATCGGGCTTTTCTTTTGACGATCCACCTGTCTGGGCGTTGGATCGGGCTTTTCTTTTGACGATCCACCTGTCTGGGCATTGGATCGGGCTTTTCTTTTGACGATCCACCTGTTTGGGCTTTGGATCGGGCTTTTTTTTTGTTGGTGACGATCCTGACGATTCAAGACCGGGCTTTTTTGTTGAGGTGAGTATTTGACATACTACCCGTAGATGCTTGACACATCTAACTGGTGACGATCCTGGTGATTCAAGACCCAACTTTTTGTTGAGGTGAGTATTTGACATACTAACCCTAGATGCTTGGCACATGGCACTTGACGTGATGGATGCTTGACGCGATGGATGCTTGACGCGATGGATGCTTGACGCAATGGTTGCTTGACGCGATGGATGCTTGACGCAATGGTTGCTTGACGCTTTAAGATATGCTCGACGCACTTAATTGGATGCATTGATAGATGGTAAGCGAAATCCAAACACTCAACGTGTTTGATCTAATTCTTGAAAGTAGGCACTTGACGTGCTTTAATTTCTGCAAGAGGGTTAGCGAAAGCATTTGCATAACAATATATATTCACTTAAGCATTTGTTTGTTCAAGACGATCAATGTGCACTTGACTCCAAGAATCAGCGGGGAGAATGAGTTCTATTATGTGGGAATTGAAAATTGTTTGTGTGATTTAGATTTTGGTTTAGGAGACCAACTCGTAAGGTCCATCTAAAGATCGAATGAGACAATCGTCTAATAGGATTCCGTTGAGATAACCCAAGTTCAACGCTAAGGTTCCAGATACTTTTAGGAATTTTTTGTTGTCGTAGGACTTTTTCATTGTCAAGCCCCTAGTTTTTCATGTGATGATCATTGACTGAAAAAGGTCTAAGCCACTCCAATGGCTTTTCCTATGTAGAATTGATGCTGCCCAATCCAAAGCACGCATTTTGGCTTCTCTTGACACTAAGCCCCAAGACTTTTTGTATGCTGCAGATGACTTCGTGAACAGGCTTGTGAGGTTGTGCGAATTGAAGAAGGATGTCCTCCTTTTTCCCTTTGAATTTTTTTTTTCTTTAGTGACGCACCCTTATTTTTGCCTAGACCGCCCTTTCGGGTTTTCAATCTAGCGGACATCTCTTTTGCGTCTTTTGTTTTTGTGCTCTAACTTTTGCCTAGGTCGCTCTTTACGAGTTTTCAACCTAGTGAGCCATTTTTTTTCGAAAAATATGTTTACTCGAAGGGGACTTGGATGGAAAAATCTCATTAAGGAGAAATATGAGTTCTCAAGTTTATTTGAGAAGAGACGGACTCTATTTTTTGGAAGGTGATCCAAGCATTGACTCTTTTTGGGGGAGTAATATTCTCTAATGATAAGAGTGAGAAGCGAATCGGAAAGCTCCTAATGCAGATTTGATTACTCTTGAGAGTTTGAGTAGAGATTGACTGGGGGGAAAAGGTTAGGAAGCCCCAGTTTTGCTGCTTGGATTTCAAGAGTATGTATGAGAGTGGCTAAGAGGAAGCCCCTATCTCAACAAAGAACGCTACATGGCTCGAAGATCTAGAAAAGTTGTTCTACTCTTAATGGACCTTGCATTATCTAGAAATTTCTTAACGAGTTTGAAAAGAAAGCCAATCATTAGTACGACTTATGGCTAAACATTTCTCTTTATGGATTGATGTTGAAAGTCTTCTTCATTTGCGCTGCCATTCAGGCTTCATTGTAAGAGAATGTTGAGGAATCCTCTTTTCATCGTGGGTATTACTTGACTCTTTTTCTCTGTGGGAGAGTCCTTCTCGCCTTTGTTGAAATTCCATCTTTGTTGTGGGGTGATGAAGGCTTGAGGGTTTTTCTTCTTCTTTTTTTTTATGCTCTATTTTTGCCTAGGACGATTTGAGGAGTTTCGACCTAGCAAGCTTTTTATTTATTTTTGAACTCTCAAAGCCTTGAATTGAGTAGCCCCACTCCTCTCGGGATGAATGTTGATAGCAGCTCCTTTGGCTTCCTCCGTTTGTTGATCTTCGACTTTCAACAGGAGTAATGTTTAGCCTTAAGCCTTCTAAGGATATTTTTCATTTCAAACTTGTTCAGAAGTTTCTATTTTTTCGTGATGATTGAAGGAATCAGGGTCCACTATTTGGCATGGATCAAATGATACTCATAAAGAAAAACAACTTTTGGGAAAGTGTTTAGGATAAAGAGATAACTTTTATTGATAAGGAAATTCGAAACAGACTCGATAGTTCACTTGACACAAACTAGAGAGGATAGAGATGGACTAGAATGACAGAACGACTCTTCGAGAACATACTAGGAAGTTGTCCTAATCTATTTCTTTTTCTTTTCTTTTTTTTTTTTAAAGGAAAAAGGGAGAGGACAATTGGAGCCCCAAGGTGGTGATGCTTCAGTTGATCTTGCCGGCTTCATACAAGTCTTGGATGTCATCCCTCAAATTGTAGCAATTGTTGGTGTCATGACCACTAAACTGATGGTAATCGCAAAATTTGTCGTGGTCCCAATCTTCTCTCATTTTCTTAGGATGATAGTCTTCCATTGGCTTCAATTTTCCTTGGCCTACTAAATCATCGAACATTTCCTTAAGAGTAGTTTCACCAAAATCATGATAGGTACGACCAGTGCTCCCCTTCATTGGACGATTCTCTATTTCTGAATTCTTTCTAAGACGGATCAATTCATCAATTCTAAGGCCTGATTTATGGAGTTCGAGAAAACTAGGGAAGTAATTGCCGACAAGCTTCTCTTGGTACTCTTCACGGAGACACTGAAGTAGGATATGAATTTGTTCGTCTAGGCTTGGCCTATCAACGATTTCAGTCAGTTTGGTCCTCCATCTTTTGACCAAATCAGCGAATGACTCATTTTGTTGTTGCTTAGTTTGCTCAAGGTCTCTCCTAGTAGTGCGGTAGGTAGTGTTGTCCTCGAATTGTTCTAGGAAGGTACGACTGGCGAGTGGCCAATCAAGCCTTGTGGAGAGTGGAAGAGTCATGTACCAATCTCTAGCGGCACCATCAAGGGACTGAGGGAAGCATTGAACTGGCAAGTTGTCATCGACACCCATAGGTAGCATGGCCCAAGATTAAGTTTCCAGATAGGATTTGGGACAAGTAGTACCATTGAATTTTGCAATGTCCGGTGTCTTGTACTTTCTAGGAAGTTTTGACATGGATTGACGAAGGGTGTCATAGTCAATAGAGAGCGAGGCTCCCTTACTCACATCGAGGGATGCAAGTTTTTTTGAGCATTGCCATGGTAAGGGGTTCGTTCTTGCCTTCTTCCTTGGAAGTATAACTCTCATTGTCAGAGGATGAAGATGACAAGCTAGGCTCGTATCTCTTTTTCTTGCTCTTGCTTTGGCGACGGTTCTTAGCCTTTTTGGTGTATGATTCCTCTTCTTCAGAGGAAGATGTCATATTCTCTTTCTTCTTTGATCTTAATTCGGCCAATTTTAGTTTCATGGCTCGGAGTTCGTCAACCATGGCTTTCATTTCCCCGGCTTGGATTCTCCTTTCAAGTTTTAATTGGGCCTTCATTTCATCGTCTCGAGCTTGTACCATTTCTTCATATAGAGTCCTTTGATCCTCAATTTCCTTCTCGAGTGCTTCTGGATTCATCGTGTCGGAAGGAAATTGAAATGCTACCGTTGGAGAGGTAAGGGAGCTTGACGACCTTAGAGATGGACTAGAGATATCCCAACGAAATGCCTTTTAGAACAATAGCCCCAAACGATCCTAGATGGAGAAAAGGATGATGATTAAAATTACCTCACGAGCGATTTTTTTGAAGTTTTGCTTTTATTAGAGACGGAGTTTTGACTCAAGGAGGGAGCGCACATCGATTATCAATCACAAACACACATTCTGCAAATAAAGTCTCGTGCGAGACAAGGTCATCTCGCACGAGACAATCATTCGGAAAGATGGATTTTTATTAGACCTAATTTTTTGTCGGAACAGAGAATCCGTTTTGAGGGGTTTCTAAGGCCTTTATCAGAACCTAACGACTAAATAATCAGTTCGATTTTTGTAAAACAAAGCCATGTAAGATTGTTTTGAAGGATTTTTTTTTTAAAGGGACTTCCGAAAGGGTCATTCCGAAGGGACTATTTCGAAGGGACTATTTCGAGTCCTCCTTTATTGTCAATTGTACATGGCTTTATTTTGGTCAAAAATGAGAAAAGATCACCAAGTCAAACCGACCGGTCACGGAGTGATCATAAAAAGACAATATACATGAAATGTGGCGATGCAGGGCTGGAAGGCTAGGCTCCCCGCGATATGACAATCTAGGTGGATTGAATACGCGGAGTGGGATGATCCAACTTCGGAGAGACCGGCGACTAGGTGGTTACCGTCATCCTTCCTTAGTGTGGGTCCCGGGTTTATAGAGGGTATGTAATGCAATGACAGATATAATATGAGTGCGCGTGTGTGATAGTCAATCTAGGTGATAGATAAAATAGAGATTTTTTTGAAAACAAAAGAAAACAAATAGTGGCCGCACCAAATGGTTGCCTACGTTCTCCCAAATTAGGAAGACTCAGGCCATCGTAGTTTCAAATAATGAGAGAGAGAGAGAGAGAGAGAGAGAGAGAGAGAGATAAATAAATTAATTACAACTCTGGAATTCCCAATGGACCGGACTTTAATAAAATAAAACCCAATCACACGCAATTTATAAATAACAATCAATTATTTAAACTTAAAATACGGATTCGAGTTCTACATCTTAAGGGAGGCCTTAAGATAAGGGAACTCTGTAGATAATGAATTCTGGGATCCCTCTTGCGTGTTCGATTCTTGTCTTGGACTTTGAGACGAACAGGGAAAACCAGAAGACACCAGATTGCCGAAGCAATATCTCGCGCGAGATAGGATATCTCGTGCGAGATATGCCTGATCTGGAGAAAAAAAATGAATTTATTTATTTATTTTGAAAACCTCTCTTTTATTTTTGACGGAAGTTTAAGCCTCTTTATATCTACAATCCCCAGCGGAGTCGCCACTTTAGCGATGCGTGAATTTTTACTTTTTTAACATCTTTTTGAGTCGCCACCTATATTATTCGTTTGGAAATATAGAAAAATCATTTTGAAATAGATTTTGGGTTTGGGGCTTAGGTTATGGAATGGGAAGGTCAATGTTAATGTTAAGATCATGTGTTGCCATGAATGTTGTCCCAAGTGTTGCAAACCAGTATTGCCACTGGTGTTGCCACAAGTGTTGCCATTTGGATTTGGCAACACTGAGATAGTTACTGTATTTTTTCACAAATAAAAATGTAAAATTTAATGTTTAAATAACAGTAGTTAGTCTGCTTAAAATGAGCTGGAAAAGAGCAACAGAAACTGCCCAGGCGTTAGTTACGAAGGAAGAGGAGAAAGTTAACAAATAAACATGTGTTTATCTGTTTAATTAATGACCAAGCAAAAAGATATTTTATTCAGCTATTCAGGGGGAGAACAAGTCAGAGTACAAGGCATTCAGAGCTGAGAGGTACAAGCAAGAGAAGCAAGAGAAGACCTAGTCTCCTACAAATGAGGCGAGTGAGCTAATTTGGAGGAAACAAACTCAAGGCTGTTGCTGATCATTTTGAGTAGGCTCCAAGACTTTGTGGCCTATAAATAGTGAAGTGGATCTTCATTGAAGATCATCCAATTCAGAAAACGCAAATCTGCACAAGAAGTAGAATTCTGCTCTCAAGTGTTGCCATTCAAGTGTCGGCAACACTCAATCCGACACTCAAGAATTTCATATAGATTTTTATATTTTTGTGAGGTTTTGAGTGTTCATTTTCAGAGATAATTCGTGTATATGTTGTTCCTTATATCAGGAATCGTTTATCATTAAGGAACTTCTTCGACCTTGTATTGAATTCATATTATTAATAGAAAGGTCTTGCCATCCTGGCACCCATCAAGTTATATATTTATATAACTTGATAAAAATTATATTCTTGTGTATTGCTTTAATTCTTCCGCTGCAATTTATATTTATTTCTATTGATTTGTGTTTTTTATTGAATTGGTGTATGTGTTGTTGTTAGTGTTGCCTACACTAAAGACAACACTCGTGAGTTTCGTCTCACCTTGTGAGTTTCGTCTCACTTGTTCTAAGCCATAGACAATTTCAATTGGTATTAGAGCCTAGCACTTGATATACTAAGTGTTTAGATCCTTTTGTCATGGCTTATGATCCTGCAAACCCTAATCAAAAGAGATTACCGGTTTTAGACGGATCTAATTATGCTTATTGGAAGATTCGCCTACGCTCGCATATCAAATCAATTGATCTTCGGGCTTGGCGATCTATTTTAAATGGTTATTCTGTTCCAATGCTTCCTCCGGATGACGATGGTGACGTTCAAGTCAAACCTAAATTCGAGTGGACAATTGAAGAGAATAATCTTGCTAGTTTCAATGAAAAGGCACTGAATGCCATCTATGAATGGGTTGACATGCATATGTTCAAACTCATTCAAAATAGTCCCTCTGCTAAAGATGCTTGGAATACTTTACAAAGATTTTGTGAAGGAGATGGCAGTGTCCGAGAAACAAAGCTTAGAGGTCTCACTAGTAAATTTGAAAGATTAAGAATGGGTGAAAACGAAGACATCTCGTCTTATTTTGAAAAGTTGATTGATATTTCAAATGCTTGTCAAGTATTAGGGGAGCCTTTTACAAATAAACAACTTGTTTCAAAAGCTATTCGTACTCTTTCCGAACGTTTTAATATTAAAGTTTCAGCTATTGAAGAGGCCCATAATCTTTCAACAATGGACATTAACTCCTTAATGAGTATTTTGAAAACCTTTGAGATGAATCTCAATGAACAAACTGAGGCTTCTAAAGGCAAAAATATTGCCTTAAAAGTCGAATCTCCGGACACATGTGTGGATGATGAAGATGAAGCCTTTTAAGGAGTTAGATGAAAATACTAGTGTAGCTTTACTTGCAAAGAGATATAATGCTATGCTTAAAAAATTTAACAGTGTGCAGGTAAAAGCTAAGGACCAAGCGGCCAAAACCTCTAGTTTTGTGCCAAGGAGAGGTCCTCCTCCAAATCAAAAGGATACCCCACCTAGGCGTGCATCCTCGGAAAAGATCCGGTCCGATCCTAAGTACATTGAATCTATTCAATGTCATGCTTGTTCCGGTTGGGGTCACTATGCCAACGAATGTGCTAACACCTTGAGAAAGGCGGGTAAAAACTTGTGGGTATCTCTTAGTGATGGAGAGGAGGAAGGAACGGAGAAAGATGAAAAGACGGAGCAAGTGGCCATGATGGTCACGGTAGAGGAGCTATCTTCGACAGAGAGTGTTACCTCAAGCGTTGTTCCAGATTTAACAACACTTGACACAACACTTGTGACTTCTTCAGAAAGTGTTGCCCCAAGTGTCATCCAGGAAATGGCAACACTTGGCACAACACTCAGCAGGTATGACTCTTTTAATGATCTTAGTTTGCTTGGTTCTACTGATTTAAATTCAGAGGAGTTTATAGAGGATGATTTCGATAGAGATGAGCTCATTTGTGAATTAAAAAACCTCTATAAATCCCTCCTCATGGAATGGAAAAAGGAGAACAAGATGGTGGTTTTCTTGAAAAAGGAAAATCACGATCTTAAGAAGTTCTTGACTCGGCTAGAGGTTCAACTCAGTAGGAGAGACTTGAATCTTGATAAAATCAAGGCCAAACTCAACCTAGCCGAATCCACCTTCAAAAAACTCAACACGAGTTCATCCAAATTGGATGAAATACTCAATTTGAGTAAGCCTCTGAAAGCTGGTCTTGGGTTCCAAGAATCACTAGAAAGTATTACCTCTTCCTTGTTTGATGTTGAAACTAAAAATTGTTTTGTAAAAGAGCGTGTCAAGGAAAAGGATAGTACTCCTAGTGATACTTCTTATCAATCCATTGAATGTGGATACTGTCACAAAGCTGGACATATAAAATCAGATTATTTTTTCCTTCAAAAGAAAATGTCCAGTCTTCAAGTGTTGCCTCAAGTGTCGCCAATTTCTCAGGGCAACACTCATGGCAACACTGGTGAACAGAAATCCAGATTTTCAAAAAAGGGTTGGTTACCCAAGGAAAAACTGAAATGCTATGTTGTTTACACAGCTTTAAGGACTAACATTGAAGGAACTTGGTACTTTGATAGTGGTTGTTCACGTCATATGACGGGTACTAAATCATTCCTAACAGAGTACCAACCTATTCAAGAAGACTCTGTGACTTATGGTGGTGGAGGCAAGAGTGAAATAGTTGGTAAAGGAATACTGGATATTGTTGGTTTTCCTCCTTTGAAAAATGTCTTGCACGTAGATGGTTTACTTGCTAATTTAATTAGCATTAGCCAATTATGTGATGAAAATTTGGAGGTGAAATTCAATAAAAATACCTGTGAAGTGTTTGATGATACTAACTTTTGTGTCATGACTGGAATAAGATCAAGTGATAATTGCTACCTGGTTGGTAATAACTGCGGTGCAATTTGACTAAACTTGATGATATAAGGTTATGGCATCAAAAGTTAGGTCATTCTCATTATAGGAATCTTGAGAAGATTATCAAACACAATGCCGTCAAAGGTGTTCCTAAACTAAACCTCAAAGACACCGTGATGTGTGGTGATTGTCAAAAGGGTAAGCAAACTCGTGTTGCTCACAGTGTTGGACAACACAATGAGCAACACTCAGGAACAACACATTGTTTTCAGCTTCTACATATGGACTTGATGGGTCCTTTTGAGGTAGAAAGCTTGGGAGGTAAGAAGTATGTTTATGTGATAGTTGATGATTTTTCTAGGTATACATGGGTCTATTTTTTAAGAGAAAAATCTGAAACTTTTGATAAGTTTACTCACTTAGTCTCTAAAATCAAAAACATGTTTTGTTCTCCTATTTTTCGAATAAGGTCAGATCATGGTAGAGAATTTGAAAATCTCTCCTTCTCTACATTTTATAGTAAAAAGGGGATACACCATAAATTTTCAGCACCTAAAACACCACAACAAAATGGCATTGCTGAAAGGAAAAATAGGACTTTAATGGAAATGGCTCGTGTTATGCTAATTGCTAGAAATATTTCTAAAAGTTTTTGGGCCGAAGCATTAAACACAGCTTGTCACACTACGAATAGAGTTTTCTTAAGACCCGGTACTACTATGACACCCTATGAGATTTTAAATGGAAAGAAACTTACGGTTCACTATTTTCACGTATTTGGGTATTTGTGCTATATTTTAAACGACCGGAAATACTTAGGAAAACTAGATTTCAAGAGTGACAAAGCCATCTTTCTGGGTTACTCTCAAAACAGTCATGCTTATCGAGTCTATAATCTGAGGTTAAAAGTGATTCAAGAATCGGTAAATATTGAATTTAACGATTACTTGAGTGCTACAGGAGAACCAGCTGATGATATACCTCTAACCTTGCTGGAAGAAGTCGAACAGAGGGCCGGGAATGCAAACCGATTCGGCCAAGCAAGGCAGCCACGCATTCAAGTGTTGCTCCGAGTGTTGCCCCGAAATAGCGACACCCGAAGCAACACAGAGAACGTAACAGTGGCCGGAAATTCTCGAGAGCAAAGTGACTCAGAAGAAGAAGATGGATTGGTGTACCATCAAGGTAGGAGAGATCCCCCAGCTCGTATTAGAAATTATCATCCCATTACTCAAGTAATTGGTGATGTTAATGAAGGGGTTCGAACAAGAAATAAGGAGCCAGTAGACTACAGAGATATGGTTAGGTATGTGTGTATGTATGTCCTCCACATACTCTCAGGTAAAACACTCCTGTTTCGTTTCCTCTCTTGAACCAAAAAATGTGATTGAGGCTTTAAATGATAAATTTTGGATTCAAGCTATACAAGAAGAGCTTGAACAATTTACCCGTAACGAGGTTTGGTGTTTAGTTTCACGTCCTTTAAATACTAACATTATTGGAACTAAATGGATTTACAAAAATAAATCTAATGAATTGGGTAATATTGTTCGTAATAAAGCTCGTCTTGTAGCTCAAGGCTATACACAAGTGGAAGGAATCGACTTTGACGAGACCTTTGCACCCGTGGCTAGAATTGAGTCAATAAGACTTCTTCTTGCTATATCCTGCTACCTAAAAATCACATTACACCAAATGGATGTCAAAGCGACGTTCTTGAATGGGTACTTAGATAAAGAGATCTATGTTGAGCAACCTAAAGGGTTTGAAGACCCATTCCACCCAGACCATGTATACAGACTTGATAAAGCCTTATATGGCTTGAAACAAGCTCCTCGTGCATGGTATGGGCGTCTAACAAGTTTCCTTCTTGAATATGGATTTGTTAGAGGAGAAGCCGATAGGACATTATTTATTCTTAGGGAAAATAAAGAGCTTGTCATTGCTCAGATCTATGTTGATGACATAGTTTATGGTTCCACATCTAAAACATGTTTACAAAATTTTGTGGAAGCTATGACATCAACGTTCGAGATGAGCATGATAGGAGAACTTAATTATTTCCTAGGATTGCAGGTGAGACAGTCAGATGATGGAATCTTTATCTCTCAGAGCAAGTATGCTAAGAGTTTGGTGAAAAGATTTGGATTGGAGAGTGCAAAGAGCTCTAAAATACCTATGGGATCATCTCTTAAGGTAACCAAAGATCAGGCAGGGGAGGATGTTGATCCAACTCTGTATAGATCCATGATAGGTAGTCTTCTTTATCTTACTGCCAGTCATCCCGATATTATGTTCAGCGTAGATGTATGTGCTAGATATCAGCCTGCTCCTAAAATTTCTCACCTAAAAGCTGTTAAGAAAATCATTAAGTATGTGTCTGGGACAAGTGAATTGGAAATCTGGTTCACCAAAGACACTAATTCCAACTTGGTTGGTTTTAGTGACTCTGATTGGGCAGGGGATATAGATGATAGAAAGAGCACTAGTGGGGATTGTTTTTTCTTGGGTAATAATCTTGTGTCATGGTACTGTCGCAAGCAAAATTATGTCTCTCTCTCGACTGTTGAATCTGAATATGTAGCAGCCGGGAGTTGTTGTTCACAATTAATATGGTTGAAACATATGCTTGACGACTATGGTCTAGATAGTAATATCTTGACCATGTATTGTGACAATTTGAGTGCTATAAACATTTCCAAAAACCCTGTACAACACTCACGCACTAAACACATTGATATCCGCCATCACTTTCTGAGAGATTTAGTAGAAAAGGAATTGATCCAAATAGAGCATATTGATACTAAACATCAACTTGCTGATATTTTGACCAAAGCCTTGGACCATGAGAGATTTTCAAGTTTGAAAAAATCTCTTGGTTTATGCTTTCTATAAATCTGCTATTTCAAGTGTTGCCATCAGTGTTGTCAACACTGACAGCAACACTCTGTATTTGTTTTATATTATTATTTATAAAAAAATAAAAAAAATTAGTTAGTTTTATCCCAAATGGGGGGCATTTACTGACCTTTTTGTTCTAGTATGTGTACATTCTCAAGGTTAACATTTTTTTATAAAATACCCCTTTGTGCTTAAAGTGACAAAGTCACTTATATTATGTTGATATTGAAAAAGGCAAAGCTTGTTAAAATATTTCCAAAGGGAGTATAATGTAGTTGTTTTATACTAAGTATTAGGGACATGGAGCTCGCTACTACAGTGTACCCTACTTGAAAGGTATAAAACTTACTACATTATAGCTTTATACATTTATAAAAAATTCGGGGCACGGAGCTCGCTACTACGATGCTTCCTTGTAAATAAAGAATGTGTAAAGCTTGCTTAAAAATTGTCTAAGGAATGATATGTTATAAAAATATCAAGGGGATTTTATTCAAAATGTTGCCTTGTGTGTCACGCAACATTGCTAGTAACACATTAGTAGATGCTACATTATGTTTTTATTTCTTGTTTTTGTTTTTGTTAATTAAATTTTAAACTTCCAAAAGTCTATTTTCTTATATTTAGAGTTTGTGAAATTTAAAAAGTTTTTAGCAAAAATGTTTATTTTTTTGCCTAACTAATTGTAATTTTGAAATATCTATTTTTTAAAATTCATCTATTTGAATTTTGAAAAACACAATTTTATGGATATTACTAAATTATGTTTAGTTATTATATTATTAAAAAAATTATAAAAATTAAAAAAAATGTGTTTTTTTTTAAATGGCGGATCAGTGCTTGATTTGTTGGGTTGTTAGAGATAAAAGGAGTTTAATTTAATTTGAACTTGTCAAATCAAATTAAACCCTCTTACTATTCACTCATTAAAACCCTCCTCTCAAAACCCTCACCATCTCTCTCTCCTTGCATCTCTCTCTCTCTAGACGGTAAAATCCTTCCCCTGTTCCCTTTCTTCTTCGTCTTCCTCGATCCTCCATGGCTAGTCCAAATAATTCTTTCCAAATTTCTTCCCCCATGGAGATATCGCCCTTAGCCCCCTCAAGTGTCGCCTCCAATGTCGCCGTCCCCATGGAAATATCCCCTGCGACATTATCGGCCACACCCTCAACCTCACCATCTTTAGACATTATTGTTTACAATCCTCCTCAAATTCCCATTCCTATAAGCCTTCCTGAAACTACCCCCTCCGTAGAACTCACCTTCGCCCCTCAAAAGAAATCCAAAAAGAGAAAGGCGGTTGATGCCTCTTCATCATTTCGGGGTGGTGTGCGTCGTCAATCTGAAAGGATCAAGATGTTGTTCAGGTCTAAGATACCTTCCAACATGACTGATGATCCTGTCAATGTGGAGGATAGCTCGAGTTCTTCGCTCAACATTTCGTTCGAGGAAAATTCGGACCCAATTTTTAAAGAATCTAAGGAGCCCTCATCATCTTCTGATGAGGATGAAGAAGCTTGGTTGGAAGATGAGAAAACCCTTGCTGAAGCTCACCCAAGATCATGAAGAAACAAAAAATTTACGCGGTGTCGCCCAAGTGTTGCCAATCCAATGGCAACACCCGAAGCAACACCCGCCGCCAAGTCCAAAGCCCACCAAGTTCTCCTTCGTATTCTCCTATTTCATGGCCTGTGTAAACACTCCTACTCCCTCTCAAGATTCGGTATCGATTATGAGTCTTTTGGATATTATGAACGTCCATTTCTTTCCGAGGAATTTTATAGTGAATCCAACTTAGATAAGTGGGTTCAAGATTCTGAGAAGAAAATTCTGAATGAAAGAAATATGTTTGTGACTCAATTCAAGGAGTTAGGAGTGTATCAATTTTTGGAAGATAGAAATTTTTTACCCACGGTTGTGAAAGTGTCCGTGTATGTGGAAAGTGTGGTTAGAAACTTTTACGCTCATCTTAGGGAAGATATTGATGATAGGAATACCCCTCATTATGGAAAGATCTTTGTTAGGGGCAATATCTATGATTTTAATCCCTTCATCATCAACAAAGCATACGGCCTCCCTAATGTCGAAGATGAGAGTTTGGAATTTGATCCTAATGCCTTAGCCACCTTTTTAACTGGAGGGAGAATCACTGTTTGGACTGATCACTTCAAGTCTACCCATCTTACTTCTTTGTTTAGTGTGCTTCACAAGATATGTATAATAAATTGGCTACCTACGGCCAATGAGAACACGGTAACATACGAGCAAGCTTCTTTGTTATACAAACTTGGCAAGAAACAAAGAGTTAACTTTGGGAGACTAGTATTTGCTCACCTTTCTGCATGGGCCAAGAAAAGAAAGACCTCCTCCTTCATTTTCCCTTCCCTTATAGTCAATGTTCTTTTGCACCAAAACCTTAAGCCTTGGAATGCCGATAATATCTCTGAGAAGCCTGTTTATTACATAATTACCAAACACTTTACTGAAGGTGATAGGCATAGAGATTTATCTTGGGTTTTGGTTACAAATTCTCCTCCATTAGCTGCCCCTGCTTCGAGTGTCGCCCCAAGTGTCGCCCCTGAAACTGGCAACACTGCTCCTGTAATGGTTGATGCTGCTATGGTACTTAATTTTTTCAATAGTCAGGTGAAGCACATTGACTCAGTAATTCAGGGATGGCTGGACATGCGTACTGACATGATGAAAATGGTGGATTTGATTTCTTCCAAAATAGGGGGAGATAAATCAATGCCAAGGCGTGATGATGATGGAGCTGGAGATGGAGCTGGACCAAGTGGTACAGTAGAGGGAGGTGAAGGAGCTGAAAATGCAGGTTGAAGGTGGTTGGTTCGATTGATTCTTGATTTTGGTGGTTTGGAAACAAAAACAATTTCCTTTGTTTTTATTTTGGTTTGTAATGCTTAAACAATTTCAATTTCTGTTTTTTTTTCTTTGTTTCGGCTGGAATTTTATTCAAACTTGGGTGGATGTTTTTGTTGAATGGTTGGATGGTAGTTTTAAGATTTTAATAATTATTTTGGTTAGTTATTAATTTCGTATTAAGGGGGAGATAATTAGAAATTTTGTGACTGCATTTGCCTGAAGATTGATGTTGCCACTCGTGTGAGTGTGATACTTTGATGAAAAATATGTTAACATTGCCTGAAGGTTTATGTTGTCACTATCAATCACGTGGCAGTTTTGTATGTGTGTTAAGTTTGACTAAATGTTTTGTAAAGATCATCACATTGGTATTTTGTGAAGAAATCAGTAACTAAGGGGGAGATTGTTAATGTTAAGATCATGTGTTGCCATGAATGTTGTCCCAAGTGTTGCCACTGGTGTTGCCACAAGTGTTGCCGTTTGGATTTGGCAACACTGAGATAGTTACTGTATTTTTTCACAAATAAAAATGTGAAAATTAATGTTTAAATAACAGTAGTTAGTCTGCTTAAAATGAGCTGCAAAAGAGCAACAGAAACTGCCCAGGCGTTAGTTACGAAGGAAGAGGAGAAAGTTAACAAATAAACATGTGTTTATTTGTTTAATTAATGACCAAGCAAAAAAGATATTTTATTAAGCTATTCAGGGGGAGAACAAGTCAGAGTACAAGGCATTCAGAGCTGAGAGGTACAAGCAAGAGAAGCAAGAGAAGACCTAGTCTCCTACAAATGAGGCGAGTGAGCTAATTTGGAGGAAACAAACTCAAGGCTGTTGCTGATCATTTTGAGTAGGCTCCAAGACTTTGTGGCCTATAAATAGTGCAGTGGATCTTCATTGAAGATCATCCAATTCAGAAAACGCAAATCTGCACAAGAAGTAGAATTCTGCTCTCAAGTGTTGCCATTCAAGTGTCGGCAACACTCAATCCGACACTCAAGAATTTCATATAGATTTTTATATTTTTGTGAGGTTTTGAGTGTTCATTTTCAGAGAGAATTCGTGTATATGTTGTTCCTTATATCAGGGATCGTTTATCATTAAGGAACTTCTTCGACCTTGTATTGAATTCATATTATTAATAGAAAGGTCTTGCCATCCTGGCACCCATCAAGTTATATATTTATATAACTTGATAAAAATTATATTCTTGTGTATTGCTTTAATTCTTTCGCTGCAATTTATATTTATTTCTATTGATTTTTGTTTTTTATTGAATTGGTGTATGTGTTGTGGTTAGTGTTGCCTACACTAAAGACAACACTCGTGAGTTTCGTCTCACCTTGTGAGTTTCGTCTCACTTGTTCTAAGCCATAGACAATTTCAGTCAAGGAGCACCCATTCCACCCAATCCGGAGATCGGTCTTGCTAAATAAAAGAGAGGTTTTCAAAGAAGGAGAAGGTTTCAAAAAATAAATAAAATAAAGATCCATTTAACGGGATTAAACGGAATATAGGACCGATTGCTTCGAGACCATCCCCATAATTTGGGGAGGCTCTATGCCAATCCTAGATTCGATGTATTTATACAACTCTAACAATCAATTAGAAAGGAAAGAAGGGTTGCCTTGCGTGGGGTAATTCGGGCAGAGTTTCGACTCAAGTTTAGAGTCGAACCTTGACACGGACAGAGCTTCGCCTCAGTCCTTGATTCGGGCTTCGATGTTTGTTTATCAACAAGGTTGACAAACAAACTTTTAGGTGATTTTAGGGGTGATTTACAGGAATCTTTCAAGGAGAGAAACCAGTAAATGTGGGGGTTTTTACTTGGGATTTTCAGGGATCAGAAATACTGAAAGTCTTCAGGTATTTATAGGTGTTGGAGAGGTGTTGAAGATGAGATCAAACACCTTGGTAAGGTTCCAGAATCCAATCTTCATTGGCTGGCTGGATGGATGAAGTTTTATCCCGAAAGAGGTTGAAATCGACGAGGAAACTGCCATCTGCATTCTGCAAAACTCCTTTATCTCGCGCGAGACACGATATTCCGCACGAGATAAGACAGTCTGTGGACAATTCTGCCCCTTTCTCGTTATCTCGTATGCAGTTCAGTCCCAAACTAACAGTCGTTAGTCAAAACTTAACGAAACATGACGAAATGGTGGATTTCTACTTCTTGACTCAAAACGAGACTTAGAGCGGTATAAATGTGATCCGATGGGTTCAGAATGGGGTGTCTACAATAAGCAACGATTTTTAATGTGTCGCCCCATAATGAGTGAGGTAAAGAAGTACAAGAAATCATACTTATTACCATATCCTTAAGAGTTCTATTACGTCTCTCTGCTACACCATTCATGCTAGGTTTGCCCGGCATAGTGTAGTGAGGGATAATCCCACACTCTTCAAGATAGCGACCAAAAGGACTCGGACGTTGTTCTCCCGAACTGTCATTTCGACCGTAGTATTCACCACCATGATCAGATCTAACGTTCTTAATAGTCTTTCCAAGTTGATTTTCAACTTCTGCTTTAAAAGATTTGAAAACGTCCAATGATTGAGACTTTTCATGAAGCAAATAAATGTATTCATAACGAGAGTAATCTATGAACGTAATGAAATATTGTTGACCATTCCATGAAAGGGTAGTGAATGGTCCACAAATATCCGTATGAATTAGTTCTAAGACGTTTGATGCTCTCAAGGATTCTTTCCCTTTGGTGTTTGTAAATTTTCCTTTAAGGCATTCAATACAAAAGTTTTTGTCTGGAATATTAAGTTTGTTTAAGATTCGATTTCGGTTTAAGAAAATTGAAAACCGGTAAACCGCCAGTTAAAACCGTCGATTAAAACCGATGGTTAACCGCCGGTTTAACCGGCATTTAAAATCAAATGTGTAATGGTCATATGACCGTTGTTGCTTGAGACTACAGCGGCCGCCCAAGCTGGCCGAAGCTCTTGTGCGGTCGCCCAAGTGGTTAGGGCGGGCGCTGAAGGCTGCCCAACGGCTACATTTGTTCCCCCCAACTCCAACGGCTAGTTTGGTCCCCCCCCCTTTCCACTAACAGATCCTAACAGATCCTAACCAAAAAAAAACGTTTTGACTTTAAAACTAACTATAAATATCACCTCCCTCCTCCCATTGTATTTCCATTTTATTTCCACATTATTTCTCTCTACTCTTTCTCTTCTACTCGCAAATATTCACATATACTCTCACTCTCATCCAATTTCCAGTTAAATATTGTCTCATTTTCAGTTAGTTTTCTAACGAAATTAGTGTTTTTCGTCATTTTCATCCATTTTTAAGCTCCGTTTCGTTTCCAAACTTCATTTTATCTTACACAAATGGCTGGAAATCAAAGAAGAAGCAATTTAGGCAAGTCACATGTTGGTTCTTCCTCCCCCAACGATGATTTTGATCATCAAAATCCAAATATTCAAAAAAATGAGGAAGAAGAACAAGTTGAAATTGAAAGTGGCAGTGCTAGGAGGGATAGGGGCGGCCGAGCTACTAGGGGAGGTGGTCGGGGACAACGACAACCTTCTACGGAAAGAGCGCCGCAATCCGATACCTTCGCCATCCATTTCACCAAAAGAAAAATTAATGCCGATGATGATTATAATTTTCAAGCATGTTGCAACTATTGTAATGCGTCTTACGCATTCAAAAGAGGCGGAGGGCATGGGACGCTCAATGGGCATACGACAGCAAAACATCCCGAGAAACTTGGCATTTCCGCTACGCAAACTCAATTACAATTTCAACAACGTAGTTCGGGTTCGGGTGCACAAGGTTTCGTCTTCCCCTTCTTCCGTCCTTTTTAAATTTGACAAGTGGGTTTATAGAGATGAACTAGCCAAATTTATTTGCATTAAAGGCCTTCCTTTTAATTTTGCGGATTGTGATTTTTATGAAAATTTTGCTCGCCTTTCTTTAAACCCCGCCGCCACGAGAGTACCACGTACGAATCTCGTACGTGATATTACTAGAGTGGTTCAAAGATATAAAAAAGATTTAATTGGTGTTTTATCAAAATTAGAAAATAAAGTTTCAATTTGTGCCGATGGTTGGAGTGATCATTGGCAAAGAAATACTTATTTGGGCGTTACTTGCCATTGGATAGATAATTCATGGAAAATTCAAAAAAGATTAATTCCTTACAAAGATTTTGAGCCACCGCATTCCGCGAAAAATATTTGTGCGAAATTGCTTGAGATTTTTCTTGAATATGGTATTTTAAATAAAATATTTACTATTTCATTTGACAACGCAAGTGCTAATATGGCTAGTTTGTCCGATTTAATTACCGTTTGTCAACCCTCACTTGGGGGTAAGTTTTTTCATATTAGATGTTTATGTCATATAATTAATTTATGTGTTAGAGATGGTTTAGATGCATTAGAAACTTATTTTAAGCCAATTAGACGAGCTCTTCAATTTATTTCTAAAAAAAATTCTAATAAAAATAAATGGATAAAGTTTTTAAGAAGTAAAAGTGTGCCAGACAAATATTTTACTTACGATGTTACAACTAGGTGGAATTCCACCTACAAAATGTTAACCGATGATTTTGCTTAAAAAGATCTCCTAATGCAGTTTTTTATGTCAATTGGCTATCATGAACCTCTATTTGCTTATCATTGGAATGCATGCATTAATTTATGTGAGTTGTTAAAAAATTTTAATACCGCAACTTTGGCTTTTTTGGGAGTTTATTATCCAACTTCTGTTTTGGTGCTAGAGCATTGTGTTGCAATTGTTACTATTTTTGACAATTTAAAAGAATGCCATATTTTAAAAGAATGCATTTTTAACATGAGAGAAAAATGGCTTAAATATTTTTAGAAAATTCCGTCTCTCTTCTTGGTTGCAAAATTATTAGATCCCCGAGTTAAATTAGATGATTTAGAGTGCATTGTAGATTATTATTATATGAAGTTATATCCCGATGGTGACGGTGGTAATCAACCTTCATCAATTATTGTTCAAGACACAAAAAATGATTTGATTAACCTTTTTAATGAGTATAACGCCTTATATGGAAACACTTCTCAAAACCAACAACATGAAGATGATTCCTCTACTTCTCAACCAAGTTTTACTAGTGGCGATCCATATAGTTTTTTTGCAAATTTGTATAGTAAAAAATATGGTCCTTCTCGAGGTTCATCTTCATCATCATCAAACCTTTTCGTGGAGTTAGAAACTTATTTCACTACAAACTTTGAATTAAACCAAGATCCAAATTCAAATGAATTTGATGTTTTACAATGATGGTCAAGAAGGAAAGACATTTATCCTATACTTTCCATAGTTGCTAAAGAAGTATTAGCCTCTCCCGCTTCAACGGTGGCGGTTGAATCAACATTTAGCGTTGGTGGAAATGTTTTGGATGAAAGACGTTCTCAACTAACAAGTGAAAACTTGAAACATCAACTTTTACTTGGCGATTGGGTTAGAGCGGAAAAAAGGCAACAAGACTTGCCTTATGATGAGGACCTATTGGATCCAAGATATCAATACGATGTCGAGTACTCCACGAAAAGTAGTGATGAATGAATGATGTTTTAGATTAACTTTTATTTTAATTAGATTAGTTTAGACTTTAGATTAGATTTATTTTTATTTAATTGTAATAGTTAGGTTAAGGTAAAGGCTCCTAAATGTCCCCCCCTTATTTATAAAAGGGTAAGGTTGGTTTTCCCCCTCTTTGTAATTTTATTTTAATTAATAAAATTTAAGAGTACCGTCCCTTTTTCTTTTATATACTTTCGTTTCTTTTAAAAAAGTTAAGTTTTATTTCTTTCAAAATTCATAACTTTTTTTATATAACTTTTTGCAAAAATTGTATGTAGTAAACAAAAGTCTAAAATAGTCTTACTTATCCAAAAAAAAATTGAAAAAAAATAAAAGTTAACTTTTTTCAAAAAACTGTTAAGTTTTATTTCTTTCAAAATTCATAACTTTTTTTATAAACATTTTTGCAAAAAATGTATGTAGTAAACTTAAGTCTAAAATAGTCTTATTTATCCAAAAAAAATTGAAAAATAAAACTTAAATTTTTTATAGAACATAACAGAAACTGTTAAAAAGTTAACTATATTTTCAAAAAAATGTCAAAATGTTAACTTTTTTATTCAAAAACTGTTAGAAAATTAAAATTTTCCTTAATTGTTTTTAAATCTATTAAAATTTCTGTTAAAAATCTATTTTGAAAAAAAAAAAACAAAACGGTTTAAACCGGTTAACCGGACAAATCGGAAAACCGTAACCGGATATGGCGGTTGGGCGGTTCGGTTCCGATTTGGTGGTTTGGAGGTTTGAAACCGCCAGTTGTAATTGGCTAACCGCCGGTTTAACCGAACCAGCCATGTCTATTACCAAATGAACTGTAATAACCTTCCCTGTCCAAAACTGTGATTGAGATCAAATTTCGCCTAAAGGACGGTACAATAAATGTATTATTTAATAAAAAATAATATCCAGTAATTAATAATAATCTAAAAGTCCCAATGCCCACAACTTCAACCGGATTCCCGGCTCCCATATAGATGTATTTCTCATCTTCGCTAGGGCTTCGATAATTCAGGCAACCCTGCATAGATACACTTATGTGAGTTGTTGCACCAGAATTCAACCACCATGTATATGTAGGAATTGAAATCAAATTTACCTCAGTACAAACAAGGCCAAATGACGTACCTTTCTTAACACGCCAAGCATGATAATTAGGGCAGTCGTTCTTCATGTGAGTAGGGTCCTTACAAAAGAAGCACTTCTTAACCTTTTGATCATTGGATGATCCCTTATGCTTCTTGTTTGCAACCGAAATATCCTTCCCTTTTCTCTTAGTCCCATGAGAAGAGGTAGATGCTAAGTGAGCACTTTTCGGTTTAAGTTGTTTCATTCTATCTTCCTCTTGTGTCACATGTGAAATTAATTCATTAATATTCCACTTGTCCTTTTGACAATTATAGGTCACTTCAAAATGACCAAACTGAGGAGGAAGAGAGATCAAAACCAAGTGCACGAGTAAATCTTCCGAAATCTCTAACTTAAGTGCCCTTAGTTTTGTCGAGAGATGAAACATCTCAAGAATGTACTCCCTTAAGTTTCCGTTACCCTTGTACCTCATGGAAACAAGCTTCCTCAAGGAAGCACTTGTTTTCGATTTCTCGCTTTTTGCAAAGCGTTCTTCAAGGGTATCCAGAAAACCCTTAGCATTGACGTCCTCAGAAACGCTATTCAAGAATATTTCTGGGACGGCATTCTTCATGATCATTAGGCTTACGCGATTGGAACGGTTCCAATTCTCAACACTTAAGCGATCTTCTTGAGTGCTTTTATCAGTGAGAGGAGCGGGACTTGGTTCCCTTAATGCGAGATCAATGTCCATACAACCTAATATCATAGTAATTTTGTTTTTCCAAGTTTTAAAATTTGTCCCATTAAGCATCGGAATACTATTTATAGCAGAGGTAATTGATGAAGCATTTACTAAATCTGTTGGGGGTAAGAATAAGAATGAAATACAAAACATGTATAAGTAACTACATATAAGGAGTGATTAATTATATCAAATGAATCCCATCTATAATATAATTAACATGACATCAAAACTAATCTTTGGAATGCGAGTTGACTCAAAATTAATTATCTTTAGATAACCAAGAAATCAAACAATGTCTTAATCAAATACTTTAACCTTCCTTTGGGCCTATTTAAGTATTCAACAAAACAACTTAACGTTCTCTTACTTGTCACCCAATGAATGTATAAATTTAGTCAAATAAATGATCTTCTTTGCAAAATTCATTTTTTCCACATATTAAAGTACACATTC
This sequence comes from Adenophora triphylla var. japonica, assembly GCA_022495995.1. Lineage (NCBI taxonomy): Eukaryota > Viridiplantae > Streptophyta > Magnoliopsida > Asterales > Campanulaceae > Adenophora > Adenophora triphylla. The sequence continues at coordinate 243,601 of JAFEMH010000594.1, read as the reverse complement.
ATCATTTAACAACTTCGGATCTAAACAACGTAATCACTTTGGCGACAATATTATTTATAAAATGTATGAAGTTGTTAAGCATATAATTAATCACAAAGAAAGAAGGTTTGAAAAATGTATGTTTTTGCTCAAGAAAATGAAAGTTGAAATCTGCAGGTGGTGCTCGGCCGAGCACAAGGAATGACTCGGCCTAGTCAAGGAGGTGCTCGGCCGAGAAAAGAGATTTGCACGGACATGAATTTCACAAGTAGATCCGCACGGACGTGCGCCATACAACGCTCGATCGTGTCAATGGGATAATCTTACTTGATTCATTGTCCTTTTTGACGAATTTTATGCATTTTGAGCCAAAAACTTCAATCCTTTCCAGATTTTAAACTTGATAAATGTTATTAACACTCTATGAATGAATTAGAGTGATTAAACAACATCAAAACATAATGAATTCAACATAATCAGGAATTAAAGTAAAACAAAACATGCTATCATGAACTCAAACTTAATCAAGAATATGAGTAGGCTCTGATACCAATTGTTTGAACATTTCTATTCCGTTAAATCCAATGCATACTCATGTCTAGAAGAAGTAGTTAAAAGAAATGGAGGCAGAAGCGAGATATACCTGATGAATCCATTTGCCTTGATGTTGAAGAAAAGAAGAAGCAATGAAGGAGGGAGAAGTAGTTCTTCTAAATAATGAGTGCCCTTCTTATCACTCAGATTATGGAGAGAGTATAAGCAAAATTAAGTGTGTTTATAGGCCGATGGAAAGCCTCTATATATAGGAAACAAATGGGCACTTCAGTTAGGGACCACACCCTTTCATATGAAGTAGCAAAAGATTACCTTTTGTCCATCATAAATAGGTAATAATTCACTTCGAAAATTCTACACATTGATTAATTTATATACTTTATAATAACATTATATTTATGATTTATACATGTACGTCTATATGTTTTATGTATTTTTACTAAGTATTCACATTTTGCAATCCATGTTCTAACAGGCACAATAACCAAAACAACATGAATGGCTAGAAAGACGGCTATCTCTTCCTCATTATTTGGAGAATCCGTGTATATATATACAAGTAAACTAGTAAATTTCAATCAAAATGAGTATATATTATAAAAGGTAAAGTACATATTGTATATTGTGTTATTAGACTTGCGAGCAGGTCAGCTATAGAACAAAAGAAGCCTTAAGAGACACCAAGGTGAAATCATGTAAGAATCTGTGTAAGGGGTTATATTATAGACTTTATATTGTAAATGCATTAGTACTAATCCTCATGTCTAGACTCGGGTCATTTTTACTTCCCCTAATTATATTGAGGTGGGCTCCCATGAGAACAAGGGGATCCGTCTCATGCATGAGACGGGTCGACCCATGACCCATGGCAGCCTCTTATAGGCAAAAGTTTCAGGGGATATGAAAAATGTGTCGTCTGTGGGAATCGAACCCACAACCACGTGGTAAAAATCCACACGCTCTACCACCTGAGCTAAGACTGCTGTTGATATTAATTCTTGATTGTATATATAAGGATCTACCGACATGAAAGAACTCAATTTAGTAACTGAATATTTGAATTTGTGTTTATAGTATAATTTTTTATTTAAAAAAAAAGTAATAATAGGGACACAAAATCTAATGATTTTATAGGTGTTTTTATTTTTGCTTGTTTTTTTAGTTTTTATATTATTTTTTCGGCTTTTCAGTGGTTTAAAAAAAGTAATAGTTACCATCTCTTAATGTAATGACTGTATACATATAAAGTAACATTGTTCATAAGTAAACGTAATACCTGTTTTAAAAAAACAAAAGCTCGTTTTCACCCATTTTTTCAAATGTAATACAAACTATATGTATTACATTTGAAATGTAATAACTTATGTATATGAATGTAATAGTTTATACAAATAAATGTAACACTTTGATAGATGAAATTGTAACATATTTCTATAGATAATGTAATACTTTTACATGTATCATGATAAATTTGAACTCATTATAACTTATTATTTGAATATAAACTATTACTTTATATGAATACAATTATTACATTATGTTATAGTAACTATTACTTTTCACAAATTGAAAAAAAAAAATTAAAAATTTAAAAAAAAACACTATTACTTTTCTGTATATATGTATTACTTTATATGAATACAAACTATTACTTTATATGAATACAATTATTACATCATGTTATAGTAACTATTACTTTTCACAAATCGAAAAAAAAAATTAAAAATTTAAAAAAAAAACACTATTACTTTTCTGTATATATGTATTACTTTATATGAATACAAACTATTACTTTATATGAATACAATTATTACATTATGTTATAGTAACTATTACTTTTCACAAATCGAAAAAAAAAACCAAATTTAAAAATTTAAAAAAAAAAAATTTTTTTTGGGCACAACTATCTCACTACTTGTGAATGTGTGCCCCAAATTTTTTGTGTTTTTTGGAAATTCACGCGAGTTTGAAGACAACCGGTTTAATTTGAAAAACGGAGTCGCCACGCCATTTTGATTACCTCAAAACTTTGAAAAAAAGGTTTTATGGGTTCGGAGGTTAAGTTACCCCTTGGGAAGAACGGATCGTCGTTCACCCAAGGTGCCTTGCCGGAGCAAGTCTCTCAAGATCCCATTAATCGTGCTTGCTTGCGTGCTTTCTTGTGTGCATGTGTTTGAAAATAAAGGAGGGAATGTCCCAAGTTGTCTTCCGGACGTACAAACCATTTGTTGGTTGTCGCTCGGGATTTCTTGGATTTTATGTAGTCGGGATTATGATCCCGTCCTCATCTTGGACTTGTGATCATCGCATTTTTTGACCTCGGGACTTGCGTGATCGAGAGAATGACTCTCTTTATAGTCAAAGATGAGGTTCTTTAGAAAAGGAGGGTCCTTAGCCCATCAATCCTACACTTTAAGACGGTCGAGCTCGTATAGATGCTTCATACTCATCTTAAGTGATAATCGGAGATATAGGGTTCAAGGGTTGTCCCTTTTTCTAAAGAAATTATGAAACCTTTAATGGAAGGAACGATGTAAAGATAAGACCTTTACACCGGTCCGTTCCAAGGTTACTAATGGGGACATGGGGGAATGCATGATAAAAATGACACTTTAGTGAAAATATGACATTTTTAAGTTGCAAAGGATGCTTTTGATTGCAAATGGATGCTTTTTTATGTAAAGAAATGATTTTTGTGCAAAGAATATATTTTTATGTTGGAAAATAGCATTTAATGTACAAATGATGCATGAAAATGGCAAAGAATGATTTTTTAATGCAAAGTATGCATTTTTAAGTATGAAAATGAGTTTTTGGGTGCAAAGAATGCATCTTTAATGTGAAAAGGGATTTTGAATGCAAAGAATGCAATTTTTAGTGCAAAAGGAATGATTTTAATGCATGAAAATAGGATTTAGGTGCAAAGGATGCACCTTTATGTATGAAAATGGTATATTAATGAAAAGATGACATTTTATGTACATAGATATTATCTAAATTGCAGATAAACATCAGATCATAGCATGATGGGGGTTAACATCAGATTACAGCTTGAAAATAGGAAGTTTCTGCAAACTGGCTATGTTTGTCGCGTGACATAGGCTGCCTATGTCGCGTGACATAACTAGCCACTTTGCAGAGTCTTCAGCAGCTGAGATCTACAGAGGTAACAAGGCCTTAAAATAGCCAAGTTACTTCACTAATAGGTCTCAGGGAGCTAGTATTTCAGTAATGAACACTTCAAGAGGGTGTGGATATGAGGGATCCACACTCATCTCGAGTGTTCATGCAAAACCAAGTCAAACCGGAGCTATTTCATGAAATGATTATGTAATCAGATGTGGATCTATGCAATATGAAGCTAAAGCATGCAACTTTAATCAGAATACAACATTATCAATACAAATAGCACATAGATCTTATGTAAAATGAAGATAGGAGGAAGAAAAGGGTAGAAAATCGTTACCCTTGAATACCACGAGTCCCTATATCAAGTTAGATATAGGAGCCTTCAAAACAGCAACTTCTGGGGACTGAAATCAAGCCTTGGCTCCGTGGGAATCCTTGGTTCTTGGTGTGTATGGAAGTGTGTGTGTGGGAAGTGTGTGTAGGATTGATTTGGGAGGATTGTGAGGAGAGGGGATGCTTCCTGGGCGTATTCCCTACAGAGGGGGACTGAGGGATGGAAAAGGGGTCCCAAATGAGAGGTGAAGGCCTCTATTTATAGGCTGCCTGCATGGGCTTGTTATGTCGCACGACATAACAAGCCATAACCGTTTTCCTTCTAGAAACATGCAAGGTGGCATGATTCTAGAACTCTCCCTGGCTGGTTATGTCGCACGACATAAGTAGCCACTTCAGATTCTTCTAGAAACATGCAAGGTGGCATGATTCTAGAACTCTCCCTGGCTGGTTATGTCGCATGACATAAGGAGCCACATGCAGTTCCTTCTAGAAACATGCAAGGTGGCAGTCTTCTAGAAGGAATTCCGTATAAAAGAAAAACGTGTTTCTTTGGCTCCAAGTAGTCCTTTTTTCCCTTAGATGATTTGGAACATTTCCGGAATTGTTCCGGAACTCTAGGAATGTCCGGGGAATTACCGGAAGACTTATCGGAATTGCCGGGAAACTTGCCGGAATTACCGGAAAACTTAACCGGAAGGCATGAGCCAGATTTGGGTACTTACAGAAGCCCCTCGGCAACGTCACTTGCAGGGCGAGTGGGGTTGTCGATAGAAAAGGATCCAATCTGGCGAATGCCGAGACGGATTGGGTGACCAAGTTGGTCGAGTGGCTGGACCTTTTATAAAAGGCTACCTACGTATCCCGGGGGAATCAAGCCTTGATCGTAGTTCGGAATCCACTGGGGAAAGGGGGCGTCATATGTGACAAATTGGCTGAACCTACAGGAGGCTACCTACGTATCCCGGGGGAATCAAGACAGGTCGTAGTTCGAGCCTTTATTGAGTCAAAATGTTATTCCTTTATCTTGGAATAACGGAGATCGAAAATAGAGAGCGAAATGTTATTCTTCCATCTTGGAATAATCTGAGATCGAAATAAAGGAAAGATCAAATGTTATTCCTTCCACCTTGGAATAACGGAGATCGAAATATAGGGAAAAAGGTCGAAATGTTATTCTTCCATCATTCGGAATAACGGAGATCGAAATAAAAAAGGTCGAAATGTTATTCTTCCACCTTGGAATAACGGAGATCGCGAGAAGAGCGAAATGTTATTGCGATGGTCGAAAACGTTATCCGTCATTCGAATAACGGAGATTTCCCGAAAGGAAACATGTTATCCCATTTGGCAATAACGAGGATTTCCGAGGAAACGTTATCCCATTTGGCGATAACGGAGGATTTCCCTGAGGAAACGTTATCCCATTTGGCAATAACTGGAGGATTTCCTGAGGAAACGTTATCCCATTTGGCGATAACGGAGGATTTCCCGGAGGAAACGTTATCCCATTTGGCGATAACGGAGGATTTCCCGGAGGAAACGTTATCCCATTTGACAATAACGGAGGATTTCCCGGAGGAAACCTTATTCCATTTGGCGATAACGGAGGATTTCCCGGAGGAAACGTTATCCCATTTGGCGATAACGGAGGATTTCTCGGAGGAAACGTTATCCCATTTGGCAATAACGGAGGATTTCCTGGAGGAAACGTTATCCCATTTGGCGATAACGGAAGATTTCCTGAGGAAACGTTATCCCATTTGGCAATAACGGAGGATTTCCTGAGGAAACGTTATCCCATTCGGCGATAACGGAGGATTTCCGGAGGAAACGTTATCCCATTTGGCAATAACGGAGATCGCGAAAAAGGATGAATTTTGTAAAGAAGTAGGAAAGACTCGATAATGGACGTACCCGATAATTTTATTGTAAAGAAAGTGGGATGTACCCGATAATTTTATAAAGAAATGGGACGTATCCTGATAATTTTTGTAAATAGAATTAAAAAAAATGCCAAAGGCAAATAAAACGAGCCACAGGGGTAAATTTGTAAAATAGGCCACGGGGGCACTGGAGGAAAAACCGGATTGAAAGTGATTGGAAATTCCAGGGACACAAATGGTAAAAGAGGCCTACGGGGGACAAAATTGTAAAATGGAGCCTTTAAGGGCAAAATTGTAAAAATCAGCCACAGGGGCTTAGTATGTCGCACGACATAACAGGCCCTGCGGACGTAATCATTAAAAATTCGCACGCCGCCATTTGAAACTCAATTGAAATTGAAATTGAGAGGGAGGCGACACCGAGAAGAGAGAGAGAGCAATATCAGAGGGAGATTTGAGAGGGATCGAGAGAAATCAAACAAATCTTTAGTTCGATTCAACTTGGAAAATGCCTCCTAGGCTCTATCCAACCAAAAGGGCTCCTCAACACGCCGAATTAGCTACTCGAAGGAAGGGGGTGCAAAGGAATCAAAGGCCCTTTCTTCCGGAAGCACGAAGAGGGGATTTCTACCCACAACTCGATGAGCATACCTCGGATGTCAGAAGGATGTGGTAAGCAACCTAGGGTTTTTTTTTTTTTTTTTGAAAAATCTTGATTTGGGTGAAATCGATTTGATTTGAATTTTCCGCATCGCAATGCATTTTATATGAATTGGCCTGTGAGCATGGATTGACCTAGGAACTGTGATGTTAAAATGCATGCTCTTCGATGATAGGTTTTGACCTATCTTCTGCTTAGGATGATCTTAAGAAATAGCACGAAATATTAATATTTGTGCCATGTTTTCTTGCAGGGATTGCGCACCCGTGGCTCCCCTGAGGTGATTGGCAGGCTATGGGATAGCTTGCCGGGTAGCCAGGAGCAGATGGACTCGCCTAAGGGCATGATTTACGCTGCTGGGCTAGGGCAATTCTTTGAGATGGCGAAGGCCATCGGAGGCACTCAGAGGAGTGTGTATCTGGTGAGGGCATTCAGAGAGTTTTGGTGGGAGACCACTCATTCGTTTCACTTCTCTTGGGGTGAGACGACGGTCACACCACTGGATTTTGCGATCATCACAGGACTGCCTTTTACGGATGAGCCGCTCTACATAGAGGAGCCTGCACAGGGAGTTGAGCCCCACTTATTGCTGATGCTGATTTTATGGGCTTACTTGGTTTCGTTCCCCAGATCAAGAAGGGGAATGGATATGAGTTGGGGGTGCTACATGGCTTGGTTGGGGAGCAGTGCAGGGACTACATTGTCGTTGATGACCCTGTTGAGAGCCGGCTGAGAGCCGAGAGATTAGCGAGGGCTTTTGTATGGGTAGGCTTTTCTGACATGCTGTTCATCAACAGCGCATCTACTGCCTTGACTTCACTGTTGGAGCTTTTGAGAGCCTGGGACACCGTGGGGAATCTATCCTGGGGTGAGGCCGGTTTAGCTGAGATGTATTTGGCCCTAGATGACGTCAGCAGAGGGAAGGCGAAGTATTTTACTTGCTGTCATCTGGCTTTTGAGGTATTCTCTCATCTTGACCTCTTTTCTTTTGCACATTTCATTCTATCCTTTTTCCTTGTTTTGACTTCTTCTTCTTCTTTTCAGGCTTGGGCTTTCGAGTATTTTGGCTGTTACGAGTGGCAGATACAGGATGAGTTTCCTGCCACCACCTTTCCTGCTCTCAGGCGGTGGACGAAGAGTGCCAGGAAACAGACTAGGACACCGGAGGGTTCGAGGTGCAGGATTACGGCCTCGTACCATGATACGCTGAGGTGCTTGAGAGGGATTCCACAGAGGCTGAGTATGTTCCCCTGGACTGGCCGTTATGACGATCTGGATTTGGATCATGCTGCGCACTTGACAGAGTGTCGCAAGCTGTTGGTGGGTTTGTCTGGAGACGCCTTGTACTTAGGAGAGAGAGTGTACAGACAGCATGGGCCCAATAGGCATGCTCGGATCCCTGATGATCCTCCAGCTAGGATGTGGCTGCCTCGCCAGTTGGCGAATGTGGATGCTTTGATCGTAGGCATGGCGGCACATCTCTTCACACGGGATGGGGATTACACTTTGTACGTGGCTAGACATCTTCAGTCCCCACAGACCAGGGTTGGCTATGGTGCTCAGGGCGCGGGACCCTCGACTGGCTATGTAGCTAGACCTCCTTTGCCCCCGACCTTCATTGATTACCAGGGTGGCGGTCGCATGAGGCGAGCTCATATTGATATGTCACATACTCATCCTCATCTGGTGCTCCCGCGAGGTTCTAGATCTGTAAGTACTGTTCCTTACATCTTTTGGATTGATTGCATCTCTTTCTGTTATCAAGAACTGCATTCTGACACTTATTATGTCTGCTTGTACTGTGTGTCGGCCAAAGCTTATAGCACTTGACCAGGGCTTATACCGGCGCTGTGGGCATGATTAGCAAGCTCCAGAAAGGTATGAGCTTTTGGAAGAATCAGTGCCGATCACAGGGTTCGATCGATATCTCTCCACCTGGCCAGCCGAGAAGGAAGAAGAGCCGCTCTGATGACGCAGGCACCAGCGGAGGCATTAGTGGACCGACGCCTCGGACGAAGAGGCCAAATGTGCCTCTTCACAGACCCATTGAGATTGATGATGATGATGAGGATGAGGATGAGGATGGTGGAGCTGAGACGGCCACAGACTATGAGCTTGACTCCACTGTTATCACTGAGCTTGATGACTATTACCGCACGGAGACCATAGCCTATGAGGCACCTTCTGACGATCCCGACGATGAGCCCGAGGAGGTTGAGGATGATGGCGAGGATGAAGATGATGGAGAGGATGATGATGAAGAGGATGATGGAGATGACTCAGAGTAGCCCCCTTTCCCCTTAGATTTTTATGACTTTTTTGGTTATTGTACCCTTTTAGGGAAAACATGTCATTTATTTTTGCTATGCACATCTTTTGGACTTGGCCTATTTCATTTTGTATGTACATTGTTAGCCTTTTGTTGCACGCACTTATGAAATGACAATGGTATGGTATTTGGCTTGAATTGAATGACTTGAATGGATTTTTGGTTTGAATACGAATGCAATGGGTGTACATGGGGTACAGGAACCTTCCCCTATGCATTTGAGAAGTGTATGAATGGTATTTGCAGCTTTTGACATGTCGGGGATTGCCCTGGGGAAAGCAGCATGCTGCTGATGTCTGATGTCTGATGTGGCTTGTTATGTCGCGCGACATGGCTTGTTATGTCGCGCGACTTAGTAAGCCTGAACTGTGCTTTTCATTGCCTTTGGAACTGGAATGGAATTGCAGGCACAGGTTGGAATTGGGTGACCAAAAGAGGTCACCTACCTGGCCTCCTTGGGACAATGGCAAAGAGATATTGGTCCCTCCCTATAAGGATGGAAACGGGGTGACCTAGGAGGTCAAACAACCGATCCTACTAGGAATGTGCCAAATCAAAAGGGGTGACCAATGTGGTCAAAAAATTGGACTTTTATGAAAAGCTTATCTTACCATTGGAGGAAAAGACGAAGAAAGAGGGGTGACCATTTCGGTCGGATGGCTGAACCTTTTTATGAAAGGCTACCTACGTATCCCGGAGGAATCAAGCCTTGATCGTAGTTCAAGCTTCACCTAGACAGTTAGGAACGATGTCTAGGATCCTTGAGGTTTTAATGATTAGTGGAGGTCGTCACCTGAGGAAGCTAAAGCTTACATCACTATCAAGTAGATAGAGGCAGCTATAACTGGAAAACTTGGGCATACTTCTCAATCTGTGATAGAGGTAGCCAAAGTTGGATTTTTTTTTTGACAATTAGGAAACTGTCGCCTGGTGTTATCTTGTTATAACGGAAGTAACGAAGGCGCTTTTGGGAGAAAATGTATTATTAGCAATTGGCACGTTACTTGAGCCTAGGGGTGATTTTTTCTTGGAAACAATGGTAGAGACTGGGTCTGGATGTACATATGGAATGTGTTTAAGACGGGTTTCAAGCAGGTGGGGTTGTATCCCTTGGGTGCGGACTGAACTGCTGTTGTTGCTGAGATGTTGTCAACGTGGACTAAGATTCCCTCTTGGGCTGAGACTGGGTTTTAAAACTCGGGTCTCGATGAATGTTCCTTTCTCAGACTCTAGCGCTTGAAGCTGATGCTGACAGGCTTTTATAACTAAAAGACCTAAAGCAAAGGTCAAAGTGACCAAATCTCTTCTCTGAGGGTGGATGCAACTCATCGGAGCCCCGGTCTGAGGGAGAACTTTCTGCAAAGCCCCATGAAAGATCCTTTCACTGGCAAAGCCCTGGTTGGATGAACTGAGCAGGTGAAGTCTTAGGTTACAAAGAAGTGACTTGGTGAAGCCCCAATCTGATGACCTAGCAAAAATCCCAATATGATTGGTACTGCAAAAGTGATCCTGAGGTTAATCTGACCAAGACTGAATCCGTCTAGGGACCTAGTGAAGAACCCGATGTGAATCCCAAAAATGGCTAAAGAAGCCCCAGTTTAAAGGAATGCTTTGACAAAGTTTCGAGGCAGCCCTAATGCGAATTGTGGCAGAAGAGGGAAAACCTATCCTTCTCTCTCTCTTTTTTTTTTATTTTCTTTAGTCAATCAGTCAACCTTAAGAAGATGTGAAAGAAAAGATTCTCAGAAATACATACAGGGGCATATTTTTCGAAAGGTGGGAATAGATCCCGATTTTGTGTTATTCCGATGGCCTTATTTGATGTAGGCACAAAACTCGCTTTGGGTTTGACTCTTTTGGGAGAGTATAAGCGTAGAGAGGTTTGTAAAAGTGTATGGAAGCCCCTGCTGACAGAAAATCAGTGTTTAGCACTATCTTTCCTAAGATGTAGAAAGAGAAGACTTGTCAAGACATCTGAAAACTTGTTTTATTTACAATGATCACAAGATTGCTTAAAACCCTTTATTGATGTTCGGGTTATTCAACCATTAATCTCGATATGAAGAAAGACATTCTTATTAATCATGAGGAGAAAGTCAACCAGTGTCACGGATCAAGGTTGGCTGGTGTGAAAGAAAGGTTTGTGTATAGGGAGGTCATTGATGAGACCGGGTTTTCTGGAATCTGACTGTGTCTATGGGAGAGGTCTTTTGATGAGACCGGGTTTTTCAGGAATTTGGATATGTTTATGACCGGACCATTACTGGTTGCCTACGTTCCCCTCATTGTGAGGAGCTCAGGTCGCCGTAGTTCGGCCTTGGCCGGACTGTTTCAGGCTTTGGGATTTGTGGTTCCTTTAGTGAAAAGGTTTGGATGAGAAGATTGGATGATGAGGCGTGGGCCTCGGGATGATTCCTTGACCAAGTCATTCTTGGACGACTGCTTCTGATTGCTTCCTCTTTCATTGGGGGAGAAAGGATTTGCACGTGCCTACAGGCTTATGAAATGCTTCTGACTTTGCTTCGACCGCCCCATTGTTATCAACAACTTTCATTCTCTCGAGCTTTGATCTTGCCTCGTCCGTCAAGCTTTTGATGGGTGCCGGGTCCTTGGCCTCATTTTTTTTATTTTTATGTGCAACCCCGTTTTTTGCCTAGATCGCCCTTTTTTGGGATTTTCACTTAGCCGGGTATTACTTTTTTGCACCCATTTTTTTTCTTTATTTTCTAAAGCACTCGAGGGCCAAGGCGAGCCCTCGCTTGAATTTTTCTTGACATCCTTGAGGTGTAAACCAAGCTCCTAGGTTGTTGTCGACATGGGGTCAATCTTTCGAAGCTAAGTGGCCTCTTGTTGTCCCTTGATGTTGCCGCCGTCGTTGACTTGGTCAAGGTGAAGGTGGGGGCATGATTGGGAAAGTGTATGGTTTAATGAAGGCCTTTTGTGAGGTAAGGAAAGTGTATGGGGAAGGCATTAGTTGACTTTCTCACACTGATTAATCGGAACGTGAATTATTTCGAGAGATTATTTGTTGAGCAATGCAAGTGATCATCTAAAATAAAACCATTTCATTAAATGTAATGTAGGTGTGCAAATAATGTCTTAAGTCTAGTAAGAAAAGAAGAAGACTCTTTTATAGAAAATTGAAGATTAAATACAATGTCCGTAGAGGACTTGATTGAAAGAGAAAAGTACTAGAACCTACAAAGGTTGACTGAGAGACTATTTTTCCTCTTTTTTTTTTTTTTAATCTTACTTAAGGATAAGTAGACCCTAGTCTAGCTACTCTTCGCGGGTTGGACTGCCAGGTAACTTGAGCTTTTCTTCGTAGATCAGCCACTGAATTTCTTTCTTCGTATCCACACACTTGTCCGTCACATGACCAAAATGCTTGTGGTACTCGCAGTAACTTGGTCCCGTCAACTCTACCGGGTTTCTTGGCTTATAATTCTCGAGAGGTGTGAGAAGGCCTCGTTTCACCAAATCATCGAAAACTTTGCTCATGGGCATCCCAAAATCATCAGGCTGACGTTTCTGACCTTGCACTTCCTGAATTGACCTCTTACCATAACTTTCTGTTTTTGGCCCATGGAGGTTCTCGAGCTTCCCTTTTTCTATCAATTTCTGGATCTCATGCCTCAAATAGGTGCAATCATCAGTGTCGTGCCCAGGGTATTGATGGAAAAGACAATGCTTAGACTCATCCACCCGAACGTTGGGGTTCTTGGGCTTCCAATTCTCCAAAGGGCTTTATCGCCTTTTCTTTCATCGCCTCTTCCGTAATCTTGCTTAAAGGCTTCTCCGCATTGTCAAAATGAAGGGAGCGGGGTTTTCGGGAGACATTGTTGTTCTCAAGACTTGGATTCCCATTGTCCGATTGGTTCCATTGTTGGATTTGGCTGAAGGAGGCTACGACACTCTTTCCTTTGTGAGGAACTGGTGCTGACATGGGTACGGTTGCTGTTTGGTGCTGGTGGCATTGGGTTATGCTTGGTGGAGTCATTTCCTTGCCTGGTTCGACATCTGGGGTCAAGGGAGTATTGATACTCATCATGAAGTGAAACTTCTCTTGCATTTGTTTCACTTGTTCCATCAATATTGCCACATGGGGGTCAACGGGGACTCTCGAGTTACCGGTACTCGCAACCGGACTTGTATCGGCAGAGGGAATCATAGTAGCAAACTGGTGAAACTGACGGCTGGATTCCTTAAGTCCGGTAGGTGACAGCTGGAAACTTGAATCATCCAGATTTTCTTTTGGCAACTCATGACTGCATTCAGGTGGGTATAGTGGCTTCAGAACATAGCCACATAGCTCGAACTGATTATGCGAAGCTGGAGCATAAACCGGCGTGTATTGCTGAACCGAGAGACAAAGGGGGTGAAGCCCAATCCGTTCTGAGGAACTGAGGGCAATGAAGCCCTGATGAGCTGGGATGTTGGAAAGGACTGAGGAGGAGTGGTCCTTGACAAGGGATCATATGTGGATGGAGGAAGGTATTGGTTATAGGCTGGGGGGTCTTGGTTATAGGATGAAGGGACTGAAATCACTGTTTCTGAAGTCTCATCTTCGACTACCACCAGAGAACCGTTCGACTCAACTGTGACCTGAACTCCATGACGACGGAGTGCGTCAATAAGCATGGCTTGCTGTTCCTGATGAACCTTATGGGCACTTTCCAAAGCCAGGACTAACTCTTCCTTCCTAACCATCTGATTTCCTGCACCCTCACTGTTTTCTGTCAAATCTGCCATTCTGACTCTCTGAGCTGACAAAACTAACGATTCTGCCGAACTATCTGAACCTAAGGTTTTTTGCACTGAAAAGCCGCTGACCCGGTATTCTCGCCCACTTCTTTCTCGCTGCGGGAAAAGGATAGGCAAAGTTTAGACTCGGGGATAGGTAAGGTTTAGGCTCGAAGGTAGGTAAGATTTAGACTCTGAGGTAAGTGTTTAGGCTAAAGGCTCAAGTAACATGCACTTATCGCTTAAACTTTACTCAAAACACATTTTCTCCTAATCCTAATTGATCGGAGAAGATGAGACCTTGAAAGGTCAAGATTGGAAAATTGGGGATTGGACCAAGGAGGTCTCGATTAGGGATTTTGACCATGAAAGGTCGAGTTAGGAAATCGGACCGAGGAGGTCTCGATTAGGGATTTGACCATGAAAGATCGAGATAGAAAATTGGAAATCGGACCGAGGAGGTCTCGATTAGGGATTTGACCATGAAAGATCGAGATAGAAAATTGGAAATCGGACCAAGGAGGTCTCGATTAGAGGTTTGACCATGAAAGATCGAGATAGAAAATTGGAAATCGGACCGAGGAGGTCTCGATTAGAGGTTTGACCATGGAAGATCGAGATAGAAAATCGAAAATCGGACCGAGGAGGTCTAGATTAGGGATATCAAAGATAGGAAAATGCAATTATGATTACATTAATTGTTCAAGTTTACTTAAAATCATGTCTTTTATTAATTCCTATTTGGTTGGAAAAGGGGGTTTGCCCTTCTTTTTCGCAACTACTCTAGATCCTGGATCAGTGGGTTCCGTCACTACGTCTATAAGCCCCTCGTATTCCACCTGTATTTCGACCACCCAGGTGGACAGCCCCGGGCGAGGGTCCTATAGGGCACGCGGATCCCACCGACCGAGAGTAAAGAACGCTCCTAACGGGTCTAGCGGGTCATAGGAACTTTCAACGCACGAGCGATGCGGATTATAGTCAAGGCAATACCGGGAAAGTCTCGTCTTTCTGCCTTGATAGAATTTTGGCAGAATTTCGCTTGAGCGAATGACGTTTTGACTTTCGGTAATGTCCGAGAAGATAATAGGCATGGGTCGGGCGGCAAAAGCCGGATGACACAAAGGTCACATTGAACTTCGTTGCATACGGCGTGAGTCGAATCGAAGTCAATGCCGGGTCAAGATCTTGCCAATTTTTCCTTGTCGGAATTTTGCGTAGCTTCGCTGAGCGAAAGATCTTTTGATTTGTTGGCAAAGACTCGGTCTTGACTCTTACGCATTCCGTGCAGGTCAAGGTCAAAGTCAATGTCGGAGTCAAGATCTCGCCAATTTTTCCTTGTCGGAATTTTGGCAGAGTTCCGCTTGAGCGAAAATCTTGGCTTCCGTTATGAACTAAGGCTTGACCTTTACGAGGGTATGCAACTGGGCTATATGACACGGACTAGACCAAAAACCAACCAAAAGTCACGGTTTTTTGAAACGTGTGACACCTGACCGTGCATTGGTCGACACCGGCCGCCATGGGAGGTTGGGATGATTCCGTGCACGCCCGGAGCATCGTAAGGCCGTCCGTGATCGCACTGGAACCACCCCGGGTTTGAAGGACGTGCGTGCAAAGTGTACAGGATATATCAGGTGCGCGTAGTGTGCGATCTCCTAAAAATGTTCCTTTTTGAGTTAAAACAGAGATTTTCATAAATGTGTTTTAGAGGAATGATTTTCGGGATGGGGAAAATGCAGCACGTAAGCACGTAAATTTTCTGGGAGCCCCAAATCCATGGAGCCGAGTAGCCCCAAGCCGCTAGGACTCGCCAGATTAACCATGATTTTTCCTGGTGGAATTGCCACCGAGGTCGCCTCTGGTCGAATCCAAGGAGGATTGAGCCGCACGACCGCATGGATCAATTTTCCAAAGGTTCCACTCCTTTGCTATTTTTCGGGTTGTTTCCCGTTCAAAGTATGCACAGATTCCAAGATGCAAATGATGCAATGCAAGGTAAAGAAAGCAAGCACGATTAATGAAATCAGCGACGGGAGTCTAACCCGCTCAAAGGGAAAAGCTTTCTTTTTTTTTTTTTCAAAAAATTTTTTTTTTTTCGAAAAGGGATACTGGTACGTGGGATTGTTAAACCACCGGTTATCCCAACTCCCACATCGTGGAGTGTACAGAAAGGCAAGTGGTTTCCACCTATATACCGAGTATCGATTTTTTGTTTTGAAAATAAAGCTTTTCTCCTTTGGGATGTCCCCAGCGGAGTCGCCAAACTGTGAATGTGTGCCCCAAATTTTTGTGTGTTTTGGAAATTCACGCGAGTTTGAAGACAACCAGTTTAATTTGAAAAACGGAGTCGCCACGCCATTTTGATTACCTCAAAACTTTGAAAAAAAGGTTTTATGGGTTCGGAGGTTAAGTTACCCCTTGGGAAGAACGGATCGTCGTTCACCCAAGGTGCCTTGCCGGAGTAAGTCTCCCAAGATCCCATTAATCGTGCTTGCTTGCGTGCTTTCTTGTGTGCATGTGTTTGAAAATAAAGGAGGGAATGTCCCAAGTTGTTTTCCGGACGTACAAACCATTTGTTGGTTGTCGCTCGGGATTTCTTGGATTTTATGTAGTCGGGATTATGTTCCCGTCCTCATCTTGGACTTGTGATCATCGCATTTTTGGACCTCGGGACTTGCGTGATCGAGAGAATGACTCTCTTTATAGTCAAAGATGAGGTTCTTTAGAAAAGGAGGGTCCTTAGCCCATCAATCTTACACTTTAAAACGGTCGAGCTCGTATAGATGCTTCATACTCATCTTAAGTGATAATCGGAGATATAGGGTTCAAGGGTTGTCCCTTTTCTAAAGAAATTATGAAACCTTTAATGGAAGGAACGATGTAAAGATAAGACCTTTACACCGGTCCGTTCCAAGGTTACTAATGGGGACATGGGGGAATGCATGATAAAAATGACACTTTAGTGAAAATATGACATTTTTAAGTTGCAAAGGATGCTTTTGATTGCAAATGGATGCTTTTTTATGTAAAGAAATGATTTTTGTGCAAAGAATGTATTTTTATGTTGGAAAATAGCATTTAATGTACAAATAATGCATAAAAATGGCAAAGAATGATTTTTTAATGCAAAGTATGCATTTTTAAGTATGAAAATGAGTTTTTGGGTGCAAAGAATGCATCTTTAATGTGAAAAGGGATTTTGAATGCAAAGGATGCAATTTTTAGTGCAAAAGGAATGATTTTAATGCATGAAAATAGGATTTAGGTGCAAAGGATGCACCTTTATGTATGAAAATGGTATTTTAATGAAAAGATGACATTTTATGTACATAGATATTATCTAAATTGCAGATAAACATCAGATCATAGCATGATGGGGGTTAACATCAGATTACAGCTTGAAAATAGGAAGTTTCTGCAAACTGGCTATGTTTGTCGCGTGACATAGGCTGCCTATGTCGCGTGACATAACTAGCCACTTTGCAGAGTCTTCAAGAAATGAGATCTACAGAGGTAACAAGGCCTTAAAATAGCCAAGTTACTTCACCAATAGGTCTCAGGGAGCTAGTATTTCAGTAATGAACACTTCAAGAGGGTGTGGATATGAGGGATCCACACTCATCTCGAGTGTTCATGCAAAACCAAGTCAAACCGGAGCTATTTCATGAAATGATTATGTAATCAGATGTGGATCTATGCAATATGAAGCTAAAGCATGCAACTTTAATCAGAATACAACATTATCAATACAAATAGCACATAGATCTTATGTAAAATGAAGATAGGAGGAAGAAAAGGGTAGAAAATCGTTACCCTTGAAGACCATGACTCCCTATATCAAGTTAGATATAGGAGCCTTCAAAACAAAGAACTTCGGGGACCGAAATCAAGCCTTGGCTCCGTGGGAATCCTTGGTTCTTGGTGTGTATGGAAGTGTGTGTGTGGGAAGTGTGTGTGGGATTGATTTGGGAATTATTTGGGAGGATTGTGAGGAGAGGGGATGCTTCCTGGGCGTATTCCCTATAGAGGGGGACTGAGGGATGGAAAAGGGGTCCCAAATGAGAGGTGAAGGCCTCTATTTATAGGCTGCCTGCATGGGCTTGTTATGTCGCACGACATAACAAGCCATAACCGTTTTCCTTCTAGAAATATGCAAGGTGGCATGATTCTAGAACTCTCCCTGGCTGGTTATGTCGCACGACATAAGTAGCCACTTCTGGATTCTTCTAGAAACATGCAAGGTGGCATGATTCTAGAACTCTCCCTGGCTGGTTATGTCGCACGACATAAGGAGCCACATGCAGTTCCTTCTAGAAACATGCAAGGTGGCAGTTTTCTAGAAGGAATTCCATATAAAAGAAAAACGTGTTTCTTTGGCTCCAAGTAGTCCTTTTTTCCCTTAGATGATTTGGAACATTTCCGGAATTGTTCCGGAACTCTAGGAAAGTCCGGGGAATTACCGAAAGACTTACCGGAATTGCCGGGAAACTTGCCGGAATTGCCGGAAAACTTAACCGGAAGGCATGAGCCAGATTTGAGTACTTACACTACTCTCTCTCTCTCTCTAAGGCAGCCTCTCTCTCTCTCTAAACGCCAATGGCGTTTACCTAGCTCCCTCTCTCTAAATCGCCAATGGCGTCCTCACCAACTCTCACTTCCTAATCATCTTCCTCTAGCTCCCCAAAAACCAACGACCTTCCTCACCAATTCTTCCCCAATCGATTCTCAACAGAGATCTTACCATGGCCGGCTCCCTAGATCGTCTTCCTCAAAGCTCTCTCTCTCTAATGGCGTCCTAAGCACCCTCTCTCCCTCAATCACAAGCTGAATCGAAGTGAGGAATTGATTGAGATTGATGGGGAGGTTGTCGGAAAATAGGTTTTGAACAAGGGGGGTCTCGTCGTTCGGTTTTGAGAGAGGGAGTTCAGTTGTTGTTCGATTGAAGGGCGAATTGGGTGCGGTTTTGGTTTGGGTGAGGTCGCCGGTTGATTGGGGGTGTGAGGGAGAGCTTTAATGGTGGGTTTGGCCGGAGATTGGTGAGGAAGAAGGTAATTCCGGATAGAGAGAGAAAGAGAGTGAGGAGTGAGAAGCTGTGTTTCAGAAGACGGTCTTCTACGTCAACGTCAACGTGGTTGGATCTGGTTCAATGGGCTGGGTCATGGGTCAAAAATGACCCGTCTCATCCATGAGACGGGTTATAGTGTTCTCACACAAGTTTTTGTCAATTATATTTTCGACTTCTTAATTCTTGTGACACAAAGAAATTTTGCTTAGATAGATTAACAATTCATTTTTAGTAAATGGTAAATCAAGAAATTTAATAACTCTCATGCACATAGTAGAATGGACCATCAATAAAAGCCATAAACACAATAGTTCAGTTAACAAAGACATGCACAAAATATTTTTAAAACTTCAGTAAAGGCAAATAATTTGAGTTAAAGACTATGCTTGTTCCTCCAAAAGAATCAACAACTTTCATTAACTGAAATCTCACAGTCGAAAGATCACGTTCAATTCATACTAACATAGTTGAACCCTTGTGTCCATATGATATGTGTATTCAATTCATGTCAGATACTAGACTACCAATTGACAACATATTCACTCGCATCAACAAACAAATTACTCCCTCCGTACAAAAATGAATGATCATTTTGAATATAAAAATTTTATTTTTTAATTAAAAAGTAATCATAAATATTATTCCTATTCACTTTCAAACTCTTAGTTTTGCAAAAATATATTGAACTATAAAAAAAAATCATTTAGAGACAGTTTTTGACGAAAAAGT
This sequence comes from Adenophora triphylla var. japonica, assembly GCA_022495995.1. Classification (NCBI taxonomy): domain Eukaryota; kingdom Viridiplantae; phylum Streptophyta; class Magnoliopsida; order Asterales; family Campanulaceae; genus Adenophora; species Adenophora triphylla. Next base: position 224,189 of record JAFEMH010000594.1, on the reverse strand, counting down.
TTAAAAGAATTATTAATTTTGAAATAAAATATGTCATTCAATTTAAGACGGATGGAGTAATATTTGATAGTAAATAGTAAAGACGTTGAAGAGATCCCATTATAAAAAACAGGAATAACAAATTTGGCAAATATAATGTTGTTAAAAGACATGAATACTATAGTAAATCTAGAGACATGCAATATTCTTTACAAATTGTGAGAATGTGTCATTAAAATCCTATTTTTATTCGAGTCGCCACCTATATTATTTAATGAAACTATAAAAAACCATATTATATTAGATTCATGGGTTCGGGGGTTAAGTTATACAATTCGAAGGTCAAGGAACACCAATTCTACCCAATCTTATGATTAATCTTGCTTTTAAGGTTTAATTAACTTGTTCTTATTATCACGAAAACTCATGCAAATAACCAATTAGTTTTTATTAATCAGTTGGGATGTTGGATCGTTATGCTTCGAGATCATCTCCATGATTTGGAGAGGCTATAGGCTGATCCTAGTTTTGATGGGATTACACTAGTATAAAGATCAAATAGAAAGGGTGAGAAGAGAACAAAAAATCAACGAAAATTTACCTTGAAAAAAATCTTGAATCCTTCAATGGATAGCCTACACAAAGGCTCAAATCTTGATGTTTGGACTTGATCAAAATTTGTGGTCGAATTTAGAAAGTTTTGAGAGTTGTTTTACTTGTTTCGTCAAGGAGAGAACATAGTAAAACATGTCTAAAATGTGTATTTCGGTCCGATCCCCAAATACGAAGAAGCCATCTTGCATATAAAGGGTGAGAATACTTGATCACCAAGTTTAGGTTTCACAAGTATGAAAGAAATCAATCACTTTAATTTGAGAGATTTGATTCTGTTAGTAATATATGTAAATAATATATTCCGAATATATTACGATTCTCATAAGTCGGTTAATTAGGATAGTATCTTTTATATTTAGTAATGTATATCTGTATATGATTGTGATAGACTAGGATCCTAAATGATAGGAGTTAAGTTAGCTAAGACTCTTGTAAATATGTGGAGCATTGTACGTGTATCAGCAAGGGAATACAATCCTTTATGGTATCAGAGCCCATACGATCCATATTCTCTCCCGTCCGCCATATCTTCTCTCTCGGTCATTTTCTTCCTTCTTCTTCTTTCTTGTCATTCCAATGGCAGACCAATACAAATTTCACCCAGCCCTCACTGTCACCAACATCAAGAATTTCATTCCTCTTGTTCTTGATATGGAAAACGGGCAGTATTCATCATGGGCCGAATTATTTCGTATCCACTGTCGTGCTTTCTTGGTGATTGATCACCTAATTTCGCCTCCTCCTTACAAGTCCACTGCGGAGACGCCGTCGACTGACATGGCAGAGAAAGCTAAGGCTCCAGCCCGTGATGAGCCTCTTTGGGCTCGCCTTGATGCCATTGTCCTGCAGTGGATATATGGTACGATTTCGACCGATCTTCTCAATACCATTCTTGCATTGAATGCGACTGCTCAGGAACAGTGGGAACGTCTGGCAGGTATTTTCCAGGATAACAAGCATTCTCGTGCGGTGTATCTGGAAAATCAGTTATCCCAGGTTCGTCTTGATGACTTCCCTAACGTTTCAGCCTATTGTCGTGACCTCAAGCTCTTGGCCGATCAGTTAGCAAACGTCGGCACTCCGGTTTCAAACAATAGAATGGTACTTCAATTGATCGCAGGGTTGCCCGAGAGTTACGATGGTGTGGCTGCTCATATCCAGCAAAGCAACCCCCTCCCTCTCTTTTATGAAGCACGGTCGAAGCTTATATTGGAGGAGACTAGAAAGGCCAAGCAGGCAGCCATGGCTGCAAATGTATCGGGTACGACCTTGGTGGCCACAAACCGTGGGGTTGCTGATGATTCTTCAGTGGTTGGTGATGGGGGGCAGCCTCGTCAGTCAAATGGGAAAGGCAGGAAGAATACTCATGGCAGCAACAATGGGGGTAAGGGCCGCAACCAGGATGGGCATGGAAATCAGGAAGGGCGTTGTGAGGACCCCGACCCGGAACCTACACGTGTCCCGAGCTGGAGCGTCCTCAAACTAACCCAAATTTTCTAAACTTTTAAAACTTTGATTTAACTTTCAAACATAAACATAATTAACATATCCATTTCAAAATAACTCTACTCCTTTCTACATGGGAGAAAGAGTTGACCAACTTTGAAAGTACTAAACTGTTTTAGTTACAAAAGACATCGGTTATAACGTAGAAATTAAAGTTAATAAATACAAATCCCATAAAGGAATTATACCAAAATACACTTTCTACGCCAACCTATACATACCCCGACAATAACCAAAAGATCACTTCCAAACTCCTCTCCGCCCTTACTTGGCCGGTCCGCCTGTCTCGGGATCTAAAAACATTAAAGGGAGAGGGGTGAGAATAAATCTCAGCAAGCTATTATGAATATAGCAATATGCCAAATAAGATGCAACACATAACAAGTTGCATATAACACATTGGAAAAGCTGTAAACACTTTACATCACCTCGGTTTACCTTTTCCCGTCTGAACAATAGTCGTACAACATTGGATATAATATTCCAATCTTAGGTGAGCTGCTTAAGCAATACTCACATCTTATATTACCCATTTCTCAGGGAACCATATAAGATAGTAGCAACTTTGTAAGGCTTTTGGCTCAATACAGATGCTATAACCCCGACCTGTGGCCACAGGAGGGGACGATCACAGATATAACATAATCCGATCACATTAGGTCACACTTCCATAATTGATCGTATTATATTATACCCCCAACATCAGCTGATTAACACATCATCAAGCACATAATAGTTACTTGAAATAAAATTCACAAAAGGGATAAGCAACATAGCCACATGGTAAAATATACTCATGTTCAACCAATATCATAGTGCAACATTTATTTAAAACACTATGCATAATATAATCAATGAATATGAACTCAACTAAGGCAATGAGGTATCATCAATCCACCCTACATAGTCATTATACAATAATACATGGCCTCTATGAAGGTCCAAGTTAAATCTACCAAGTTGGAATCACATTTGTCAAGTTGCCAAACTAGGCTGCCTAGCGTTTTTCAAGCAATATTTAAAGTACTTCCACAATTCCATTTTGATCACTTAAGATGTCATTGTGTAGCCAAAGTATTCTACTTTAATCTAGGTTAAAGAGATTTCATTTTGGTTCTAGTTTGATTAGGTTTGAACAGCTCTAAAGTTGGTGCAAAGTAACCAGGCCAGGGCACGACTCGTGCCCTTTTGGCCTTTCTCAGAATCATGCGTCCCTTGACCAGCACGACTCGTGCCTGAGGGCACGACTTGTGCCAATTCCCCTTAAGTTGATCAGAACGATTTGGCCTCCAATCCACGAGTCGTAACCACGAGTTGGCCATGGGCACGACTCGTGCCTGAGGGCACGACTCGTGCCACGGCCAGAAATAGGCATCAGCAGCAGAATTCCTTAGTAAATGCCAAAACCCAAAACTTGCACCAAGAATCCTTCTAATTTGTGAACCTAAAAAGGGTGCCTAACTTCACCAATATCATACTTAAGCATTCCTAATCACATAAGATAGCTTTAATCTATTTAATTCTTGGTTGGATTACTCATTAAACTACCCATTTCATATTTACTCTTTTTACTCCCATTTAGAACCATACTCTTACTTCTTTGTCAACTTCCACGAACTTAGACCTTACATCTAGGTCATTAAACATTTCTCTACACCAAGCAAGATTCCCAAGCACTCAACTAACAATATAACAACAATAACAATATCCAATAGTTCATGAAGATTTAATGAAAGGAAGGGTCATAATAACTCACCTTAGAATTTTAGGATGAAATGAGGATCTTCTTAGCTTGATAAACTCTCCTAAATGCACCAAGCACAAAAGTACAATTGGATTGGAAAATGGAGTAGAATTGAACTTGCTAGAAACTTGGAAAGAGAGACTCTAGAAAGGAGCTTCCATGGATGGAATGAAGGAGGATGAAGAAGAAATGATTAGGAAGAATGAGGAGGATGGAGGAAGTATGGGAGGAGGGTGGTAGTCATTGACTAAGGGGAGGAAAGGGTGAGGGAAATAAGGGGGAAGCATGGCCCCCCATACCCATTTTAATTTAAGGCTTTCCTAAATCTACAATAAAGCCCCCAATGTTTAAAGGAAGAACTTCAACCCTTTACTTCTTTCATCTACACAAGTAACCTAACTACTCACATTTTATTTATTTTATCCCTTTCTATTATTATACTTCTCCCAAGATGCTTTATTTTATTTCCCTAAAAATCCTAAGGATTCTAAATTATTTCCCAACCATTTAATCTTAATATTAAGAAATTAAAGACATAAATGAACATATAAGGTTAACATTAATATTAAAAGCATATAATATGATACTAAAATTGTGCCTAGGGTTAGGGTCGTTACACTCACTCCCCCTTAAAGAAAATTCGTCCCGAATTTAAAAAAAAAAGACTTACTTGGATGCTCAAACAACCAAGGGTATTTCGCTCTCATTTCCGACTCTAGCTCCCACGTTGCTTCCTCAACGGTGTGATTCTTCCATAGGACCTTCACTATCGGAATACTCTTAGTCCGCAACTCCTTGACCTGAAACTCTAAGACACTCAACGGTTCTTCAATATAAGACATATTCGCTTGAATCTCATCGGGGGGAGAACTCAAAATATGAGAGGAGTCATGACAATATTTCCTCAACATAGAAATATGAAACACATCATGAAGTAAAGAAAAAGACGGAGGTAGCGCCAACCGGTAAGCCAAATCCCCAACCTTCTCTAGAATCTCACACGGACCAACGAACCTCGGAGCCAATTTACCCTTATTACCAAACCTTTTGATTCCCGTCCTTGGAGAAACCTTCAAGAATACGAAGTCACCCACTTGAAAAGATAAGTCCCTCCTTCTATTGTCGGCGTAGCTTTTCTGTCTACTCTGAGCCGTCTTTAATCTATCACGAATTACCTTGATCTTCTCCGTAGAATCCCTAACCAAATCCGGGCCCCAAAGCCTCGCTTCACCAACCTCGTCCCAACACATCGGAGATCTACACTTCCTACCATACAATGCCTCATACGGAGCCATCTCAATGCTAGACTGATAACTGTTGTTGTAGGCAAACTCAACTAACGGTAGATGATCTTCCCACGACAATTGGAAATCCATCACACAAGCCCGTAACATATCCTCAAGTATCTGAACAGTTCTCTCGGACTGACCGTCGGTTTGAGGATGAAACGCCGTACTAAAACACAATTTGAAACCCAAGGCTTCATGCAATGCTCTCCAAAATCTAGAAGTAAATCTCGGATCTCTGTCGGAAATAATGCTAACCGGAACCCCGTGAAGTCTAACAATCTCCTTCATATACAACTGGGATAACTTCTCCATCGAGAACTTGGTTGACACCGGAAGAAAATGAGCCGACTTTGTCAATCTATCCACAATAACCCAAATAGCATCCATCTTCTTCGCGGTAAGAGGCAAATCCGAAACAAAATCCATCGAGATCCCTTCCCATTTCCATTCCGGAATATCCAATGGTTGAAGTAACCCCGCCGGTCTCTGATGTTCGGCCTTAATTTGTTGACAAGTTAAACACTTAGAGACATAATCCGCAATTTCCCTTTTCATACCATTCCACCAATACCCACGCTTCAAGTCTTGATACATTTTGGTACTACCCGGATGAATCGCAAACTTGGACTTATGACCATCCTCTAAAACACGCCTTTTGATTTCCGGTGATGAAGGAACGCAAATTCTCCCTTGGAAGGTTAAAATCCCATCTCTATTCAACGCAAATTCCCCGGATTTTCCCTCTTGCACTTGATCTAAAATTTTCTTCAACTCCGGATCACTTTGTTGAGCTTCCTTCAACTCTCCATACAATGTAGGAACGGCTCGCATATTCTCAATTATTACTTCACTCCCCAACTCTTTGGTACTCAAAGCTGTCACATAAGCCTTTCGGCTAATCACATCCACCACAACATTGGCCTTCCCCGGATGATAAGAAATCACACAATCAAAATCCTTCAAAAACTCTAACCATCTTCTTTGCTGGTTATTCAACTCCTTTTGGGTAAACAAATATTTCAAACTCTTTTGGTCGGTGAATATCTCAAATTTTGCCCCATAAAGGTAATGCTTCCACTTATGCAACGCAAACACGATCGCCGCCAATTCCATATCATGAGTAGGGTAATTCTGTTCCGCCGGTGATAACTTCCTAGAGGCATACGAAATCACTTTCCCATCTTGCATTAATACACATCCCAAACCCGCCTTCGAGGCATCACTATAGATCACAAAATTCTCACAACCATCCGGAAGGGTAAGAATAGGAGCCGTTGTCAACCTCTTCTTCAACTCATTGAAACTTGCTTCACACTTGGAATCCCATACGAACGATACATCTTTCCGAGTCAACCTCGTCAACGGAGTCGCAATTCGAGAAAACCCTTCAATGAACCTTCGATAATACCCCGCCAAACCAAGAAAACTACGAACCTCAGTCACCGTCGAAGGTTGCTTCCAATTAACCACGGCTTCAATTTTTGAAGGATCCACGGAAATTCCCGAACTCGACACTACATGCCCCAAGAAAGAAATCTGCTCAAGCCAAAACTCGCACTTGCTGAACTTGGCGTACAACTGCTTCTCACGAAGAACTGACAAGACAATCCTCAAATGATTTTCATGCTCCTCCCGGGACTTAGAATAAACAAGGATGTCATCTATGAATACCACCACAAAGCTGTCAAGATACGGCTTAAAAATACGGTTCATCATATCCATGAATACGGCTGGAGCATTAGTCAACCCAAAAGGCATCACAACAAACTCATAGTGACCATATCTCGTTCGGAAAGCTGTCTTGGCAATGTCATCCGGTCTAATCTTCAACTGATGGTATCCGCTTCTCAAATCAAGTTTTGAGTAGATAACGGAACCTTGGAGTTGGTCAAATAAATCGTCTATATGCGGAAGAGGATACTTATTCTTTATGGTGGCTTGGTTCAACAAACGATAATCAATACATAATCGTAAGGTACCATCCTTCTTCCTAAAAAATAAAACCGGTGCTCCACACGGAGACACACTTGGGCGAATAAAACCCCGATCTAGCAATTCTTGCAATTGGACCTTCAACTCTTTTAACTCGGCCGGAGCCATTCTATAGGGTGCTTTAGAAATAGGTGTGGTACCGGGCACTAGGTCAATACAAAACTCTACCTCACGATCCGGAGGCATAGAGTACTCACTAGAAAACACCTCACTAAATTCATTAACAACCGGGACATGAGCTAACTCGGGGGACTTCTTATTGGAATCTACCACATAAGCCAAGTACCCCGCACACCCCTTAGATAGCATCTTTCTAGCCTTTAAAGCAGAAATAACATGTAAACCAAACATAGATTTGTCTGCATCAAATATAAAAGTAGGCACATCAGGCATAGCAAATGAGACTCGCTTTCTACGACAGTCTACCAAAGCATGACACTGACTCAACCAATCCATCCCAAGGATCACATCAAAGTCACGGATTGGTAACTCGATCAAATCCACCGGCAATACATGCCCACATATAGTCACATCACAACCATGATATATCAAAGAAGATGCAAGGCACTCTCCCATAGGAGTAGAGACCTCCAACACATAAGGCATAGATTCAGGCAATTTATGCAATGAAAATGCAAAGTGAGATGCCACAAATGAATGGGAAGACCCGGGATCTATAAGAATGCGGGCCTTAACTCCTGAGACAGGGACTATACCTCTAATGACGGCGTTGGGATCGACCTCTCCTCTACCCAAGGCGAACACTCGACCTTGCACTCTATCTTTGGGCTTCCCGTCTATATCTCTCTTCACACCACTACCTTGTCCCCCTTGTCCACTACCCGAAGCTTGCTTCTTTTGCCACTTGGGACAATTCTTCCGGAAATGGCCTGTCGCCCCACACTCTAAACATCTGCCTTGCTTGCTCCAACACTTATCCTCCGAATGCCCCAGCTTCTTACAATATCCACACACTGAACCAAACTGACCTGAAGTCGAACGATTTGCCGGAGCCGCCACAAATCCTCCTCTACCTGCTCCCGGAGCTGATGTCCTTGGCTGCCCTCTATTCTGCCCCAAACCTTGACCTTGGAATCTATTTCTATTTCCGCCTTCGGATTTACCACGATGCTCCTCTATATCATTCTCAATCCGGTACGCCATATTCACGGCCGCTTGGAAGTTGGCGAAGTCATGCGTCAATAACTGCTTCCGGAACTCCACCCTTAAGCCTTTCACGAACCGGTAGATCCGCCTCTCTTCCTCCGGTACCAAATGGGGACAATATCGGGCTAACTCCGTAAACTTGGCTGAATATTGTGCTATGGTCATCGTCCTTTGCTCCAGTTTCAGAAACTCAACCTCCTTCTTGTCTCTAGTAACCATCGGAACGAAATGATCCCGGAACTTACGTGTGAAATTCTCCCAAGTCTGCGGTGTCAAATCCCGATCCCAGCCATCCTTCACTACCTGCCACCAGTGCTCAGCGGGTCCTTCCAACTTGAAAACAGCGCATCTTACCTTTTCTGCATCCGAACTCTCCATTGCCGCAAAAATCTTATTCATAGCTTCAAGCCATCTTTCCGCCTTCGTCAGATCCGGATCTCCGTTGAAACTAGGAGGAGACATCTTCACAAATTTCTCTAAGCCATGGTGCCCTTGCCTACCTTAGGGTTGTTGTTATCCCCTACCTTGATTCTGATTTGCCATATTCTGAAGAAACACTTGGAACATATCCATCATTTCGGCATTCGGATTACCAACATTACCCAAAGCCCGATCCTGATCGCCATCATTTCCCGCCATTAGAATAAACTCCTACATTAAACACTCGACGTCAGTCATCACACACTCTCACTCAGCTAGACTCTACCCGAGAACTCTAACCGAGCTATGATACCAACTGTGAGGACCCCGACCCGGAACATACACGTGTCCCGAGCTGGAGCGTCCTCAAACTAACCCAAATTTCCTAAACTTTTAAAACTTTGATTTAACTTTCAAACATAAACATAATTAACATATCCATTTCAAAATAACTCTACTCCTTTCCACATGGGAGAAAGAGTTGACCAACTTTGAAAGTACTAAACTGTTTTAGTTACAAAAGACATCGGTTATAACGTAGAAATTAAAGTTAATAAATACAAATCCCATAAAGGAATTATACCAAAATACACTTTCTACGCCAACCTATACATACCCCGACAATACCCAAAAGATCACTTCCAAACTCCTCTCCGCCCTTACTTGGCCGGTCCGCCTGTCTCGGGATCTAAAAACATTAAAGGGAGAGGGGTGAGAATAAATCTCAGCAAGCTATTATGAATGCAGCAATATGCCAAATAAGATGCAACACATAACAAGTTGCATATAACACATTGGAAAAGCTGTAAACACTTTACATTACCTCGATTTACCTTTTCCCGTCTGAACAATAGTCGTACAACATTGGATATAATATTCTAATCTTAGGTGAGCTGCTTAAGCAATACTCACATCTTATAAGACCCATTTCTCAGGGAACCATATAAGATAGTAGCAACTCTGTAAGGCTTTTGGCTCAATACAGATGCTATAACCCCGACCTGTGGCCACAGGAGGGGACGATCACAGATATAACATAATCCGATCACATTAGGTCACACTTCCATAATTGATCGTATTATATTATACTCCCAACATCAGCTGATTAACACATCATCAAGCACATAATAGTTATTTGAAATAAAATCCACAAAAGGGATAAGCAACATAGCCACATGGTAAAATATACTCATGTTCAACCAATATCATAGTGCAACATTTATTTAAAACACTATGCATAATATAATCAATGAATATGAACTCAAGTAAGGCAATGAGGTATCATCAATCCACCCTACATAGTCATTATACAATAATACATGGCCTCTATGAAGGTCCAAGTTAAATCTACCAAGTTGGAATCACATTTGTCAAGTTGCCAAACTAGGCTGCCTAGCGTTTTTCAAGCAATATTTAAAGTACTTCCCCAATTCCATTTTGATCACTTAAGATGTCATTGTGTAGCCAAAGTATTCTACTTTAATCTAGGTTAAAGAGATTTCATTTTGGTTCTAGTTTGATTAGGTTTGAATAGCTCTAAAGTTGGTGCAAAGTAACCAGGCCAGGGCATGACTCGTGCCCTAGGGCACGACTCGTGCCTTTTTGGCCTTTCTCAGAATCATGCGTCCCTTGACCAGCACGACTCGTGACTTCCACATGGCACGACTCGTGCCTGAGGGCACAACTCGTGCCAATTCCCCTTAAGTTGATCAGAACGATTTGGCCTCCAATCCACGAGTCGTAACCACGAGTTGGCCATGGGCACGACTCGTGCCTGAGGGCACGACTCGTGCCACGGCCAGAAACAGGCATCAGCAGCAGAATTCCTTAGTAAATGCCAAAACCCAAAACTTGCACCAAGAATCCTTCTAATTTGTGAACCTAAAAAGGGTGCCTAACTTCACCAATATCATACTTAAGCATTCCTAATCACATAAGATAGCTTTAATCTATTTAATTCTTGGTTGGATTACTCATTAAACTACCCATTTCATATTTACTCTTTTTACTCCCATTTAGAACCATACTCTTACTTCTTTGTCAACTTCCACGAGCTTAGACCTTACATCTAGGTCATTAAACATTTCTCTACACCAAGCAAGATTCCCAAGCACTCAACTAACAATATAACAACAATAACAATATCCAATAGTTCATGAAGATTTAATGAAAGGAAGGGTCATAATAACTCACCTTAGAATTTTAGGATGAAATGAGGATCTTCTTAGCTTGATAAACTCCCCTAAATGCACCAAGCACAAAAGTACAATTGGATTGGAAAATGGAGTAGAATTGAACTTGCTAGAAACTTGGAAAGAGAGACTCTAGAAAGGAGCTTCCATGGATGGAATGAAGGAGGATGAAGAAGAAATGATTAGGAAGAATGAGGAGGATGGAGGAAGTATGGGAGGAGGGTGGTAGTCATTGACTAAGGGGAGGAAAGGGTGAGGGAAATAAGGGGGAAGCATGGCCCCCCATACCCATTTTAATTTAAGGCTTTCCTAAATCTACAATAAAGCCCCCAATGTTTAAAGGAAGAACTTCAACCCTTTACTTCTTTCCTCTACACAAGTAACCTAACTACTCACATTTTATTTATTTTATCCCTTTCTATTATTATACTTCTCCCAAGATGCTTTATTTTATTTCCCTAAAAATCCTAAGGATTCTAAATTATTTCCCAACCATTTCATCTTAATATTAAGAAATTAAAGACATAAATGAACATATAAGGTTAACATTAATATTAAAAGCATATAATATGATACTAAAATTGTGCCTAGGGTTAGGGTCGTTACAGGCGTGGTCGTGGTCGCGAGTCTTCTTCGCAACAGCAAGGCCATTCGGCCAGGGCATGGCAGCCCCCGGCTCCGTGGTGGAATTATGCCGCTCCTTGGACCCCCCCCCCTCCGACTGGGTATATGGTTGCACCTCCGTGTCCCTACCCCATAGTAGCTTCTCTGCGTCCAACATCAGCCCGTGGTATCTTGGGGCAAAGGCCAGTTCAGGCATATTCGGCTCATACTACTCCCTCGTTCGAGATAGCCTCCTATATGCCTACATATATTGAGACAGCGATGAACACAATGACCCTGAATGTTCCTGATGATCGCTTGTACATGGACACAGGTGCTACATCACACATGACGGGCTCCCAAGGTATGCTCTCGTCTTATTTTGATTTAAGCACTCATAATAAGTCTATTATAGTTGGAAATGGCTACACTATTCCTATTAAAGGTTATGGACAACATTACCTTCCCTCTCCTCTTCCTCCTTTAAAACTATCTAATGTGCTTCATGCTCCACAGTTGATTAAAAATCTTGTTTCTGTTCGTGGATTTACCACTGATAATCATGTAACTGTCGAGTTTGACCCTTTTGGTTTTTCTGTGAAGGATATCCACACCGGGATACCCATTCTGAGATGTGATAGCAGCGGTGATTTGTACCCCATCACCACCAACTCCAGTTCTTCCGCTTCCGCTCCTTCAATTTTTACTAGTTTAGCTCCTCGTTTACGACATGACCGTTTAGGTCATCCCGGAGCACCTACTTTTCGTTCTATTTGCAATTCTAGATTAATTTCTTGTCGAACTTCATCATCTAATAATATTTGTTCCTCTTGTGTGGTTGGTAAACAAGTTAAATTGCCATTTACTCCTTCTCTTTCTCCCACTTACATGCCGTTTGATATAATTCATAGTGACTTGTGGACGTCCCCAATTCTTAGTTCCGCAGGTCACAAATATTACGTCTTATTCATTGATGATTTTACTGATTTTTTATGGACTTTTCCGTTGGGCAATAAATCCCAGGTTTTCCCATTATTTCTTGCTTTTAGTCGAATGATTAAGACTCAATTTGAACGGCCCATTAAGTGTTTTCAGTGTGACAATGGCAAGGAATTTGACAATTTAAATTTCCACTCATATTGTCAAACAAATGGCATGGTTTTTCGTTTCTCGTGTCCTCACACCTCATCTCAAAATGGGAAAGCCGAGCGCACAATTCGCACAATAAATAACTTGGTGCGTACTCTTCTTGCTAATTCGTCCATGCCATCAAATTTTTGGCATCATGCGTTAGCAATGGCTACGTATCTTCTAAATATCATTCCTCATAAGAAATTACAAAAACTTATCTCCTACCCAAATTCTTTATTGTCGTATTCCGTCCTATACAAATCTTCGAGTTTTTGGGTGTCTATGTTTTCCTCTTCTCCCTTCTACAACAATCAACAAATTACAGGCTCGCTCAAATCCATGTGTATTCTTGGGCTATCCCCTTGATCATAGAGGTTACAAATGCTACGATCTCACGACACACAAAATAATTCTCTCCCGACATGTTGTCTTTGACGAGCATCAATTTCCTTTTGCTAAAGTTATGGTCACAAATTCTCTAGAAAAGGACTATTCATTTCTTGATAATGACTTAAGCCCACTGCTCATTCATCAAGCCTATACACAGCCCAATACTCCTCTTCACTCCCCTTCAGTGCAGAACTGGCCTACTCAACCTGGTGCCCCACTGGCCCATGCCTTCACTACTTCGCCTCCTGCTGCTCCGACCCATCCGTCCATGGTCCAACCTAGTCCCAGCTCTACTGGGCCACCTTCCTTGTCCAGTAGTCTAGTCACAAGTTCACCTAGGTCCTTCCAGCAGCCCAATCTATTGTCCTCTCTTCCCAGTCCACATCCGCCATCTCCTCATGTCCCTTCTCGAACCATTGTCACGAGAAGCATGCGTGGCATCACTAAACCCAAAACTCAGTTTATTCTTCATACTTCTGTCTCTCCGTCCCCAATTCCATCCAACCCTAAAATGGCCTTGTCCGACCCTAATTGGAAATTGGCCATGTTAGACGAATATGAGGCTTTAATTAAAAATGAGACTTGGGAATTGGTGCCCCGGCCCCCTGATGTTAATGTGATTAGATGTATGTGGATTTTCTCTCACAAAAAGAATTCTGATGGTTCTTTTGAGCGGTATAAAGCCCGTCTTGTAGGTGATGGCAGGTCCCAACAGGTTGGCATTGACTGCTCAGAGACTTTTAGCCCATTTGTTAAACCGGCTACTATTCGCACAGTTCTGAGTCTGGCTCTTTCTAAGGCTTGGTCCATTCATCAGTTGGATGTCAAAAATTCTTTTCTTCATGGCACCTTACAGAAACTGTGTATATGCATCAGCCGATGGGTTTTCGGGACATGCACCATCCAGATTATGTCTGCTTACTCAAGAAATCCCTATATGGCTTAAAGCAAGCACCCCGGGCATGGTATCGCCGTTTTGCTGACTATGTTGCTACGATGGGTTTCACTCATAGTAAGTCAGATCATTCGTTGTTTATTTATGGTCGTGGCTGTGATATTGCCTACATCCTTTTATATGTGGATGATATTATTCTAGTCTCCTCATCTGACAATCTTCGTCGATCAATAATTACATCTCTTGCGTCTGAATTTGCAATGAAGGATCTTGGCGATTTGAATTATTTCTTGGGCATTGCGGTTACTCACTATAATGGGAGTTTATTTCTTAGCCAGCAAAAATATGCCGAGGATATTCTCGAGAGGGCTGGTATGTCGTCTTGTAAGCCTTCTGCAACACCGGTCGATACTAAGTCCAAGCTTGGCAGCCTTGATGGCACTCCATGTGAGAACCCTTCATTATATCGCAGTCTTGCCGGGGCTTTGCAATATCTCACATTTACTCGGCCCGATATTTCTTATGCTGTACAACAGATATGCCTCCACATGCATGATCCACGTAGCACCCACATGGCAGCCTTGAAGCGCATTTTGCGCTATGTCCGTGGTACTCTATCCTTGGGTCTTCATCTCTCCCGTTCTTCAGTTTCCTCTCTTACTTCATACACCGATGCCGATTGGGATGGGTATCCTGACACTCGACGATCCACATCCGGATATTGTGTCTTCTTGGGGGATAATTTGATCTCTTGGTCCTCTAAACGGCAACCCACCTTATCCCGTTCTAGTGCCGAAGCTGAATACAGAGGGGTTGCTAATGTTGTGTCGGAATCATGTTGGCTGCGAAATCTTTTGCTTGAGTTACATGTTCCGATTACTAAAGCCACTATTGTTTATTGAGATAACATTAGTGCCATCTATCTGTCTAGGAATCCTGTTCAACATCAATGAACCAAACATATTGAGATGGATATTTTGTTCATTCGAGAAAAGGTTGAAAAAGGGGATGTCCGAGTTCTTCATGTCTCGTTTTCAGGTTGCTGATATTTTGACCAAAGGTCTCCCGCGGGTCCTTTTTGATGAGTTTCGTGCCAATCTCAGCATTCGTCCCCCTCCCGCTTCGACCGCGGGGGTCTGTTAGTAATATATGTAAATAATATATTCTGAATATATTACGATTCTCATAAGTCGGTTAATTAGGATAGTATCTTTTATATTTAGTAATGTATATCTGTATATGATTGTGATAGACTAGGATCCTAAATGATAGGAGTTAAGTTAGCTAAGACTCTTGTATATATGTGGAGCATTGTACGTGTATCAGCAAGGGAATACAATCCTTTAGATTCTATAAGGTTCTAGAATCAACAAAGCCTCTTCTAGAAGTAAAGAGAACCTCCGAAAAGAGACAAAGATCCAATAAGTTCTCTTGAAAGTCATAGAAGCCTTGCTCATTCGAATCTTTGTCAAATCTTCTAGGCAGGAAAGAACAGTCCACCCAACGTCGGTGCACCAAAGCATAGCCTTCATCGAGCGAGATTCCCATCAATTCACATAAAGCCACCACATGATTCCTATCATACTTAGGAATCACTATCTTACATGTCAAAGGCATATCCAAGACAGTCGCAAATTCTTCAACGGTTGGCACTATCTCATTAAGGGAGAAAGTGAAAAGATGGAGGGAAGGTTCGAAAAGCGAGCCGCTCCATGTAAAATACTTCAATCCAGTTTGAGAGTCCTTAAAGTGAAAAGCATCTTGAAACCATAGCTCTTCACATTTCGAAAACTACTACACAATTTGATCAAAGATAGCAAATTGTCCCATAATTTGATCAAAGATAGCAAATTCATTCAGCGGTTCGAACCCGAGATAGGCGAATCATTCACACAATTTGATCGAATATAGCAAGTTGTCCCAGAATTTGATCAAAGATAGCAAACTCATTCAATGATTCGAAACCCAGATAAGTGAATCATTAACTCAACATGATCAAATATATCACGTTGACCAAAGGATTTGATTCAGAGATCAAGTTTCTTCACTGATTCGAAACCCAAATAGGCAAATCACCACCCAGTTTGATCGAAGATAGCAAACTGAACAAAGGACTTGATTCAAAGATCAAGTTCCTTTAGTGATTTGGAACCCAAATTGGCGAATCACCACCCGGATTGATCAAAGATAGCAAAGTAAACAAAGGATTTGATTCATACATCAAGTTCTTTCTAACGGTTCGGAGCCCTAATGGGAGAATCGTCGAAATTCAAAGGCCAAACAGGTAAATCTTTGTTATCTAACACTTTATAGGTTCAGAGCCAAAACAGGCGAATCATCGGACAGACATGTATGTTCAGAATTTGGTCACGATTTGATTCCTCAGTATAAGTTTACCTTTATGAAAATTGATTTTCAAAGTACCTGAAATAGCCTTTTCAAGTTTTTTGGAGTCGAACTACGTTTTGTTCTGATTCTCTGATAGATATATGTAGGCAGCCGTGCGACACGACCATCTCAAAGTTCTGAATGAATGTCTTTACTATCGACAACATTACTTCTTTTATAAGTTCTATCGCCGAGGGGCTCTATAAACACCCCATTCTAAACACATTATACATGATTACACTACTCTAGTCTCGCCTTTTGATTTTAGGAATGAGACATGCAATTTCGTCATGTTTCGTTAAGTTTCTGACTGATTCCATTAGTTTGGACTTATCTGACTAACGAATTACCAAAGATGAACAAAATAGTTAAATGACTTTTGTCTCGTACGAGACATGCAATCTCGCACGAGCAAACCCTCCCAGGAAGGTTGATTTCCTTTCCTTTTTGAAGACGATTTCTTCCTTGACCATGACTCTCCCTAGTTCGGGAATTCACTGATTGTGACCTTCCTAAAGTTTCTAGGATGATTTCTTACCTTAATTGGACTTCTAAACTTGGTGACCAAGTCTTAGGAGCCTATAAATCCAAGATGATTTCTTCATATTGAGGATCCCCGACTAATACACGTTTTGCCATGTTCTCTCCCAGACGTAACTAGCAAAACAGCTCTCAAAACTTTTCCAAATTCGTCCATAAACTTTGATCAAGTTCAAACACGTAGATCAAGCCTTTGTCTAGGCTATTCATTGAAGAATTCACGGTCTCTTTCAAGATAAACTTCCTTTGACTTTTTTGTTCTCTTCTCAGGCTCTCTATTTGATCTTTAGAGTAGTGTAATTCCATAAAACCTAGGATTGGCCTAGAGCCTCTCCAAATCAGGGAGATGGTCTCGAAGCACAACAATCCAACATTCCAACTAATCTAATCTAATTAGTTATTTGCATGTTTTTATTAATATTTGCTTAATTTGATTATAAGAACAATCTAATTAAACCCTAGAAGCTAGACCAATCATAAGATTGGGTAGGATTGGTGCTCCATCACCTTCCAATCCTATAACTTAACCCTCGAACCTATGAATCTAAATCAAAAGATAGGTTTTCTATATTTTCATTTAATAATATAGGTGGCGAGTCGAATATAAAAAGAGGATGTTAATCGCACATTCTCACATGTTGGGAGATTAGAGATGCTTTTGACCTAGATGTGTAGAAATTGTTTAAAATCTGATCAAGTCCCAACAAGTCGGCTGAATGAAGGCTAAATGGTTTGGTTAAAACACACGTAATCAGGACACATGTCTCGCACGAGACAAGGATGTCTCGCACGAGACAACCACCACATTTGAATCATTTAACTTTAATCCTAATTTTGGTCGGACAAAAAATCCATTTTGGGGTTTCTACCTAAATCCTGGAATAGTGGATTTGTCACCCTAGAATATGAGCCTCTTGTATTCCACCTGTATTCGACTCCCCAAAATGAACAGTTTCGGGCAAATGTCCCACATTCTCATCGGAATCCACCATTCAAAACCAAACTTACCTACCAAGTGATCACTTCATTCTTTGTAAAATAAGTCTACATGTAATGAACCAATGTGAAGGATTTTTATCATTAGGGACAAATGTAGGGACATTCCAAAAGGGACGTTCATAGGTTCCTTCACATGATCCATTGCAAATAGCCTTCTTTTGTTCAAAGACGTAAAGGGATCCCAAAGGTCAAACCGACAGGTTAAAGGTTTGTCTTAAAACGCCTATCATGATGCATGTGGTTGATGCAAGACTTACGGATTAGGCTTCCCGCGGTATGACGATCATATGGAAGCGAACCGCGGAGTGGGGTGCACCAACTTTGCGTAGACCGACGACATAGGTGACCGACATTCGTCCTTAGTGTGGGACCCCGGGTTAAATAGGGTATGCAAGTGTAATTCAAACAGTTATATTATGAGTTCTCGTGTGTGTGAGTCAATCTAGGTGATAGAGAATTAATTTATTTTTTAAAATAAATCCAAAGAAAAAAATAATGGCCGCACCAATTGGTTGCCTACGTTTTCCCCAATTTAGGAATACTCATGCCAACATATTTCCAAATAAAATAGAGAGAGAGAGAGATAATTAAATCTAATTACAACTACAGAGTCAACCAACGACCGTTATTTAATTCAAAAAACTAATTATAATAAACATATATTTATGCAATACTAAATCACTAATTTCCTGTGAAAGAGAGTTAGTACAAGAAAACTTATGATTGATGATGAGTTTCTCAACAATAGAAAGGTGCTAAGATGAAGAAACTTTGTACACGCTAGTTTCTGGGATTCCCTTTACGTGTTCAAATTGAGTTTTTCGGACTCCACATAAGAACGAGGAAAACCAGAAAATCAAATTGATTTGTAAGCTTGTCTCGCGTGAGACAAATAGTCGTCTCGTGCGAGACATCAGTAAATATTTGCAGAATTTTTGAAATTTTTGCAGAAAATAAAAACAATTTAAATAAACCCTAGATCATGCAAGTCTAACCCAATTTAATTTTACTATTTCTCCAGTGGTGCATAACATCCTCTTTTTATTCGAGTCGTCACCTATATTATTTAATGAAATATAAATAAACCATCGTTTGACTAGATTAATGGGTACAGGGGTTAAGTTATAGGATTGAAAGGTCAAGGAGCACAATCCTACCCAATCTTATGATTGGTCTTGCTTTTAGGGTTTAATTAACTTTTTTTTATTATCACGAAAAACATGCAAATAACCAATTAGTTTTAATTAATTAGTTAGGATGTTTGATCGTTATGCTTCGAGACCATCTCCATGAGTTGGAGAGGCTGTAGGACGATCCTAGGTTTGATGGGATTACACTACTCTAAAGATCAAATAGAGGTTGAGAAGAGAACAAAAAGTCAAAGAAAGTTTACCTTGAAAAAGATCTTGAATCCTTCGATGGATAGCCTAAACAAAGGC
Source organism: Adenophora triphylla var. japonica (assembly GCA_022495995.1). Classification (NCBI taxonomy): domain Eukaryota; kingdom Viridiplantae; phylum Streptophyta; class Magnoliopsida; order Asterales; family Campanulaceae; genus Adenophora; species Adenophora triphylla. The sequence goes on along the minus strand of JAFEMH010000594.1, from coordinate 204,900 downwards.
TCAAATATTGATGTTTGGACTTGATCAAAGTTTATGAACGAATTTAGGGAGATTTGAGAGTTGTTTTACTTGTTCCATCTAGGAGGGAACATAGTAAAATGTGTATTCCAGTCCGGTCCCCAAATACGAAGAAGTCATCTTGTATTTATAGGGTGAGAATACTTGATCACCAAGTTTAGGTTTCACAAGTATGGAAGAAATCAATCACTTTAATGTGAGAGATTTGATTTTAGAAGGTTCTAAAAGAAAGAGTTCGAAGTAAAAAAGGAAAGGAAATCAACCTTCCTAATAGGGTTGCATCGTGCGAGACTACGTGTCTCGTATGAGACAACTAGTCATTTGACTATTTTGTCCCTCTTTGGTTATTCGTTAATCAGTTAAGTCCAAACTAACACAGTCAAATCAAAAACTAAACCAAACATGACGAAATTGCATGTCTTATTCCTCAATATCCAATCCATTAAAAGGAAGTCTCAGGAATTTAGTCAATGATGCAGAGAAGAGTCGTGACATTGATCCTCTTACTCTTTCTAGCGCTTCGCTTCATTCCTATTCCGACCAAAAACTTTATTTCTTAAGGGGATTTAGCAAACGAAATACCGAACTCCTCATGAACCAGAATAGAAGAGCTCGAAGTAAGGGCAAGCGACAGATAGCTTTTGCCCCCGATTCAACCGGGGGATCGAATTGATTATTGAATCAACCATTTTGAATTGGCTCGAAATTCAAAGGCGAAGATCAGAAGGCTGAGGTGCCGATTGAAATATAGCTATTAGAGATTGCTTTATTGAGAATCTACTTTGAGATATGGATTCAAATCCTCTTTGAGATCCCCATTTTCAAAAGTTGAGACTAGAGTAGTGTAATCATTTATAACACATTAAAAATGGGGTGTTTACACAAACACACACAAAGCACACATTAGTAAAAGAGATTGAATAACAGCAGAAGAAAATAAGAAAAAGGAAAAGAAATATTGTGCATACAATATTTTGTACAAACACACACAAAGCACACATCAGTAAAAGAGATTGAATAAGAGGAAAAGAAAACAAGAAAAAGGAAAATAAATATTGTACCTTTTGATTTTCAACGACAACAATCACATGAAACAATCTGGTTGCCGCAGTGTAACAGGATATTAAAAAAAGGTTTTAGGTTAATTTAGACCAGGCCTTTGGTTTATAAAGAAGGGTAGAGTTGAGAACAAAAATATTAGGCACTCCTTTTTTTTAGCGCATAGCGTTCTGTTTAGAGTCCGTATTAATAAAATCACCATTTTTCATGAAATAAATAATCAGGAGATTAGACCTTTATCCGGTATATCCATATAATTAATACAAATTCTAAAAAACTACCAAACAATCATCTTTCGTATTATTTATCCTATCCGGTCATTTATCGGCCTACCAAACGCCCCTATTTGATACATTATTTTGACTTTTGGTACTAAAAAAACTTGACTCACTTTAATTTTTATGATCAACTTAATGAAACATAACCATATTAAAATATAGCTTCCCTATTCGATTTTAAATATTTTTTATTGATTCACTATTATGTATACTTTCAATAACAATTTTTATAAATGTATAAAGATATTAGATTTTCATAAAATTATATTAAAAGTTATATTGAGTTGATCATGAAACTTATATATATAAAGCTCAAGGTGGAAGCTTATGATTGCGTCACATGGACAAATTTTGGAAAAAAAAAATGAAATCTAGAGCACCACATAGGCACATAGTGCCACATTAATGCCTATTTAAGATCAATATACATTTACCCCATCAACTATACGTCAAATCTCACTTTTAAAATGATGAATTTGTCTCCAATGTAATAACTATCCCACTTTGCCTCTTAGATTTTAACGATGTTAGAAATTGATCAAAATTAGACATCTGCGTGTCATATTATGGGTATTTTGGCCATTCTCATTTAAACTTTTAACTTTCCTTTAATTTAATTTTACCACTTACTTCGATTAAAATATTATTTTATCTATTATTATTCTTTCCTGTTTAATTTGCTCAGTCTTTTATATACAAGAAAATAATAATAATATACTCCCTCCATCCCACATCAGTGTGGACCATTTTTTTGGACACGTGAATTAAGGAAAAGTAGGAGAGAGAAATAGGTGAAGAAGGTGTTTGTAAGTATGAAAAATTAAATAGGAGAGAGAATGAGTGGGAGAAATAGTTAGGAGAGAGAATATTGTGAGTGTAAAAGTAAAGTAGGAGAGAGAATGAGTGGGTGAAATAGTAAAGATTTTTTGCCATTTTGGACAGTTCACACTAATCTGGGACGGACCAAAAAGAAAATAAGTCCACACTAGTGTGGGACGGAGGGAGTACTTTTTTACATCATTGAATTTTATTATTTTTAAAAGACATTAATTAATTTTCTTAGTGGATTTATTATAAAAATTATTTTCTCATCAGTGTAGACAAAAAATATAAAAAAAGGTAAAGACATTATTTAATTTTCTTAGTGGATTTTTTAAAAAATTATTTTTTAGTGTAGTTAAAAAATATAAAAGACGTAAAGACATTATTTAATTTTCTCAGTGATTTTTTTTAAAAAACTATTTTCTTAGTGTAGTTAAAAATATATTAGTCGTAATTACCCTACATGTGACACGCACATTACCAATTTTGTTAAGATTCTAACCTTCATTATTAGAATCTAGGGCAAAGTGGGATAATTTTAACATTGAGTTTCAAAGTAGGACGAAGGCGAAAGCTTATGTTTGTGCCACGTGTGGACAAGTTTTGGAAAAAAATCTATGGCGCCATGTGACGCTATATCAATACCTATTTAGGGTCAGTATACATCTAACCCCTCAACTATATACCAAATTTCACTTTGCAACCCCACGCTAAATTCATCTCACTTTGATACCCAATGTTTGAGCTATCCCACTTTGCCCCCGGATTTAAAAAAATGTTAGAAACTTAACAAAATTTGTCATGTCCATGTCACCTGATGGGTATTTTGGTCATTCTCATTTAAACTTTTAACTTTCCTTAATTTATTTTACCATTTTTATGATATACTTCAATTAAAAAATTACTTTATCAATTATTTTATTCTTCCCCTTTTAATTTGCTCAGTCTTTCATATACAAAAAAATATTAATAATAATACCTTTTTACATTATTAAATTTTGTTATTTTTAAAATCATTATTTAATTTTTTTAGTGTAGTTTTTTTAAAAAAAAAAAAAACTATTTTCTTAGTGTAGTTAAAAATATAAAAGACGTAAAGGCATTATTTAATTTTCTTAGTGGATTTTTTTTTTTTAAAACTATCTTCTTAGTGTAGTTAAAAAAATATAAAAAACGTAATTACCCTACATGTGACATCCATATTATCAATTTTGTTAAATTTCTAACGTTCGTTATAATCTATAGGCAACATGAAGTAATTTTAACATTGAGTTTTAAAGTGGGACGAAGGCGGAAGCTTATGGCTGCGACACATGGACAAGTTGTTGAAAGACTTGAAATCTATAGTGCCACGTGGCGCCACATTAATACATATTTAAGACCAATATACATTTATCCCCTCAACTATACACCAAATACCACTTTGCACCCCTACGCTTAATTCGTCTCACTTTGATACCCAATGTTAGAACTATCCCACTTTGACCCCTGAATTATAACAATGTTAGAAATTTAACGAAATTAGTCATGTGTGTCACATTATGGGTATTTTTATCATTCTCTTTTATCTTTTAATTTTCCTTTAATTTAATTTTACCACTCTTATGATGTGCTTCAATTAAAAATTACTTTATCTATTATTTTATTTTTCCTAGTTTAATTTGCTCAGTCTTTCATATAGTACAAGAAATTAATAATAATAATACTATTTACATTATTAAATTTTAATTAATTTTAAAAGACATTTTCTAATTTTCTTAGTGGATTTTTTTTCGAAATAATTTTATTATTGTGTTAAAAATATAAAAGACGTAAAGACATTATTTAATTTTCTTAATGGATTTTTTTTTCTGAATGGATTTTTTTTGCAACTATTTTCTTAGCGTAGTTAAAAATATAAAATACATAATTACCCTACATGTAACATGTACATGACCAATTTTGTTTAATTTTTAAATGTTTGTTAGAATATAGAGGGGAAATGGGATAATTTTATATTGAGTTTCAAAGTGGGGCGAATTTCGCGCAAGGGTATTAAGTGGGATTTGATATATAGTTGAGGGGGTAAGTATATTTTCGCTCCTATGTAATGCTATAACAATTAAAATATGCATAATTATAAGAAGACTTTAATATGGGACCATAAAACTTTTCTATATTCCTCTCATTCAATTTCTTTTACTTCTACAATTTTACTTGAATCAAAAGTGATACTGGTAATTAAATATGAGTACAAATAACAATTTTTATAAAGTAGATTGTAATAAAAGAAAGTTATGGCTACAATGGAGAAATATTGAACAAGTTTAAAATCTAGAACGCCACATAAATACTCTCTCTATATGTTGTACCAAAATAAATAAAATAAATAGTCTCTATTTTCTTCTCATTCTTTTCTCTTCTATTATTTATACTAATAATTGTATTAGTAACTAAATATAAGTATAAACATCTAAATTAAATTGTATTCGTGTGACCGATGTATAACTAATTTATAGTGAAATAAATTATATGAGGCGAATTAGTTTTAAACCTCAATTATAAGAGCGGATAGGGACTGGAAGTTGAAAAAATAATTGAGAGAGAGTGCCTCATTTAGATGAGAGAGAGAGAGAGAGAGATGCGAACTAGTATTATCCAAATTCAAATTTAAATTCAAATGTGTAAACTAAGTACAATATTAAATTAAGGAAAGAGCTATTGACACTACGATAAATGCTTATCCACTAAACTTTTCATATTTTTGGTAAGTTAATCAATTACTTGACACAATTGCCCTTAAAAATAATTATTCACACTACAAAATTTGCTTATCTAATACAACTATTACTATTACTACTACTATTTTTTATTTTTTTTGTAAGTTTTAATCTTCTTCTATTTTTCTCCAATCATGCTAATATAATTTAGTTATTTATATACAAAAAGAAATATAAAATTCATATAAATTGATTATATGAAATATTTTTATTTGTATTATTTATTTAGTTAATCAGATGCAAGAAATAATATATGGAGTATCTGTTTTTTTTCCACCTAATTTTATATTGAAATCAACCTAATAATCTTTTTCTTATTTCCTTTTTTGTCCCAATTTAAGGGGGAAGAAAGAAAAATAGAAAATGGGTTACACAAAGTGGTGAAGTAATTATGAATTTAGAAAATGAATTTTGCGACTAAATATAGTATAAAATATGTTTAATTTGTTAATAAATTTTTTTTTATTCTATATTGATAGCATAAAATATTAATATGTAGGATATATAGCATTACTTACTACTACCTCCATTCCAAAATAAAGGTCTAAAAAAGTGAATTAGAAAATGAATTTTGCAACTAAATAAGTACAAAGTGGTGAATTCATTAAGAAATTTGTTTCTTTATAATAGATTAAAAATCTATAATACAATACACAAAGGTTTTAACCGCCTCTTATCTAGGGTATAAGTGATGCCTGAGATTGAAACTTAGACATTTGATCCTACGGCTGATATTCATTTTTCCTCCCACGATCTCTTCTCTCCCTCCTCCGTCAACCACCATTGTCCTGCCTCTCTTTCCCCTCTTCTTGTTAAACACACTACACAGGATACAGGAGAGGGTTTGTCTTAGAGAGAGAAACCCTTGAAAAAACCCATTCCATTTTTCTCTCTGTAAAATCTCCATTGCACTACACCCAGCTCTTTAACCGATCAATCCGTCCCTCTCTACCTTCACCTCAGTTTACTGTTCATATACATATAAATAATCTTAAAATTTACCAAATCTGTACATATTTATATAAATAATATATAAGGAATCGTACAATGGAGAGGACACAGTCGGATCCCGTAGTGGAATGGAGTACACCCGGGGGCCAAATTGGGCTCGAAGTTGAGGTTTAATTACACCCCTTCATCACATGCATTTTATGGATTTTTTTTTCATTTTCGTGTTTTCAGTTTCAATTTTGAGGTAATTTGTAAAATGTGGAATTGGATTTGATTTTGATGTGAATTGTGGAAATGCAGAGCCTATGTGGCAATTAGGGTTGGGTGGAGGTTCGGAATCGTACCCGAAACGGCCTGATGAGGCTGATTGTATCTACTATTTGAGAACTGGGGTTTGTGGGTACGGCTCACGCTGTCGTTTTAATCATCCCCGTGATCGTGGTTCGGTAATTTCTTCGAAATTTTCCCCTTCTATTACTGGGTTTTGTTAATTATATGTGAGTTTTGGTTTTTCTAGTAACTTGGTTCTGTTTCATTGATGTGATGATCAATGTGTTCTAAGTCGTGAATTCTATTTGATCTTGTGATAGATTATATCTGAATTGGGGTTTTGCATGTTGGTTTTGTGAATTTACTTTTATGCACTAATGGGAAATTTTTAAGATTACGTCAGAATTGGGTAACTTACATGTATTGGGGAAATTTGGTTGATGTTCTCCCCATGTCCCATAGTAAATGTTGCACTTTCTTTTTTGTTTTTATAATGGTTATGAATATTTGTGTGTCGACTTTTAGATGAATGGAGGATGTCAATACCCTCACTAGGTAACTGTTTAAATGAAACATTGTCAACTAAGATGGACTATGTAAAGTTCTACTTATCAGAATTTCATATATTTTATGGGCAATATTTTTGTTCATTTTGTATAGTAGAACTTGGACACGCTGACGATCCTTCTGTTGGGGTAAGGTGGTGTTGGCAAATCTTCGACAGTGAACTCGATTGTTGGTGAAAGTGCAGTTGCTGTTAATGCATTCCAGGTTACTTCTTGACTATTGCAACAAGTTGCTTAAGGTGGGTTTTGTGCTAATTGAATATATATGTGTGTGTGTTTTTTTAAACTTATTTTTTGCAGTCAGATTTTGTCAAAGTACACTTTTACTTAAAAAAAAAAAAAGACCTCAAGGATCAATGTCTAGCTTTAGTGTTTGTAGTGTAGTTTACACATGTTTTAGTTTTATTTTCTCAAATTAAATCAAAACATATTAAATATTAGCTTGAAATTGGTTGACTTGACATGAAAAATGCAAATTGTTATCTCTTAAGTTAAAATGAATGGATAATTAAGAACGGCAAATAATCAGATTGATAAAGGTAGCTTCTTTTGTCATATGAACACATTTGTGTAAAATATTATAAATTATAGATGAACTAATTGTTCCTTTTACTTTTATTTTGAGCAAACACCAGGCCAGGCTCAACATAATGCTCAAATTTGCAGACTTGATCATGGAAAACGTAGAAGAAATAGCACTATTGGACACCATTGATGTTGGAAAGTTGTTTGAGCTTGGCAAGATAAGGGATATCCCTGCTGCATCGGATCTAATCCGCTACTACGCGGGTGCTGCTGATAAAATTCATGGAACAGCTTATAAAATGTCGATGGAGCTTCAAGATTATTCGTTGCGTGAGCCTGTAGGCATTGTTGGACTCACTGTACCTTGGAATTTCCCTACTCAAATGTTTGCCACGAAGATGGGACCTGCATTAGCGGCCGGTTGCACCATGGTGCTGAAGCCGGCCGAACAAACCCCATTTTCCGCTCTTTTTTATGCTCATTTGGCTAAGCTGGTAAGTCATTGTTTATTTACAGATCATATCATTTGCAGTAAACTGGCTGTGTGGTAAAACCTACTCCCTCCACCCCAAAATGTTTTTTTTTTAATGAATGACCATTTTGAATTTAAGGACCATTTTGAAAAGGTTGATTTTTAATAGCAAAAATTTATAATTATTCTTCTATCCCGACCCAAAAGAGAAAATCTAAGAGGGGGTTCGCATAGTGATTGACTTGAAATATATGTACTTGGGGCATATTTGAAAAGATAGTCTCAAAGAGATGACTCTCAATAAGAATATACTTTATTCTTATGAAGTATGCACATATTTGTTTTGATATATTACAATTGTTTGTCATTTTCATTGGTCGTTTCAATAAACGGAGATGAGCTGATTTTTTGTAACAATCATTTTCCCTATTTCTTTCATTTTTGTACTGTCACCGTACCATTGACACGGGCTATAGAGTACTAGTATTAAACAATACTCCCTCCGTCCCACCCAAGTGTGTACCAAATTTTCTGGCACACCGATTAAGGAATAACAATAAAATAAGGAAAAAGTAAGAGAGAGAAAAAAGTGGAGAGAGAATGTTGTGAGTGTAAAAGTGAAATTGTCTATGGCTAAGAACTTATGAGACGAAACTCATAAGGTGAGATGAAACTCACGGGTGTTGTCCTTAGTGTTGATGACACTAACAACAACACATTCACCAATTATAGAAAAAGCACAAATCAATAGAAATAAATATAATTTGCAGCGGAAAAATTAAAGCAATACACAAGAATATAATTTTTATCAAGTTATATAAATATATAACTTGATGGGTGCCAAAAAGGCAAGACCTTTCTATTAATAATATGAATTCAATACAAGGTCGAAGAAGTTCCTTAATGATAAACGAACCCTGATATAAGGAACAAAATATACACAAATTCTCTCTGAAAATGAACACTCAAAACCTCACAGAAATATAAAAATCTATATGAAATTCTCGAGTGTTGGATAAAGTGTTGCCGACACTGAATGACAACACTTGAGAGCAGAATTCTACTTTCTTGTGCAGATTTGCGTTTTCTTAATTGGATAATATTCAATGAAGATCCACTGCACTATTTATAGGCCACAAAGTCTTGGAGCCTACTCAAATGATCAGCTAACATCCTTGAGTTTGTTTCCTCCATTTATGCCTTCTCGCCTCATTTGTAGGAGACCTAGTCTTCTCTTGCTTCTCTTGCTTGTACCTCTTAGCTTTGATTGCCTTGTACTCTGACTTGTTCTCCCCCAGAATAGCTGAATAAAATATCTCTTTGCTTGGTCATAAATTAAACAAATAAACACATGTTTATTTGTTAATTCCTCCTCTTCGTAATTCTCGCCTGGGCATATTCTCATTGCCGATTTCAAGCTCATTTTAAGGTGACTAACTTCGTTATATAAACATTAATTTACCCATTAATATTTGTGAAAAAATACAAAGAACTAACTCAGTGTCACCAATTCCAAATGGCAACACTTTTGGCCACCACAGTGGCAACACTGGTTTGCAACACTTTGGGCTAACATTCATGGCAACACATGATCTTAACATTAACAATCCCCCCCTTAGTTACTGATTTCTTCACAAAATACCAATGTGATGATCATTTCAAAAACAGTTAGACTACCTTAACTAAAACAAAAAAAAAATGCCACGAGATTTTAATAGCGACAACATCAACCTTCAGGCAATGTTATGAAAATATTTTTTCAATTCAAGTACCACACTCATACGAATGTCAACATCAACCTTTAGGCAAATGAAGTATCAAAATCTCACAAAAAAAATCTCCCCCTTAATATGAAATTTAATAACTAAAGAAAATAATTATTAAATTCTAAACAACCATCCAACCATAAACCAAAAAACCATTCATCATGTTTTGAAGAAAATTCCAAATTGAAACAAAGAAAAAAAACGTAAATAGAAATTGTTTAAACATTACAAACCAAAATAAAACAAATAAAAATTTTTTTTGTTCCAAACCACCAAAATCAAAAACCATTCGAACCAACCACCTTTAACCTGCATTTTCAGCTCCTTCACCTCCCTCTGCTGTCCCACTTGGCCCAGCACCATTTCCAGCTCCATCATCAGCACCATTTCCAGCTCCATCATCACGCCTTGGTGGCTTATCTCCCCCTATTTTGGAAGAAATTATATCCACCATTTTCATCATGTCAGTGCGCATATCCAACCACCCCTGAATTACTGAGTCAATGTGCTTCACTTGACCATTGAAAAAATTAAGAATCATAGCAGCATCAACCATAACAGGAGCAGTGTTGCCAGAAGTGTTGCCAGTTTCAGGGGCGACACTGGTAGCAGGGGCATCAATTGGAGGAGCATTTGTAACCAAAACCCAAGGTAAATCCCTGTGCCTATCACCTTCAGTAAAGTTCTTGGTAATTCGGTAGTAAACAGGCTTTTCAGAGATATTATCACCATTCCAAGGCTTAAGGTTTTGGTATACAAGGACTTGGAAAATAAGAGAAGGAAAAATGAAGGAGGAGGTCTTTTTCTTTTTGGCCCATGCAGCAAGGTGAGCGAAGACAAGTCTCCCAAAATTCACTCTTTGTTTCTTTCCTAGTTTATACAACAAATTAGCTTGTTCAAAGGTTACGGTGTTCTCATTTTCCGTGGGAAGCCAATTTGTTATACATATCTTGTGGAGCACGCTAAACAAAGAAGTGAGATAGGTAGACTTAAAATGATCAGACCAAATGGTAATTCTCCCTCCAGTTAAAAAGGTGGCCAAGGAATTAGGATCATACTCCAAACTCTCATCTTCGACATTAGGGAGGCCGAAGGCTCTATTGATGATCAAAGGATTAAAATCATAGATAATGCCCCTAATAAAAATCTTTCCATAATGAGGGGTATTCCTATCATCAATATTATCTCTAAGATGAGCATAAAAGTTCCTAACCACACTTTCAATGTACGATGACACTTTATTCACCGTAGGCAAAAACATCCTATCCTCCAAAAATTGATACACACCTAACTCCTTGAATTGAGTCACATACATATTCTTTTCATTCAGAATTTTCTTATCAAAATCTTCAACAAACTTATGAAGACTTGCATCACTATAAAATTCCTCGAAAAGAAATGGGCGTTCATAATATCCAAAAGACTCATAATCTGACTTTGCATCTTGAGAGGGATTAGGAGAGTGTACCTCAGGCCATGAAATGGGAGAATAAGAAGGAGAACTTGACTGTGCTTTGGTCTTGGCAGCAGGTGTTGCTTCAGGTGTTGCCATTGCATCGGCAACACTTGGGGCGACATCATCAGAAATTTTCTGTTTCTTCTTCATCTTGGACTGAGCTTCAGCAAGGGTTTCCTCATCTTCCAACCAAGCTTCTTCATCCTCATCAGAAGATGATGAGGGCTCCTTTGTCTCTTTAAAAAATGGGTCTGAACCTTCCTCGGACGAAATGTTGAGAGAAGAACTCGAGCTATCCTCCACATTTACTGGATCATCAGCCGTATTGGACGGTATCTTGGACCTGAACAAGGTTTTGATCCTCTCAGATTGTCTACGCACTCCACCTCGAAAAGACGAAGAGGCATCAACTGCCTTTCTCTTCTTAGTCTTCTTTTGAGGGGCGAAAGTGAGCTCTATGGATGGGGTAGCTTCTGGAAGATTGATGGCAATTGGAATTTTGGAAGGATCATAGACAACAATGTCTAAGGATGGTGAGGTTGAGGGTGTGGCCGAAAGTGTCGTTGGGGATATCACCATTGAAACGGCGACATTGGAGGCGACACTAGAGGGAGCTAGAGGCAAAATCTCCATGGGTGATGAAATTTGGGGTGAATTTTTGGTGCTTGCCATGGAGGATTGAAGAAGAACGACGAAGAAGAAGGACAGGGGAAGGGTTTTGTGTTTTCCGCCTAGAGAGAGAGAGAGAGCACTGTGAGAGAGAGAGAGAGAGAGAGAGGGTTTAGTGAGGGGGTTTTAATGAGTGAATAGTGGAAGGATTTAATTGATTTGACAAGGTCAAATTAATTAAACCTCCTATTATCTCTAAAAATCCCAACAAACTCAAGTGATATCCGCCATTTTGAAAATTTTTTCCTTTTTTTTTTTTTTTTTTTTTAATTTTTATAATTTTTTAATAATAACTAAACATAATTTTAGTAATATCCATAAAATTGAGTTTTATCAAAATTCAAAGAGATGAATTTAAAAAAAATAGATATTATAAAATTACACTTAGTTTGACAAAATAAATATTTTTGCTAAAAACCTTTTAAATTTCACAAACTCTAAATGTAAAGAAATAGACTTTTGGAAATTTAAAATTTAATTAACAAAAACAAAAAATAAAAAATAAAAAAATAATGTAGCATCTACTAATGTGTTACTAGCAATGTTGCGTGACACACAAGGCAACATTTTGAATAAAATCCCCTTGATATTTTTTTTCAACATATATAACTTATCATACCTTAGGCAATTTTTAAGCAAGCTTTACACATTCTTTATTTACAAGGTAGCATCATATTAGCGAGCTCCGTGCCCCGAGTTTTTTTTTATAAATGTATAAAGCTAAATGTAGTAAGTTTTATACCTTTCAAGTAGGGTACACTGTAGTAGCGAGCTCCATGTCCCTAATACTTAGTATAAAACAACTACATTATACTCCCTTTGGGAATATTTCACTTGCTTTGCCTTTTTCAATATCAACAATAATATGAGTGACTTTGTCACTTTTTAGCACAAAGGGGTATTTTATAAAAAAAATGTTAACCTTACGTATAAACACATACTAGAACAAAAAGGTCAGTAAATGCCTCCCATTTGGGATTAAACTAACTAATTTTTTTTTTTAAAATAATATACAACTCATACAAAGTGTTGCTGACAGTGTTGGCAATACTGACGGCAACACTAACAGATTTATAGAAAACATAAACCAAGAGATTTTTTCAAACTTGAAAATCTCTCATGGTCCAAGGCTTTGGTCAAAATATCAGCAAGTTGATGTTTTGTATCAATATGCTCTATTTGGATCAATTCCTTTTCTACTAAATCTCTTAAAAAATGATGGCGGATATCAATGTGCTTAGTGCATGAGTGTTGTACAGGATTTTTGGAAATATTTATAGCACTCAAATTGTCACAATACATGGTCAAGATATTACTATCAAGACCATAGTCATCAAGCATGTGTTTCAACCATATTAGTTGTGAACAACAACTCCCTGTGCCACATATTCGGATTCGGCGGTCGAGAGAGAGAAACACGGTTTTGCTTGCGATTTGTACCATGACACTAGATTATTACCCAAGAAAAAACAACCCCACTAGTGCTCTTTCTGTCATCTATATCCCACCTTGTCGAGTCACTAAAACCAACTAAGTTGGTATTAGTGTCTTTGGTGAACAGTTCCCAATTCACTTGTCCCAGACACATATTTGATGATTTTCTTGACGGCATTTAGGTGAGAAATTTTAGGAGCAGATTGATATCTAGCACAAACACCTACGGTTGAACATTATATCGGGACGGCGCGGTAAGATAAAGAAGACTACCTATCATGGATCTGTACAGAGTTGGGTCAACATCCTCCCCTGCCTGATCTTTGGTTACCTTAAGAGATGATCCCATAGGTATTTTTGAGCACTTTGCACTCTCTAATCCAAACCTCTTCACCAGACTCTTAGCATATTTGCTTTGAGAGATAAAGATTCCATCATCATTTGTCTTACTGCAATCTAGGAAATAATTAAGTTCTCCTATCATGCTCATCTCGAATGTTGATGTCATAGCTTCCACAAAATTTTGTAAACATGTTTTAGATGTGGAACCATAAACTATGTCATCAACATAGATCTGAGCAATGACAAGCTCTTTATTTTCCCTAAGAATAAATAATGTCCTATCAGCTTCTCCTCTAATAAATCCATATTCCAGAAGGAAATTTGTTAGACGCCCATACCAAGCACGAGGAGCTTGTTTCAAGCCATATAAGGCTTTATCAAGTCTGTATACATGGTCTGGGTGGAATGGGTCTTCAAACCCTTTGGGTTGCTCGACATAGATCTCTTTATCTAAGTACCCATTCAAGAAAGCCGCTTTGACATCCATTTGGTGCAATGTGATTTTGAGATAACAGGCTATAGCAAGAAGAAGTCTTATTGACTCAATTCTAGCCACAGGTGCAAAGGTCTCGTCAAAGTCGATTCCTTCCACTTGTATATAGCCTTGAACCACAAGACGAGCTTTATTACGAACAATATTACCCAATTCATCAGATTTGTTTTTGTAAATCCATTTAGTTCCAATAATGTTAGTATTTAAAGGACGTGGAACTAAACATCAAACCTCGTTACGAGTAAATTGTTCAAGCTCTTCTTGCATAGCTTGAATCCAGAATTTATCATTTAAAGCTTCAATCACATTTTTTGGCTCAAGAGAGGAAACGAAACAGGAGTGTTTTACCTGAGAGTATGTGGAGGACATACACACATACCTAACCATATCTCTGTAGTCTACTGGCTCCTTATTTATTGTTCGAACCCCTTCATTAACATCACCAATTACTTGAGTAATGGGATGATAATTTACGATACGAGTGGGGATCTCTCCTGCCTTGATGGTACACCAATCCATCTTCTTCTTACGAGTCCTTGCTCTCGGAATTTCCGGCCCATTGTTACGTTCTCTGTGTTGCCTCGGGTGTTGCCATTTCGGGGGCAACACTCGGGCGACACTTGAATCTGTGTGTCTTGGCCGAATCGGTTTACGTTCGAGCCCTCTGTTCAACTTCTTCCGGCAAGGTCGAGGTATATTATCATTTGGTTCTCTGTAGCACTCAAGTAATCGTTAAATTCAATATTTACCGATTCTTGAATCACTTAACCTCAAATTGTAGACACGATAAGCATGGCTTGTTTTGAGAATAGCCCGAAAGATGGCTTTGTCACTCTTAGAATCAAGTTTTCCTAAGTATTTTCGGTCATTTAAAATGTAGCACAAACACCCAAACACATGAAAATAGTGAACCGTAGGTTTCTTTCCATTTAAAATCTCATAGGGTGTCATAGTTGTACCGGGTCTTAAGAAAACTCTATTCGTAGTGTGACAAGCTGTGTTTAATGCTTCGGCCCAAAAACCTTTAGAAATATTTCTAGCAATTAGCATAACACGAGCCATCTCCATTAAAGTCCTATTTTTCCTTTCAGCAACACCATTTTGTTGTGGTGTTTTGGAGTCTTGAAAATTCATGGTGTATCCTTTTTACTACAAAATGTAGAGAAGGAGAGATTTTCAAATTCTCTACCATGATCGACCTTATTCGAAAAATAGGAGAACAAAACATGTTTTTGATTTTAGAAACTAAGTGAGTAAATTTATCAAAAGTTTCAGATTTTTCTCTTAAGAAATACACCCATGTAAACCTAGAAAAATCATCAACTATTACATAAACATACTTCTTACCTCCTAAGCTTTCTACCTCAATAGGACCCATCAAGTCCATATGAAGAAGCTGAAAACAATGTGTTGTTCCTGAGTGTTGCTCATTGTGTTGTTCAACACTGTGAGCAACACAAGTTTGCTTACCCTTTTGACAGTCACCACACATCACGGTGTCTTTGAGGTCTAGTTTAGGAACACCTTTGACGGCATTATGTTTGATAATCTTCTCAAGATTCCTATAATGAGAATGACCTAACTTTTGATGCCATAACCTAATATCATCAAGTTTTGTCAAATTGCACACTGATTTATTACCAACCAGATAGCAATTATCACTTGATCTTATTCCAGTCATGACACAAAAGTTAGTGTTATCAAACACTTCACAGGTATTTTTATTGAATTTTACCTCCAAATTGTCATCACATAGTTGGCTAATGCTAATTAAATTAGCAAGTAAACCATCTACGTGCAAGACATTTTTCAAAGGAGGAAAACCAACAATATCCAGTGTTCCTTTACAACCTATTTCACTCTTGCCTCCACCACCATAACTCACTGAGCCTCCTTGGATAGGTTGGTACTCTGTTAGGAATAATTTTGTACCCGTCATATGACGTGAACAACCACTATCAAAGTACCAAGTTCCTGCAATGTTAGTCCTTAAAGCTGTATAAACAACATAGCATTTCAGTTTTTCCTTGGGTAACCAACCCCTTTTTGAAAATCTGGATTTCTGTTCACCAGTGTTGCCATGAGTGTTGCCCTGAGAAACTGGCGACACTTGAGGCGACACTTGAAGACTGGACATTTTCTTTTGAAGAAAAATGCAATCTGATTTTAAATGTCGACTTTGTGACGGTATCCACATTCATTGAATTGATCAGGAGTATCACGAGGAGTGCTACCCGGTTCCTTGACACGCTCTTTTACAAAACAATTTTTTTTTTCAACATCAAACAAGGAAGAGGTAATACTTTCGAGTGACTCTTGGAACCCAGACCCGGCTTTGAGGCTTACTCAAATTGAGTATTTCATCCAATTTGGATGAACTCGTGTTGAGTTTTTAAAGGTGGATTCGGCTAGGTTGAGTTTGGCCTTGATTTTATCAAGATCCAAGTCTCTCCTACTGAGTTGAGCTTCTAGCCGAGTCAAGGAGTTCTTAAGATCCTGATTTTCCTTTTTCAAGAAAATCACCATCTTATTCTCCTTTTTCCATTCCACGAGGAGAGATTTATAGAGGATTTTTAATTCAAAAATAAGCTCATCTTTATCAAGATCATCCTCTATAATCTCCTCTGAATTTAAATCAGTAGAACCATGCAAATTAAGATCATTTAAAGAATCATACCTGCTGAGTGTTGTGCCAAGTGTTGCCAATTCCTGGACGACACTTGGGGCAACACTACGAAGAAGTCACCAATGTTGTGTCAAGTGTTGTCAAATCTGGAACAATACTTGAAGTAACACTCTCAGTCGAAGGTAGCTCCTCTATCGTGGCCATCATGACTACTTGCTCCGTCTTTTCTTCTTTCTCCGTTCCTTCCTCCTCTCCATCACTAAGAGATACCCACAAGTTTTTGCCCGCCTTTCTCAAGGTGTTAGCACATTCATTGGCATAGTGACCCCAACCGGAATAAGCATGACATTGAATAGATTCAATGTACTTAGGATCGGACCGGATCTTTTCCGAGGATGCACGCCTAGGTGAGGTATCCTTTTGATTTGGAGGAGGACCTCTCCTTGGTACAAAACCAGAGGTTTTGGTTGTTTGGTCCTTAGCTTCTACCTGCACTTTGTTAAATTTTCTAACCATAGAATTGTATCTCTTTGCAAGTAAAGCTACACTAGTATTTTCATCTAACTTCTCGAAGACTTCATCTTCATCATCCACACATGTGTCCGAAGATTCGACTTTTAAGGCAATATTGCCTTTAGAAGCCTCCGTTTGTTCATTGAGATTCAACTCAAAGTTTTTCAAAATACTCATTAAGGAGTTGATGTCCATTGTTGAAAGATTATGGGCCTCTTCAATAGCTGAAACTTTAATATTAAAACGTTCGGGAAGAGTACGAATAGCTTTTGAAACAATTTGTTTATTTGTAAAAGGCTACCCTAATACTTGACAAGCATTTGAAATATCAATCAACTTTTCAAAATAAGACGAGATGTCTTCGTTTTCACCCATTCTTAATCTTTCAAATCTACTAGTGAGACCTCTAAGCTTTGTTTCTCGGACACTGCCATCTCCTTCACAAAATCTTTGTAAAGTATCCCAAGCATCTTTTGCAGAGGGACTGTTTTGAATGAGTTTGAACATATTGTAAGTGCTCCAATTTGAGCTTGTTAGAATTTTCGTTAGAAAATTAACGAAAGTTATAACATTTCTAACAATTCCTAACTATCCTAACATTTCTAACAAAGTGAGGGTAAAATGGGCATTGTTATTTAAGGTTAAACCTCAAAAAGAATCTTAAAAAGCAAAACAAAAGAAGAAAACCAAAAATGGCAATGGCTGGAAACAAAAAAACTGGCTGTTAATTTGAATTTTGAAAAAGATTATTCTTCTTGTCCAAAGCTGAAGCTGCATTTAATGAACAGTGCACGCTGCCTGGACCTGTCCGCGCGGATAAGAATGTAAAATTCAGAGGGCTATAAATTGAGCCCTCCAGTCACAAAAATAAGGAAAAAGAACACATTTTGCACCGAACCTCTGGCGAAATATAGAGAGAAAACAGTGAGAATTCACAAGAATTGTCACCTTTTTCTCTCCAATCTTTCCCAACTCATACTCATCCACTCACTCTCATATTCAAGCCCTAAACACTCATACACTCAAGCCAAACACTCAAGAACACAAGGAAGATTGGCAAACCCTCCTCTTCCTAACCCTAAATCTCATCCATGCATGCATCTTCAAACTACAAAATGTAGTTCCTTCATCTTCTTTCTTTAGATCTAAGAAGATCACCATGGAAGACCATCTCCATGGATGATCTTCTACAAAGATCAACATTATTTTCAAAGCTTTTCTTGCTTACTTGCAAAAATGCACTTTCAAAACCCTAAAAAACCATTTTCAAGCACTAAATCTTGATTTCAAAGGATAAAATTCCCTTCCCAAGCAAATGAAATGCTTAGTCCTAATGTACTTAAGGATGGTTTGGTATAGTTGATTCACCACTAAAATGTCTAGTGATCACTAACCAAAACCTAGGGAAATGGGGACAAGCATGGATGCAAAACCCCCTTAAAATCATATTTTCTTTCTTGAGAAGTTGCTGTCCAGTAGCAATTTTCTCAGACCTCAGTCCATGGTCTTAATTTTTGGACACAGATGAACTTGGAATTTGGTGTTGACTACAAAATACTTTTTGTAGCCAACATCCAGAGCTTTCCAGACATATTTTTACCTTATTTTTTGGGTGAGTAAAACTCCTCTTTTCAAATTTTCTTTCAGAGGCTAGTTCATCAGCTTCTGGGAATCCAGATCTCATATCTGAGGTTTCCAGAAGGTTTTGACCCCTCAAATCTTCTCCAAAATGGAAAATTCCTTCGCACAAACTTTATTTAAGGTGTCTAGAACAACTTTCATTCTCTGAGTTTATCCAGATTATGAAGTTTTAAGACCCTTGAATCCCTTTTAAAATCAAAGGTCCACTGCCTTTTTCATTCTGGCAGAAATGGCTCTCAACTTCAAAAGGTTTTTTGAGTACCAAATCTCAATCCAAAAATCTTCCAAAAAATGATGGGATCAGTTTAAAGTCTTAAAAAGATATCCCAATTTTTACTTTTCTGAGTTTCAACTTATTTTGGCCAAAACACACACACACACACACACACAAAATGATTTTCAGCTTGGAAGACTCGTTTTACGAGGCGCGTCGGGTGCACACTAACGTCCTTCCCGACGCGTAACATGACCTCCGAACCTAAATCTCTGATCTCGGGCTTTTTTCAAAGTTTTGGCCTTCAAAATTAAAATGGCGTGGCGACTCCGTTTTTCCGGTTTTATTTGGTTTTTCAAAGAAACGCAAAACCGAATTTTTCCCGCGAAATGGCAACATCATCACAGGGCGACTCGCCTGGGACTAAGCTTTTTAATAAAAAAAATGGTATTCGGTATATTGGTGGAAACCACTAAATTTCCCGTTATCGCCTCCTAACACGAGTCGGGGATAAATTGTGGTCTAACAATCCCACGTACCGGTATCACCGTTTTCAAAAAAAAAGCTTTTGAGGGTCAAGCTTCCGTCCCGCTTTGAAAATCATTTTTGTGTGTGTGTTGATTTTTGCACGCTTTTCATGTTGTTTTGGCCGCCTCGGAGAAAGTCAAAATTTTGACTGCCGGAATAATGTCCCTAACTGCCGGAATTTTCGTGCTTATGTGCTCATCAAAAAAAAAAATCAAAAAAAAAAAAGATTTTCAAAAAAAAAAGAGAAAATTTCCAAAAAATCATGCATCATATTTTTAAGACACATAAAAAAATCTCTATTTTACTCGTAAAAGAATATAGATCGTTTGCACACTACGCGCACGTGACCGTACACCGCACACTACGTCCTTAACCCGGGAAATCCTTGTCGCGGTCCGTTTGGTCTTATTACGCCTCTCGGATGAGCACAGACTACCCAAACATCCTACGGAGCCTCGTGTCGACCATGCACTTGTCCGTGACACACTTTGTCCGAGACCCGGTTGGTTTTTAGTCCGGTCCGTGTCATGCCCCGTCCGTGTATAGACCTTTCCTTTCAAGCCTTTGTCGGCATACCGACTCAATATCTTTCGGGTCCCTAATCGCCGAAGTTCCCGCCGGTTTTCCGCCGCAGACTTTGACCAAGATATTGACCGGCGCCTTGACTTCGGCTCCGACCGGCACAAATTATACACCGACTCCCAAAGATTGACACCGAGTCATCAAGGATTAATGACTATTCCATGCCTAATTACGCTTAACCGACGACAAGTCAAGATCAATCGTGGACGCTTATCACCCAAATCATGCCGACTTTTTGTCGAGCCCTCGGACATGATCTTGACTTTCGACGTCGCCTTGTCCGTAATTTACATCGAATGCTCGTTAAGACTCGATTACCCGCCGACTTTTAGGATCGTTTTCTTTCTGGCCTGGGACCCGCTTGCCCTATGTGACCCTCGCCCGGGCCGTCCACCCCGGGAGGTCGAAATACAGTGGAATACGAGGGGCTTATAGACGTAGTGACGGGGCCCACCGATCCAGAATCGTAGTAGTTTGCGAAAAAGAAGAGCAATCTTTTCCAACCGATTAGGTTAATAAAACATGTTTTAAGTAAACGTGAACAAATAATCGCATGTTGCATGAGCCAAAAGCCCAAACACCTACCCTCCTTCCATTCCTGCACATCCGAACCTTCGTGTCCTTTCCCCGCAGCCTCCGCACAAAGCTTGGTTTCGGCACCGGGTCACCGTTTGATCGCTGGGAAGAGTCAAGCGCGTCATCG
Source organism: Adenophora triphylla var. japonica (assembly GCA_022495995.1). Classification (NCBI taxonomy): domain Eukaryota; kingdom Viridiplantae; phylum Streptophyta; class Magnoliopsida; order Asterales; family Campanulaceae; genus Adenophora; species Adenophora triphylla. The sequence goes on along the minus strand of JAFEMH010000594.1, from coordinate 184,213 downwards.
CCTTCACCGTTTGCTCCGACTCCGGGTTTCGTAATGTCCGCATCGCCCGGTAATGATGGGGATAACGTTGCTCCGTCCTCCAAAATCCCTCGTACAGACCAAGCATTGGATCCAGCTTGGTAGAACAAATGAGACTTCGACATGAGGCTCAAATTGATGACCTAGGGGGTAGTCGCAAGTCATGGTTCGACTATCGCCTCAATTCCGATGGCACTTTTACCGCAAAGACAAGAGGGTTCTCCTCCTCTTCTTAACAAATTCCTGATACATCAAGATGCTACCCCAAGATTCCTATGTTTCCACCGCCGGACTCCCGCCCGCCGACTTACAGTGCAACCGGCCCCCAAACAATAGCCGTGGACGAAAGAGTTCGGTATACCGTCGCTTGTCCCCTCTCAAAGTGATGATCCCACAAATATCGCCCGAGTGATGAAAATCGTGGAACAGCTTGAAGGAATATGGTCACCATCAAAGTCCCGGAAGAACGCTGCATCGTACAGCAGCCCGGATTGAAGAGGCCACACGCCACTTCGGGACCTTAACAATATCCCAACCGACCGGGGCTACCTTGAAAGACAAACATGTGCCCGTTCCCCTGACCTCAATATCTCTCATTATCCGACAGAGTCCAATCACTCGCTACCGAGATGAGTCCAGCAGCCAGATCCCCGACCAGCTCCACTCAAAGTCATTCCAAAGACCGCCAACCCGAGGTCCCAAATCCGCCACCACTGCCGTAGAGCACATTTGGTGGGATATTTGTGATCGTCCCGATTGCCTTGAAAGGGACTATCAGATCGGATACACGAGGACCGTCCTCCTAAGAAAAAGAAAATTTCCTCCCAAAGAAAATTGAAGGAGAGATTCGAGGCCGGTGATAACAGTGTGGGAACGCTCGGAGAGCCATCTCGGGATTTGATTATTATGTACTCTACTCCGCCGCCTTCCCCAAAGCAAAAAGGGGTGAAAGAAACGTAAAAGCCTTGCCAACGACAGTAATTGAGACCTTCTGGATACCGTAGTACCGTTGCAACGTAAGTCCAACCCCTGGGTCGCCCAAGGTTCGCCTTGTCCAGCCTCCCGAATATACACCGATGAAGAAAACCGACGCTGGGCCTGGGCGCTCCCACTCAATCAACATGTTGACTAGAGATGGCAACCGCCACAAAAGGCATCAAGATAACCTGTGGGCTTCGGCAAAGACTCTCGCCTCGCAAGAAAAAGGCACGAAGTGACCGGCTTGATGACTCTCCATCCCGAGACAAGGACCAAATCTATGATCCTCACCTATATGGGAGTATGATCACCTTCGCGATGAAGATTTGCCAAGAGATGTCTCCCAACACAATGAAGCCAGTACATCACTATTCGGCTCAACACCATGTCACTCCCCGGGGTATTAGTGGACAATGGATCATCGGTAAATGTCCTTCCCTCGCATGATGAGGGCCCTCCGCATAAATGAAAGGCGCGTGATCCCATCTACCCTGATCGTCAAAGCCTACGACGGTTCGTCTCGCCCCATTCTGGGGACAGTGACTCGAACTCGGTACGAAACCCAAATGGTGCCCGCAAAGTTCCATGTAATGGATATCCCCTCCGAGTTCACACTCTCTACTAGTGGCGCCCCTCGTTGCATCACATGAAAGCCATAGCCTCCACTCTCCACCAATGCGTCAAATTCATCAACCGGCAGGAGACCTTGAAGTCATAAGGGGTGACAGCTTCCTCATAGGGAACGAAGCCGAAACAATAGCCAAGAACACCCACAGCCAAACACCGGGCTACATCCTTCAAGAGGCAAGTCTCGCCAAAGATCCTTTGGAATCTAGCGATGCCAACTATGTCGACACACTCAAGCGCGTACTCCGAAGAAGTTCGATTCATCAAATTTAATTGCTATTTCCAACACTTGGAGTCGCATCGGAAGGAAACGCCGAACGCCGCCATGATACAGTGCACACAAGTCCCCGATCCTCAATCACGCATTTGTCCGCATTCTCGCAAACCCATTCTGCCTCGCCGGCGAGGAGATTTTCATGATAAAAGTCAAGCAAACACCGACAGCACTCTGCTCGAATCTATGAACGTCGTGTGGGACGTCCTCCTTGCCGAACTACCCGCCAAGCCTTTCCGCTCGAGTATGGGACATGAGATTTTTCTAGCAGCTCACCGAGACGCAATGCGTCCTTACATCCGGGATTGAGCGGTCGATTGTGACGAAACGGAAGTCCCTGCACCGAGGAAGATCCCTACATCCACATGCTCGCCTTTCGATGCCAAACACGCTTGATTCTCGGTTCGACAAAGAGATGATAGCAACGATCAAGAGGGAGCACAGAGACCATGCCTTTCCCGGTTTTGAAGCCACCGACGCCGATGCCTTTAAAGAATTGGGAAACTCTCTAGCCCGTCCGCGACCAAAGAGGAAATGATCACCAAGCTTGGATTGGTCCCCCGTCCTTTCGTGTCAACCTTTGTAAAATCCTCCGAGTCTCTCATTGTTGAGTTCGAGTCTCTCGAGTCGTCCGATGGCCTTACGCCCGAAGACTACGAATCGTAGCGAACGTTGTATTCCCCTTCGTCTTCAATGAAATGATGAACCTTTCGAGTATCCCTTAATTGCCACTTTAACTAATGATGAATTAACTAATAATCTAAAAACAGCTTAATAACGATTCACTAGATGAAGAGGCGTACACATTAAATGAACAATATATCAAAGAAATCTTTAAGCTGTTGTCCTGAAAGAGGAAAATCGAGCCCAAGCCGCCGAAGAGATTTTGACAAGTGTGAATTTGGGAACCGCGGAAGAGCCTAAAGAGACGCAGATTGGTAGTTTCTTCGAAGGGACCGAAAGGGTTGCCCTAATCGAGCCGCTAAAAGAATTCGTGGATGTGTTCGCATGGTCCTATAAAGATATGCCAGCCTCGATCCTTCCATAGTTGAGCACCGAATACCGCTCGACCTTAAGTCAAGCCGCAAAGCGTAAGCTAAGAAGAATTAAGCCCGAATGGTCCTTACAAGTGAAAGAGGAAATAGAAAAGATGCTCGTAAGGTGGTTCATCGTGGTCATTGAATACCCAACATGGCCGTCCAACATAGCGACGGTGACCAAGGCCAACGGAAAGATCCGATGCCGCGTAGACTTCAGAGACTTGAACAAAGCCACCCAAAAGACGATTTCCGCCAAACATCGACATTTTGGTAGATTCCACGGCCAACCACGAAGTCAAATCTTTCGTCGATGGTTTTGCCGGCCACAACCAAATCAAAATGGCGTAAGAAGATCAAGCCAAAACAGCCTTCACAACCCCTCGGGCACATATCGCTACACTGGCCATGCCATTCGGACTAAAGAATGCCGGGGCTACGTACTGCAGGCGCGCTACATGTACTGCTCCATGACATGATCCACAAAGAAATTGAGGTCTATGTGGACGACATGATAATACATTCCAGAGGATCGATGGCCGCACTTTGTTGATTTGAGAAAATTCTTCGCCGCCTCCGAGACCACAAAGCATGAGACCGAATCCACCAAGTGCACTTTCGGTGTAAGACGAGGCAAGGTACTAGGATATATGGTGACGTAACGGGGAATCGAAGTAGATCCCCGTAAAATCAAGGCGATAGTTGAAATGAAGCCACCACGGACACCGACGTAAGTGAAATCCTTCATGGGAAGACCGCAATACATAAGCCGCTTTGTAAATCACCGACCTCGATCCGCGAGCCAATCTTCAAGTTGATGAAAAAGAATGCCTACACGTAATGGACCCTAATGCCGCCTTGCCTTTGAACAAATTAAGGCATACCTTGTGAATCCCCGATTCTCTCGCCCACCACATCGGCAAAAGCCACTCTTGCTATATCTAACCGTCACTGATACAAAGAATTGGGGCTATGCTAGCTCAAGAGAAAAAGATTCCAAAGTCGAAAACGCCATCTATTTCGTAGCGTAAAGCTCCAAGGAAGCGAACTCACTTACTCGCTTGCGAGAAGACTTGCGCAGTTTGGTCCGGGTAGTGGGAAAGTTGAAACACTACATGCGCCTCACCCGATACATCTTGTTTCAAGGATAGACCCCATCAAATATCTCGTTCGACAAGCCTTCCATCTCCATGAGATTGGCAAAATGGTCGTTCTTTTTGGCCGAATATGACATCGCTTATGTTTCAAGGAAATCCGTAAAAGGACGCATAATGGCGTAACATCCGGCCGATTTCCCAAGTGATGAGTCCCGAGGACTCCGAACCTCAATTTCCCGATGATGGAATCTTCGCTCTAGAAGGAGAAAATCGCTGGCAACTCTTCTTCGACGGGGCGTCAAACAAAAGGGGGAACGGGATAGGAATGCTTCGGTCGATCCTACCGACGAACACACCCCCATAGCAAGCAAGGCCGAACTTCAAGTCACCAACAACGCCGCCGAATATGAAGCTTGCATAGCCGGGTTGGAAGCCGCCCTTGAAAGAAATATCAAGGAATTGGAGGTGTACGGTGACTCGCCCTCATCATCAATCAAGTCTCTAACAAATGGAAGACCGTGGATCCGGGTTTGCGTAAGTATCATGCTTACATGGAAGAGTTAGTAACTCAATTCAAAGAAATCGCTTTCATTACCTCGCCAAGAGACCGAAACAGTTCGCAGATGCTCGCTACACTAGCCTCTCTTGTCGAAATACCGAAGGAAAGTCTCGTTAAACCATTCGTAGCCTGGGAGAAGAGAAAACCCCGCCTATTGCTTCGAAATTGAAGCTGAAGCCGAACCGATCAATGATCCCCGGTACACTCGTATTTACCAAGACTAAGGATGGCGAGGCCTCTTTCAAAAACGAAGATGGGGAATATAAAGAAGGAATCAAAGCAAAAAGTCTCTCACTCAAGCGGCTCGCCTCCCATTATGTTCTTTTGGGAAACATGTTATACAAAAACGTTATCAAGGCCCCCTCCCGCGATGTATCGCAAACAAGAGGCTACCGAACTCATGAAAGAAATACATGGTGGTACTCGCGGCCCTCACATGAATGCTCGAGCTCGATGCAAATCATACCGAGAATGGGGTATTTTTGGATCACCATGGAAGCCGACCGCATCCAGCTTTGTCAAAAGCCGCGACAAATGCCGCCGATACTCAAATCTTAATCACTTGCCTCCTCACGAGTTATACCGCATGACAACCCTCGCCTTTCGTCACTGGGGAATTGATGTCATAGGCAAAATCACACCATCAGCAAGAACGGCCACGAGTTCGTCCCGGTAGCCGTGGGATTATTTCACCAAGTGGGTTGAAGCCAAGTCCTACAAAATCCTCAATTCAAAGAAAGTCGCCCTCTTCATCAAAGAAAACATCATGTGCAGATACGGGTTGCCACCGAAATCATCTCGTATAATGGATCCCACTTCGAAGGGGAATGTGAAAATTGCCGGCGGAATTCCGAATAACCCGTCACAAGTCATCTCCTACTGTGCCCCAAACCAACGGAGCCGTCAAGCAAAGAAACAAGACTCGAAAATATCATCCGAAGATGGCCGTCCAAGGCGTAGATTGGCCCGAGAAGTTACACTCGGCACTCGGGGCTACGTAACACGGGCCGAACGGCAACCGGGGAAACACCTTTTGCCCTCACATACGGAATGGAAGCCGTACTCCCAATCGAGCCGGAAATACCTCGCTCCGTATACCGCCGGAAAGCCGTATCAACGAGGTCGAATGGCTCCAGAGTCGCCATGACGAATTGGCCCTACTAGACGAACGCCGATCAAGGCCATGGAACACATCCGAGCCTACCAAGGAAGAATGGCCAGAGCCTTCGACAAGAAAGTAAAGCATCGGGAGATCCGAGAAGGTGATCTCGTTCTAAAAGAAAAGCCCCCGCCGTATCAACCCTCTCGGCAAATGGGAGCCTCGTATGGGTCGGGCCATATGTCGTCCCGTAAGATCTTCTCCTGAGGAGCCATGCAACTTGCAGACCTCGACGGGAATCCCTTTGTACACCCAAAGTGAATGGTGACAAGCCGCGCAGATACTACGCGTAAAAAAAAAAACAAAAAAACAAAAAAACAAAAAAAAAAAACAAAACAAAAACAAAAAAAAAAAACAAAAAAAAAGAGTGCTAAAAGAGTAATACCCAACTAGGTTAGAAACCCGAAAAGGGCGGCCTAGGTAAAAACAGGTTGCACCAAAAAAAAAGACCAAAAAAAAAAAAAAAAAAAAAAAAAAAAGAGTGCTAAAAGAGTAATACCCAACTAGGTTAGAAACCCGAAAAGGGCGGCCTAGGTAAAAACAGGTTGCACCAAAAAAACAAAAAAAAAAAAACAAAAGAGAGTTCACCGTCGAACTACGAAGACCCGAGCTCCTCAAAATGAGGGGAACGTAGGCAAATGGAAACGGTTCGGTCTAAAGCACAAATAAAAGCCATACTTTGGCATCAATACAATTGATCGTACCACGAAAGCGTCTCGAAAAACTCTAAAGCAATTCAAATATTCATTACAAGTTAAAAGCTCTTTGATGAGTCTAAGCCCGATTCATTCCTACAACCGGCAACCTCGCTAAAAGAAAACTAAGATACATAATCAAACTAATGTGTGTCATGGCAAGAAAGGGATACTTGGAAACCTCGTGAGTCACTCCAAGCCACTCGCATCGGCCTCTCCCTTCTTCTTCCCCTCCGAGTCTTTCTCTTCTCGAACCGGAAAATGTCAGATTCCTCCTACCAAGCTCGGTATAGGAACAGTGGTCTATCAAACCAGCCTCCGTCGGGGCCTTAGTAGCCCTAGCGTCATCCCTCATCTCCTCGTAACCTAGCCGGTAACATAGGAGCCCTCCTCTCCCGTCTCTTGACGTAAGCCTCATAATCCGCCGCGCGTCTCCGCTCCCGTCATGCGAGGATTGGCCTCGCCTCGCCCTCCTCCTCTCGTAACAGCCAGTCCTCCGCACCCACAATGGCCTCACGCCGCCTCAAAATAGCCACCCGAGTCTCTCCTGCATGCCCTCGTACCAATCCAGTACCAAGTGGTCAAGAACACCGGCCTCTGACGCTCGAGAATAACCCGAGGAGGAAAGGCATCATACCTCCATACTCGGGAAAGAAATGGAAACACCGAGGGATCATCCATGGAAACAGAGCCACCACCCCGGTGGCTACATCATCAAAGCCCTCCAAAGGAACTTGCTCCAAGCCAAACCGCCTAAGGACCAGAGCCTAATGTAGAAACTGGACCGAGAAAGCCCCTAAGCATAACCACACGGGACCCGTCCCGAAGCACTCGCGAGTCTCCACCCGCCAACGAGGCACCAACCATCTCGATATCTTCGCCCGGCGACCCGCCATCCAACGCTCCCACGAGCCCCGATCATCAAAATCTACATCAACACCTCTCCCGGCAAAAGTCCAAGGCTCCGATCATATCGAGGTTTCCGAAGAACCCCCAAACGCTCCATCGCCCACAGGTCAAGAGAAACGGGCTGCCCCCGCGCATGTACCGCCGTCCGGTAGCTAACTGCCGAGAGCATGAAAAGTCTCCCCAAGAATCAAAGGAACGACATCTCTCGCCTGTGCGACATTGAACGACAACATCCAAAGAAAGACCGATGGCAAATCCCAAAGGAATAGACCGCGAACAAGGCGCCAAACATACAAAGTGCAAAGGCATCCCAATAGGCATCATCCACCAAGCCTAGGCCCCTAAATCTGTCGGGAAGACCGGAAATATCAAAATGGTCGGGACCGCGGATCATGCCTCGTGCTTCCTCCGGGGAAAGATGAAGAAGGTTGCACAACTTGTCAACAAAAGAAGCTCCTCCAGGCAAAGGGACCGCTATCTCTTCCACCTCCGGACCTCCAAGAAAGGCCCGAAATTCTTCGACAGTCGGAACAATCTCGTTGAGGGAAAGGCAAAAGACATGCCTTCTAGTATCCCAAAACGAAGAAGAAGCTCTTAAGAGGTCATAATCCGGAACCAATTCTTTGAGAGACCACAAGCACCTCACCTTGTACCGTTCTTCAAAGAAAGACCTTCTCTCATGCATAATTTCCTAGACCAATCCTTGAACTTGTTGAAAAATGACATTTGGGATTCTTGGGATAACTTTGAGGAGCTTTTCTAAGGTTTTCCATGGTTTTTTCTCTCTTCCTCCCCGAAAATGGCTGTTTGACTCGGAGGTTGAAGAAGATATTTGAATTTGAAATAAAGCAAAGCCGCATTTAAAGCAAAATCAAAGGACAATGTCGACGCAGTCCTCCGCGCGGACATGTTTGTTTTCATCAAAAATCTCGCAACAGCCCAAGCCGCTACACCAAAAGAGGAATATTCTGTCCCTGGGTTGCTCGAAACCAACAAAAAAAAAACCTCCCCAAACCACCCAAACACTAACACCCTTGCAAAAAAAAAAAAAAACAAGGCTCATGCAACATTGCATTCACACCGCATTACATAATAATCCTAAATAATTACATTCCAAAAAAAAAAAAAAAGGCATTAATAATCCTAAATTATTACAAAAGAAATGTGCATCCGTCTAAACAAGTACAATCTCAAAAAAAAATCTCAAAAGATAATCAATCGTAATCCCCGCCGACGTCCGTCTCGGTCCCTCTTGCGGCTCGGGCCCGCCTCGTCAGGAGCCCTGAAAGTCTCGGCTCGAATCGTCCTCATCTCCGTAAAGAGGCTCGTCTGGGACCAACCGGCACACTCGATAGGGTAAACCTGCATCCTCGAAGAAATCGAATCCGAAGGTGAAGGCGTCCGACTCCCGAACATACGGAGACGACCCACCATGCCGCGTACGTGTCCCCGCCCGTACGGATCCCCAAGAATGACGTGATCCGAAGGCGTGCCGCGCGGTGATCAATGAGAGGAGAAAGAGGGGTCTCAAGAAGTCTCCGAGGGAATAGGAGAAGCCTCCCGTCGGACAGGTGCCGGCCGTGGTCGCCTCGCTCTAGCCTGAGGAGCCCCGCAAGCGACCATCCTCCTAATGAATCTCTTAGCCCCGATCACTTGCTTCGTCGCCTTCTCGACGACCACCTCCGTAAAACCGCACAAAAGCAAAAGCGTCAAAAAAAAAAAAAAAAAGAGGTGATGCTAAAGATGATGAAACAAAGGAAAGAAAAGAAGGGGAAAAGGTGAAGCCATACCTTCATACCCTGACGAGGCCGAAAGCTCGTGGAAGTCGCCGGCCGAGGGATTCGCACCCTCAATCGGACCCCGTCCCCGGATATAGGAAAAATCCGTCCGAGGGTACCGCGGGATCCCAAGCCCCTCCCTATCCAAAACCCGAGGCATCCTCGCCTCCTCAAGACGAACGTCGCATACGGCTCAATCGCCACGAAATCCGAGAAGTGCCGCCGGCTGTAATCATCCCAGTCACTGACCGATCGCCGGTGCATCATATCGGGCGGAGGCTCCACCTGTCCTCAAAGGCGAGTTCACGCCATGCCGGCGCGTCACCCTCTCTCCCGCATAATATGCATCGCAGTCGACCCTCAAAATCCTCCGCCGCACCGCCCGCATCTCGCCGCCTTCACCGCGCTACCTCAAAGCGATCCTGTGGGAAGAATATCATCCCCTCATCCGTCTCGGCCTCCGTCAAAGGAAGGCAATCCGCGTACTGAGAGTCGTACGCCCCGGAGCTTATCTTCTCCCGGCATGCTTGGACTAAGATCGCATGGCCGGATACGCCCGACGTACGCCTCAGCCGCTCCACACCGTGACGTGAAAGAACTCCAACGCCCATACTCGCCAAAGGCAAAGATCGAATCAATCCAAGTGCAAAAAAAAAAAGAAGTGCGGGCCCAAAGGAAAGAGGGAAAGCAAAAAGAGAGCTTATACCTCCAGAGCAAACTCGAAGCAAGACAGTGAGCTCACAGGCCTTCCTTGTATCTATCAAGAGCGAAGTACGGCTCGCCCGGCCTCCCCCAGAAATATCTCCAACCGTCTCCATGTCCTCCAAGGACCTCAAAGAAGGCAAAGACCGCCGTCCTCAAAGATGACCAAAGAGCGTGCTCGAGAAAGTAAACCACAGGAAGGACCTAGCACCGCTTCGGCGCTAAACCTATCCTCCCCACCTCGTAACTCGCGACGGTCTCCACAATCTTACCGTAGACCACGACATACTCCATCCCCATCCCCTTTTTGGGAATAGGGGAAAATCCAAGAAGATCCCGCAGTCCGCGTCACCGTAGCCATCTCTCCACTCAATGCCGCGTCCATTGAAGGACGGACCCGTGATCGCAAAGATAGTCGAAGGCGTAGCGCCGCCTCGCCCGAAGAAGTGGAATGTGTGGGTCGCATCCCACCAATGCCGCGCCAGAGCAAACATCAAGCCCTTGCTCTTAGGGAACTTGACTGGGCCCCTCAAGCACTCGACGAACTCCTGTGAGCCCCGTCTCGACAACGATCCGTCTCTGACTCGGCAAAGCTCCTCGGCCCGCATCCGGAAGCCGGTCCCACAAGTCAATCACGTACTCCACCGATCCTCGAGTCTTCATTTTGTTCACCGCTCCGTCACAAAACGGTGTCCGCCCGTAAAAAAAAAAAAGAGAAAATGTCAAAAAGATTGCATTTGCATTTACATTAAAAAAAAAAATTCGACAAAGATAACAAAGATACAATGAGCATAGCCCCATTTTTCTCGCATGAAATAAAACAATTTTCAGCAAGTCCCAATGCATTCATCAAAAAAAAAAAAGGATGCATTCCTACGGAAGTAAAAACTCCGTCCCATTTTCAACAAAAAAAAAATGCATACATGCATATCATCCATCTTACATGCAACGGGAGGAAAAATCCGTCCCACTTTTCAAAAAAAAAAATCCTAAACATACATACATCTCATATTGGCAAAATGCCCATTCTTTCCAAACAAAATGCATGCATTGCATCATCATTCATCAATATCAAAATTCAATTTCAAAAAAAAAAATCATCATCATCATCAACATGCAATATTCAATTTCAAAAAAAAAAAAGAAATCACAATTCTTCGAATTTTCACAGGTAATTTTCGAATCAAAAAAAAATGTGGCAAAAATGCCAATTCTTTTTCCCAAGCAAAGTGCACATTTTGGGTTACTCATATACTCATTACAACATGCAAAACATCAAAATCAAGATTCAAAGCCAAGAACATCAATCATTCGAATTTTCAAAAAAAAAAATTTCAAAAATCACCCAAAAATTTCAAGCAAGAAATCGACAAGAGGATCAAGAGGATTCGAAGTATACCGTTCGGAGATGCGGATCCGAAGCCCAATGTTGCCAAGCATCGGGATAATGCTCCTCCGTAACCGATTGCGAGAGGTTGTAATGTCTCCTCATCCGGACGAGCTCCAATCGCCTCTCCGCTATGGGACCACGTCCTTGGCCTTGAAAAGCGCCTTCCCCGTGTTCCATTGCTTGAAAAATTGAAGAAAACGGACGAATTTTGAAGCTTCTAGGGCCAAAAATGGCTGTTCTCCTCGTTTCTCGTCTCCCTCTCTCGGCAATTCAAAAATTGGACTGAGGAAGAAGAAGGGCGTTCGCCCCATTAATACCCCCGACTTTCCATTCCCGCCGCGCGGATGAGATGTCGTGGTCAAAATGACCCTTTTGCCCTTTAAAATTTCGGGACTGCAATTCGGTCCCAACTTGACAGAGTTAACCAAAGATAACCAAAGTCGCCCTTGTCAAAAAAAAAAATCTTCCCTAAGGTAAAGAAACGTAAGACCGAGGTGCCCCGAGAAAGATAACGAGATCCCGTATCTTTCATCAAAATCTTCCCGGTAAAACGTAAGGCCTGAGGGTGCCACGAGAAAGATAACGAGATCCCGTATCTTTCATCAAAATCTTCCCGCAGTCCAAACGTAAGACCGAGTGCCCCGAGAAAGATAACGAGATCCCGTATCTTTCATCAAAATCTTCCCTGCAGCCAAACGTAAGACCGAGTGCCCCGAGAAAGATAACGAGATCCCGTATCTTTCATCAAAATTACCCCTACAGTCAAACGTAAGACCGAGTGCCCCGAGAAAGATAACGAGATCCCGTATCTTTCATCAAAATTGCCCCTAGCCAAACGTAAGACCGAGTGCCCCGAGAAAGATAACGAGATCCCGTATCTTTCAACAAAATTGCCCCCTAAGCCAAACGTAAGACCGAGTGCCCCGAGAAAGATAACGAGATCCCGTATCTTTCATCAAAATTACCCCGTGATCAAACGTAAGACCGAGTGCCTCGAGAAAGATAACGAGATCCCGTATCTTTCATCAAAATTACCCCTAAGTAGTCAAACGTAAGACCGAGTGCCCCGAGAAAGATAACGAGATCCCGTATCTTTCATCAAAATTACCTCTGCGATCAAACGTAAGACCGAGTGCCCCGAGAAAGATAACGAGATCCCGTATCTTTCATCAAAATTACCCCGGCGATCAAACGTAAGACCGAGTGCCCCGAGAAAGATAACGAGATCCCGTATCTTTCATCAAAATTACCCGGCGAGTCAAACGTAAGACCGAGTGCCCGAGAAAGATAACGAGATCCCGTATCTTTCATCAAAATTACCGGTGATCGAAGCGTAAGACCGAGTGCCACGAGAAAGATAACGAGATCCCGTATCTTTCATCAAAATTGCCGGCGGTCAAACGTAAGACCGAGTGCCCCGAGAAAGATAACGAGATCCCGTATCTTTCATCAAAATTGCCCGGCGGTCAAACGTAAGACCGAGTGCCCCGAGAAAGATAACGAGATCCCGTATCTTTCATCAAAATTGCCCCCGCGATCAAACGTAAGACCGAGTGCCCCGAGAAAGATAACGAGATCCCGTATCTTTCATCAAAATTACCCCTAGCCAAACGTAAGACCAAGGAGTGCCTCGAGAAAGATAACGAGATCCCGTATCTTTCATCAAAATTACCCCGGCGGTCAAACGTAAGACCGAGTGCCCGAGAAAGATAACGAGATCCCGTATCTTTCATCAAAATTGCCGGCGGTCGAACGTAAGACCAGAGTGCCCCGAGAAAGATAACGAGATCCCGTATCTTTCATCAAAATTGCCCGGACGGTCGAAACGTAAGACCGAGGTGCCCGAGAAAGATAACGAGATCCCGTATCTTTCATCAAAATTACCCCGTGATCGAACGTAAGACCGAGTGCCCCGAGAAAGATAACGAGATCCCGTATCTTTCATCAAAATTGCCCGGCTGATCAAACGTAAGACCCAGGAGTGCCCCGAGAAAGATAACGAGATCCCGTATCTTTCATCAAAATTACCCCGACGGTCAAACGTAAGACTAGTGCCCGAGAAAGATAACGGATCCCGTATCTTTCATCAAAATTGCCCCGGAGTAGCCAAACGTAAGACCGAGTGCCCGAGAAAGATAACGAGATCCCGTATCTTTCATCAAAATTGCCCCGGCGGTCAAACGTAAGACCGAGTGCCCGAGAAAGATAACGAGATCCCGTATCTTTCATCAAAATTGCCCGGCGAGTCAAACGTAAGACCGAGTGCCCGAGAAAGATAACGAGATCCCGTATTTTCATCAAAATTACCCCGTGATCAAACGTAAGGCCGAGTGCCCGAGAAAGATAACGAGATCCCGTATCTTTCATCAAAATTGCCTGCAGGTCAAACGTAAGACCGAGTGCCCCGAGAAAGATAACGAGATCCCGTATCTTTCATCAAAATTGCCCCGGCGATCAAACGTAAGACCGAGTGCCAGAGAAAGATAACGAGATCCCGTATCTTTCATCAAAATTGCCCCGGCGATCAAACGTAAGACCGAGTGCCCGAGAAAGATAACGAGATCCCGTATCTTTCATCAAAATTACCCCCGGCAGTCAAACGTAAGACCGAGTGCCCCGAGAAAGATAACGAGATCCCGTATCTTTCATCAAAATCATCCCGATTTCCTGACGAGTACGTCGATTTTCCCCAAAGAAAGGCTAACAAAATCCCGACAAAGTCAACGGAATCCCAAAAGCCAACGGAATCTCGAGTAGTACTCGAACTACGAAAGGGCTTGATTCCCACTAGGGATACGTAGGTAGCCTATCATTAGGTCCAGCCCCTCGACCAAAACGGTCACCCTCTCCTTCGGCAGCAGACGAAGTCCACCGAAAGGCCATCATCATCAAGGTCCGAGGCGCCTAAAAAGCCATCTTCAAGGTTCGAGGCACCTAAAACGCCATCTCCAAGGTTCGAGGCACCTAAAACGCCATCTTCAAGGTTCGAGGCACCTAAAACGCCATCTCCAAGGTTCGAGGCACCTAAAACGCCATCTTCAAGGTTCGAGGCACCTAAAACGCCATCTCCAAGGTTCGAGGCACCTAAAACGCCATCTTCAAGGTTCGAGGCGCCTAAGACGCTATCACTAGGAAAGCGATAAATCGCGGTCATCCCCAGCAGAGACCGAAAATGGTCATTCATATCCCCAGCAGAGCGGATACCCATCAGACCGAAAATGGTCATCTCTTATCCCCAGCAGAGTTTCTCTCCAGCAAACGACTGTAGAACTCGCTCATCAGGTTCGAGGCACCTAAAACGCCATCATCTCCAGGGTCAAAGACCCGAACTACGACTGGCTTGATTCCCATTCGGGATACGTAGGTAGCCTATCGCTAGGTTCAGCCACCCGATCACTCGATCATCCTGCCAAATATGGAGCCTTACTCTTATCGACGACCCCGCTTCCTTCGAAAGCGCCGTCGCCGAGGGGCTACTGTAAGTGCTCCAATTTGAGCTTGTTAGAATTTTCGTTAGAAAATTAACGAAAGTTATAACATTTCTAACAATTCCTAACTATCCTAACATTTCTAACAAAGTGAGGGTAAAATGGGCATTGTTATTTAAGGTTAAACCTCAAAAAGAATCTTAAAAAGCAAAACAAAAGAAGAAAACCAAAAATGGCAATGGCTGGAAACAAAAAAGCTGTCATTAATTTGAATTTTGAAAAAGATTATTCTTCTTGTCCAAAGCTGAAGCTGCATTTAATGAACAGTGCACGCTGCCTGGACCTGTCCGCGCGGATAAGAATGTAAAATTCAGAGGGCTATAAATTGAGCCCTCCAGTCACAAAAATAAGGAGAAAGAACACATTTTGCACCGAACCTCTGGCGAAATATAGAGAGAAAACAGTGAGAATTCACAAGAATTGTCACCTTTTTCTCTCCAATCTTTCCCAACTCATACTCATCCACTCACTCTCATATTCAAGCCCTAAACACTCATACACTCAAGCCAAACACTCAAGAACACAAGGAAGATTGGCAAACCCTCCTCTTCCTAACCCTAAATCTCATCCATGCATGCATCTTCAAACTACAAAATGTAGTTCCTTCATCTTCTTTCTTTAGATCTAAGAAGATCACCATGGAAGACCATCTCCATGGATGATCTTCTACAAAGATCAACATTATTTTCAAAGCTTTTCTTGCTTACTTGCAAAAATGCACTTTCAAAACCCTAAAAAACCATTTTCAAGCACTAAATCTTGATTTCAAAGGATAAAATTCCCCTTCCCAAGCAAATGAAATGCTTAGTCCTAATGTACCCCAAGGATGGTTTGGTATAGTTGATTCACCACTAAAATGTCTAGTGATCACTAACCAAAACCTAGGGAAATGGGGACAAGCATGGATGCAAAACCCCCCTTAAAATCATATTTTCTTTCTTGAGAAGTTGCTGTCCAGTAGCAATTTTCTCAGACCTCAGTCCATGGTCTTAATTTTTGGACACAGATGAACTTGGAATTTGGTGTCGACTACAAAATACTTTTTGTAGCCAACATCCAGAGCTTTCCAGACATATTTTTACCTTATTTTTTGGGTGAGTAAAACTCCTCTTTTCAAATTTTCTTTCAGAGGCTAGTTCATCAGCTTCTGGGAATCCAGATCTCATATCTGAGGTTTCCAGAAGGTTTTGACCCCTCAAATCTTCTCCAAAATGGAAAATTCCTTCGCACAAACTTTATTTAAGGTGTCTAGAACAACTTTCATTCTCTGAGTTTATCCAGATTATGAAGTTTTAAGACCCTTGAATCCCTTTTAAAATCAAAGGTCCACTGCCTTTTTCATTCTGGCAGAAATGGCTCTCAACTTCAAAAGGTTTTTTGAGTACCAAATCTCAATCCAAAAATCTTCCAAAAAATCATGGGATCAGTTTAAAGTCTTAAAAAGATATCCCAATTTTTACTTTTCTGAGTTTCAACTTATTTTGGCCAAAACACACACACACACACACACACACAAATGATTTTCAGCTTGGAAGACTCGTTTTACGAGGCGCGTCGGGTGCACACTAACGTCCTTCCCGACGCGTAACATGACCTCCGAACCTAAATCTCTGATCTCGGGCTTTTTTCAAAGTTTTGGCCCTCAAAATTAAAATGGCGTGGCGACTCCGTTTTTTCCGATTTTATTTGGTTTTTCAAAGAAACGCAAAAACCGAATTTTTCCCGCGAAATGGCAACATCATCACACATATGCATGTCAACCCATTCATAGATGGCATTCAGTGCCTTTTCATTGAAACTAGCAAGATTATTCTCTTCAATTGTCCACTCGAATTCAGGTTTGACTTGAACGTCACCATCGTCATCCGGAGGAAGCATTGGAACAGAATAACCATTTAAAATAGATCGCCAAGCCCGAAGATCAATTGATTTGATATGCGAGCGTAGGCGAATCTTCCAATAAGCATAATTAGATTCGTCTAAAACAGGTAATCTCTTTTGATTAGGGTTTGCAGGATCATAAGCCATGACAAAAGGATCTAAACACTTAGTATATCAAGTGCTAGGCTCTGATACCAATTGAAATTGTCTATGGCTAAGAACTTATGAGACGAAACTCATAAGGTGAGATGAAACTCACGGGTGTTGTCCTTAGTGTTGATGACACTAACAACAACACATTCACCAATTCTAGAAAAAGCACAAATCAATAGAAATAAATATAATTTGCAGCGGAAAAATTAAAGCAATACACAAGAATATAATTTTTATCAAGTTATATAAATATATAACTTGATGGGTGCCAAAAAGGCAAGACCTTTCTATTAATAATATGAATTCAATGCAAGGTCGAAGAAGTTCCTTAATGATAAACGAACCCTGATATAAGGAACAACATATACACAAATTCTCTCTGAAAATGAACACTCAAAACCTCACAGAAATATAAAAATCTATATGAAATTCTCGAGTGTTGGATAAAGTGTTGCTTATTTGAATGACAACACTTGAGAGAAATTCTACTTTCTTGTGCGATTGCGTTTTACGAATTGGATAATCTTCAATGAAGATCCTTGCACTAATTATAGGCCACAAAGTCTTGGAGCCTACTCAAATGATCAGCTATGACCTTGAGTTTGTTTCCTCCATTTATGCCTTCTCGCCTCATTTGTAGGAGACCTAGTCTTCTCTTGCTTCTCTTGCTTGTACCTCTTAGCTTTGATTGCCTTGTACTCTGACTTGTTCTCCCCCAGAATAGCTGAATAAAATATCTCTTTGCTTGGTCATAAATTAAACAAATAAACACAAGTTTATTTGTTAATTCCTCCTCTTCGTAATTCTCGCTGGGCATATTACATTCGATTTCAAGCTCATTTTAAGGTGACTAACTACTGTTATATAAACATTAATTTACCCATTAATATTTGTGAAAAAATACAGTAACTAACTCAGTGTCGCCAATTCCAAATGGCAGCACTTTTGGCAACACCAGTGGCAACACTGGTTTGCAACACTTTGGGATAACATTCATGGCAACACATGATCTTAACATTAACAAAAAGTAAAATAGGAGAGAGAATGAGTGGAAGGAATAGTTAGGAGAGAGAATATTGTGAGTGTAAAAGTAAAATAGGAGAGAGAGTGAGTGGGGTAAATAGTGAAAATTCCCTTTTCATTTTGGGCAGTTCACACTCGGCTGGGACGGACCAAAAGGGAAATAAGTGTACACTCGGCTGGGACGGAGGGAGTATACAATATCGACAAACTCCTAACTTCTATAAGTAATTTAGTACTATTTATTTAAATATTTATGGGTTTCTTCTTCCGGGTAAGAAAATCATGAAAGATAATGGTTCTTGAGCATACCAAAAGTGACGAGCTAGGCCCAGCGGGTAAAGCCCAATCGTTTATCTACTTTTGCCACCACACTCACTGTGGGTTTGGCCCAACGACTACTAGGCCCAAGACCAATCGATAGGATCAGTCGTCCTGAGCTCATTGTCCGACCCATGAGGTCCCGACCTAGCTTGGTCCGACTCTACGATCCGCGTTCTATTTCGGGTACGGTCGACCTACCCGTCGGCCCCGAATCGACCTAAGCTGAACAGGCGACCTCGACCTACCAAATAAGCATCAACCTAATGAAGTAAGACGTGCGCACCACACTTTCCATAACTGGTTCCCTACAAATCAGGAGCCACTCACGGACACGTTCCACAGACACGTAACCGTCCCACAAATTACGAGATTCATGCAGTCCTACCAAATATACCACGTGCATCAAACGAACTATATATAGATGACAACCACAACGGTTTAAAGGTAACTGCAATTTTGTCATTTAAATATCTTTGTTCATTCACCATATTTGCTCTCCGAAATATCATACTTACTCTTACGTCCGAGGGTCTAAGCCGGAGACAAATCTGGCTAGTCGTGGCTTCTGATTTCAGGTCAAGGAGTCAAGTGATTGATCCTGCCACGTGGACGAATATTGATAAGCACATTTTCTGCGGTATCAGTTCTTATATGATTTGGTTATTTTAGAATGGAGAAAGGAAGGATAAAAATATAATTCAAATTAAATTACAAATTATAAAAAGAATATAGTTTATCTTAGAAAATTTATTTCATATTAAATAAGGTAAATTATTTTGAAGCAAATTGTGTTATTTCATAATTAAT
Organism: Adenophora triphylla var. japonica; assembly: GCA_022495995.1. Classification (NCBI taxonomy): domain Eukaryota; kingdom Viridiplantae; phylum Streptophyta; class Magnoliopsida; order Asterales; family Campanulaceae; genus Adenophora; species Adenophora triphylla. Next base: position 165,317 of record JAFEMH010000594.1, on the reverse strand, counting down.
TAATTTTATTTAGCAAATGTAGTGGATAATTGAACTTGTAGTATACTCTTTCCGTCCCATTTCAAGCTTCACCTTTTGTCAAAATGGGTGTCCCGTTAAATGCTTCACATTTTCTAAAATGACAAAGAATCTTTACTATTCCACCCACTCATTCTCTCTCATATTTCATTTTTATATCCATAACACTTTTCAAATTTACTATTCTCTTCACTCATTCTCTATCCTATTTTACTTTTACACTCACAACAATTTCTCCATTTACTTTTTTCTTAATTTGGGTGATTTGAAAAAATGGTGAAGCATATAATAGGACGGAGGGAATATATAATATAACAATAACATACTTAATTAACTCCTCAAATTATGGAAGGGTATTTATGTCTATTTAAAAAATTATAGTGGATAAGCAATAATATTGTAGTGGCAATAACCCTTTCCTAAATTAATAATAACACAAAAAAAAAATAAAATAAAATAAAATAATTACACTATTTCTACAAGCCTATTCCACGATAGACTGAGAAGGGGGCCAGATTCAACGCACAAGCCTAACTAGTGCTAAGAGAATCCTGTTCTTCCTCATTCTCAACCCTTCTTTTCATACTTGGCATCTCCAACATTGTTCATGCCATTTACTCCATAACACTCTTTATCCATCCGCTTCCCACCACCAACTCCTCCACCGCCGGAGCTGCAGCAAGAATGACGGCCAACGCCTTTCGCCCACTAGACGAGAAGTCTTTGATCGAATACATTAAAGCCACACCTGTTCTTTACTCCAAGCTGGGTAATCAAGTTGATGACGTGCAGATTAAAGAAGTTGGAGATGGAAATCTCAATTTTGTTTTCATTGTTCTCACTTCTTCTGGTTCATTCGTCATCAAACAGGTATTTGGAAGAAAAAGAAAAAAAAAAGACTTAAATCTTTTTGTTTATAGCTTTTCAGGGTAATACCCAATTTGTGTTCTTGATTAAATTGTTCTTTCTCTGTTAATTGTTTCTTATTTCTTGTATTTAAAGTGTATTCTTAATGCATTTAATTGATTGAATATTGATTATACTGGTACTGGGCTGCTTTATTGTGATCTACCAATTTCAATTTCGCTGTTTATTGAACCCAGTATCAGAACTCAATGGAACTTGAAAATTCTATGTGACATGCTCCTATTGGGTATAATTAGTACGGGTACTTAATGACACTTGCAAGCTTGATTTTGGATGTAACTATTTGAATTAAACATGCCTAAAAAGAAAAGTAGTACCCTTTGAATGGAACATCATAATTGAATTTGGAACTATCCATTATGAGAAACTTCTTTTGTTGTACTAAAAAATTACTCCCGCTGTCCCAATAGAAGAGAAACAATTGGCCGAATTGAGAAAAAAAGGTGAAGTTTGACCAATTCTTTAATTGTCCCTTCAAAGCATTTGAATTCGAAGAAGAGAATAATTTAATTCAAAATAGGCGGGAAATGAAGGTGAGTTTGGTCAGTTTGTTGTAAAGTACTTTTCTCAATCAAAAGGAAATGCTGTTCTTGAATGGGACGGCTTAAAAAGGAATCTCATATATTCTACTGGGAAGGAGGGGGTAGGGGTACTTTATTTTGGTTATATGAGGGCAAAGTTTGAACATAATGGTAGTTGTATGCATAAGTTTTCAAGTTAGACTTCTGCGATTGTGTAGTTCTTGTTTGTTGAAGTACCTTTTCACCTTTTTATTTGTATTTTGGTGGACTCCTTGTTCACCTGATTGTACATTCTTCGTTCTCTTTTATAATAAAAGTATTCAAGTAAGACTCTTTGAATGGAACATCTCAAAACATGAAAGCTGGCCTCTCTGAGTGAAACGGAGCTAGTTCATCATGAAATGTTTGAAGTTCATAAATACAAAAGTATGACTATATGAGCACTGCTGTCAGTTTCTCCAGGAATGCTCTTAAGCATGTTAAAGTCAGTGTGTACAATATTTTTCTAAAATAATGCCTATGTGATTCTAGAGAGCAAGAAGCGTTGCAGCAAAATGGTATGATTTTTAACATCCTCTGCAGGCTCTCCCATATATACGCTGCATTGGGGAATCATGGCCTATGACCAAGGACCGTTCTTATTTTGAAGCCACAGCTCTAAGAGAGCAGCGCCGTTTATGCCCTGATCATGTTCCTGAAGTATATCATTTTGACAAAACTATGTGTTTGATTGGCATGCACTATTTGGAGCCTCCACATATAATATTGAGAAAAGGGTTGATTGCTGGAATTGAGTACCCATTGCTTGCGGAACACATGTCGGACTTTATGGCCAATACTCTTTATCACACATCTCTTCTTCATCTTACCACCACTGAGCACAAGCGTGCAGGTGAGCATTGATGATTTTTACTAAGTGCATTTATTGTGTGTAGATAATTATGATTAAAGCACTGGCGGCGAAATAAAAAAGTGTCCAATGATATAGATTTTTTAATTTTTGTCATTATAATTTTATCTTTTATTGATAGATCATTCAAATGATCGACAGATGCATTTGGTAAATTGAAACAGGCATGTGTCTATGATTTTTTGGTTTATTTGACCTGTAGCCTGTTAAATGAGTCAATGGATTTGTTGTCTTAAATTTCATGAAGACGTCTTTCAGCAGCCTGATGAGTTTGAGACAAGGATTATTTTATATGAGCTTGTCCGTCCAGAAATATAGTTGGGGCGGGGATGAAATGAAAGCAGTCTTATGATTATCATCCAAACTCTTGAGGAATTTTGAGTTTTGGCTGGTGTAATTTGCTCAGTTCAACAGAATCTGCTCTGCTAATGCACCCTCTAGCATGTTCAGTTATAATAAATGAAGAGCAATGATAACTACAATACATGCATGCACTTTCACACACAACATAAAACATAATAATGAATACACTCTCTTGTGGTTAATGTTTTTTTATTCATATCTTACTAATCTTGTGCTCCGGCCTGTTGCTGGAGATAATATGGACAAGAAAAAAGTGTATAATATAGTGGAATCATGATTACCTATTATAGTATGTAATGGGGGGTAGCAGTTTTTATAGGATGTTTCTTACTGAGAATCGAATTTGCAAATTCCTTACGTAAATCACGGCAAAATGGAAAGAAATCACGGCAAAATGGAAAGAATGTACTTTTATGCTCCTCAATAACAACTTTGACTGCTTCTTGTGCTTGAATACGAAAATCTAACGTGTATATCTTAATGCTGTATGCAGTGGCTGAATTTTGTGGGAACGTGGAGTTATGCAGACTGACAGAGCAGGTTGTCTTTTCTGATCCTTACAAAATCTCTGAATATAACCACTGGACCTCCCCTTATCTTGATAGTGATGCTGAGGCAGTTCGGGAGGATAATGCATTGAAGCTTGAAGTTGCCGAGTTGAAATCCATGTATATTACTATTCTATGAAACATAAGTTGTCATCTTAATGCTCCCCTCCCCTCCCCCCGTCCCGGAATGTTGTCCCCACTTTTTTTGTCGTCAATTTGAATGAACTTTCAGCAATAATTTTAGGTTAATTTAATTATCATAATGAAAATCTAAAAATTGTTGTTGATACGTCATTATGAATACTAGCAATAACAATTTTTAGATTTTCATTAAAATTATTAAATTAACATTAAATATTGCTCAAGGTTCAATAAAATTAACAACTAAAAAAGTGGGAACATCTTTCCGGGACGGAGGGATTCGATTGTTTCGTGTGATAATTTCACTTCACCATCTTAAGTTATGACATTGTTTCATAAATCTATAAGCTTCAGCTTGTAAGAAAACAGATTTTATTGTGTAGGTTCTGTGAAAGAGCTCAAGCTCTTGTACATGGTGATCTCCATACTGGTTCAGTCATGGTTACTCATGATTCAACTAAAGTTATAGATCCAGAGTTTGCTTTTTATGGGCCAATCGGGTTTGATGTTGGAGCCTTTTTAGGGAACTTGTTTTTGGCCTACTTCTCACAAGATGGACATGCAGCTGAGGGGAATGATCGAAAAGTATGTCTTTATTCTTTAACTTTTCGTATTTTGTTTCTTATATATAGTCCTTTCAAATTCTGTTAGTTGCAATCGGTTTTTTGTTCATTCATTTTCCATGTGTCAATCGGGTTTATGTTTTCTCTGCACCCTCCTACAGTAAATGATGGACCGGTTTCATGTCCTGCTAATTGATTCGACTTGTTTACTCTTTCAGAATAAATATTTTCCTGCTAACACAGCCATTTTCAGTAAAGGTGAAATCTATCAATGAGAAGCCATTCATTGTTTTAACGCAATGATTCTTTTTATACAGGCCTATAAGGAATGGATATTGAAGACAACAATAGAAACTTGGGATCTATTCAACAAAAAGTTTACCTCTCTTTGGGACGAACACAAGAATGGCCCCGGTGATGCTTATCTTCCAGAAATTTATAATACTCCGGAGCTCCAGTTACTTGTAAAACAGAAGTACATGAAAGATGTGTTCCATGATTCTCTTGGATTTGGAGCTGCCAAAATGATAAGGTAACATATGATGCAGACTTTAATCATCAACAACTTTTTTACAAAGTTGACTAATATTTGACCAAAGAAGTTTTTTTAAAAAAAATACTATTGATATTCATGAACTGCTGAAATGACAACGCACTTATCATTTTGGTGAAATTGCACAGGAGAATTGTTGGGGTAGCTCACGTAGAGGATTTTGAGTCAATCACTGATGCTGGGAAACGAGCAGTTTGTGAGCGAAAAGCTCTTAACTTTGCAAAAATGCTTTTGAAGGAAAGAAGGAAATTTCAGGGAATTGAAGAAGTTGTTTCTGCCGTTAACCAAGTCCATTCATGAAACATTCTTGATTGGTAAAGATGATGGCTTCCAAATTACGGGTATTTTCATAAGGTTTGTTTGTCAGATCATTAAGCTATTAGAATTGTGAACATATTAGAGTTTGCTTGCTGTACTTGATTCCTATTTGGTTTGTGAACGGGATACCGCCCGGAGTAGTAGTATTGGCCCGGTTGGTGACACTGTGGTGACCGCATAAGTTACTTGTAAGGCTAATAGAATTGAAATAATGAACGAGAGAAAGAGTGTTATGTTGTGACCCATAGGTAGTTAAGCTCTATACTTCACCTTCTTTCTGTTCAAGTTTCCTGCGATATGCGAATTCCGAAGAGAGAATAGATTCAAGATTGCTTCCCTGAGAACTCAATTTGAGTCAATCTTTTAGGAGATCTTCAAGTTCGGTAAAGAAGGCAGACACTGCTCTTAGCTCAGAATGCGGTCTAGTAGAAGACTTCAGTCCCCCCCTTTCTTCTGCCAATAATTCAGTAAGAAAGAGAGAGTGGGTGGTACCCTTGGCTACCACAATCCTTTGTGCCAACTCGTCTATGAATGGTTCTGAATGGCGCTCAAATGGATGGCAATTATAAAGAATGGGACTCAGTCTTAGCAACTTTTTTAGATTCTATTCTTTAATATAGCATCAACATAACAATAACATTCTAAAGCGATATAGGCATTTATCCCATCCATCAACCGAGAAAAAGACTAAATGGGCTTTGGCACTATGGTCTATTTATAGGTGAAGAAAATACTCCGTCCCCTCCGTCCCAAAATAAATAATAACTAATATTCGACGGAGAGATAGTATATAAGTACCTGGTGTGGATCTTTATTGCATAAAGCCATTGTGGTTTGTGCGCGTGGCATGGGCATTGGGCCAGGCTCGGGAGATATCGTCTGAATCTTATGGTCCAAGTTCTAATCATTTCTTCTGAAAATGATATTATATGTACTAGTGTTAACGGAGGTCCCCAACAAAAGTTCCCTGGGTTGGGTACTGAAGCAATTAATAACAAGTTTTAAATTTTTATTAGGATAATTAAATTAATCTAAAATTAGTATTCAAAACATCTTCATATATTAATATAAAAAAAGTGGGGAGATTATTTAGGTACAGAAGAAAAAGGCGAAGAAAAGGCAGGGAGTATTATGTTGGGAAACAAACCCATTTCTCATTTCTCAGGCCATGACAATACTCCAAGAACCTAGCGGTCACACGACCCCTGATCCAAGCGATTCACAATAATGGGCTTTGGAACTGGGATTCTTTTATAGGCAAAGGAAATAGATAATACTTCTTTCGTGTGTTTTTCTCTTTAATGCATAAATTTGTTTTTTTTTTTTAAATTGATTTTTTTATTAAACAATGATTTATTCTATTACAAGAGCGAACCCTTCAATGTGCTATAAATTGCATTTGGTGGGGTTTGAATCCCTGATCTCTATCATTGAAAGGGACACCGAATTAATGTCACTTGAGTAAGAACTCTTTGGCTTTAATGCCTAAATCACATCATGGCACTTGGGGGTGACAATTGGCATGAGAGATGCGAGGATAGACCTTTTCTGAAATTCAGTTGTCGAATTTTTATTTATTTATTTATTTTGTTCCAAGGCCATATTTCTTTATGGAATTGCGATCAACACATGCATATGCATAGTTGATTTTTGTAGCCGTTAGACGACGTGTAATATGGAATGTGGGCTTCTACACTACAAGTTCATATTTTCTAGGACTCGGCGACTTGCATAGTTCAATTGTTTGGCAGTTAGAACGTTCAATATATAATGTGGGCTTCTCTGCGTCTACAAGTCCATGTTTGCCATGAAATTTTTGTCATGTTAGAAGACTGCTTTTTAACTCAAATCCACTCATTTGTGACCCTTTCACCTTTATGTTCAGCCACAAATTAAGAGACAATGGACTGCTGCAGTTAGCGAAGAAACCGTTGCAATGGTAATGCTGAACTTAAGTAGAAGATATTGACATGTCTCTCTCTCTTGCTAAATTAATGGATGCGATTAATATTACTTGAGCAAGGTCTCACATAGGCCCAACCCAAAATAGTCCTGGTCATTGATCAATTTGGTCGAGCAACTCTTTAAACTTTGTGAAATAACCCATGGTGCTTTCAGTTTTACCTTGAGTCAGGTTGTTTAGGTCGGTGACGGTCTTCTTACGTGCCCCAGCCATAGATAATCGATCTAGAAACTTCTTCCTCATATAACTCCATGAGGTGATACACCCAGTGGTTAGACCACATAACCAAGTCAGTGTTGCACCTGTGAAGGTGCTGGTTAATGCTTTGCATATCACAACATCCCTGGAGGAGACCAAGCACATGGTGGCCTCAAAATGTTACATGTGGTTCAAGGCATTGGTCGTGCCTGAATATTTGTCTAACTCGGGATAGAGGATGGAGAGTACAGTCGTTCTGCTCGACCTTCCCGTTGGCTTCCCTTCTGTCAGCCTCCATACTATCCAACCTCCTTTTCAGATTGAGGAGCTCCGTTGCATCTAAGTCGCTCCTTTGATGTGAGATAGAGTTGGACCTTTGTCTCTCATCCTTGTGGGGCTCTCTTCTAGAGATAGTCCGCTGTCTGTCATTCCGTGGGGGTATCACCTCTCTCCTTTCCCGACGGGACATCGACCTTTCTCCTCTCGAGGGCGACCTATGTCGAGCCCTATCAGCTGCGAGCCTCCTCCTCTGAGCTGAGTCAAACTCTTGTTCCCTCTGCTGATTTAGCCTATCCCTTAGGTCGACAGTCGGGTCAATGGAAATATGGGAGGGAGGAGGCATCTCGATCATCGGTTGTTCAGTAGACGGTTTGGGACCTCCATATGGTCTATCCATTAGTTCGTCTGTGGGAGGTAACTGAAGGAGCATGTCTATGTGATCTTCTATCATCTTTAGGAGATTCCGGCATGTCGAGCAACTCCTCGTGAACCTCTAACAAACTTTGGAGCAATCTAGCTCGCTCCATCATAAAATCCTTCCTACTGGGGTGAGTAGTTGAGGGACTTGGGTTGTCGCCTGCAACTGTTCGACCCACTTGGATTCGTTTTGGCTGCTGACATTCCTCTTGTTCGGGCATAGGCCTTTTTTGCCTTCTGTTTTCCTGCAAACCCGCGCCATCGGCAGCGCTATTGGAGCGGATGGCTCTTCTAGGGGGATTGCCCGGTGGAGGAGGAGGAGGTAAGTTGGCGGTCCTATTCCCACTATCTGCTTCGTTATTCCTTACTGTTCTGTTGAGTGTTGGATCACTGGAGGTTGATGCGGTGCGTCCGCCAGTAACCATGTTTTGGTTTGATTAGAGTTTCAAGGTCAAATAAGCTTCTTTTTCGGCAATGGAACCATACTGATGCTGCATGGAACGGGTTGATCAGCCTACGTCCAGCAATTATGTTGATCTCCTGGCTATGTTTGACCTGAAACCAATGAACACACGACTAGTCGGGGTGGTCTCCGGCTAAGACCCTCCGGCGTGAGAGTAAGTATCACGTGTTTTGCTTATAAACTGTAATTGAATATATAAATCAATTGAACAGTAAATGAGACAGTACCTTTAAATGATGGATGTTGTGAGGTATTTATACTCTTGATAAGAAGTAGGATTGTAGTAGGATTGTATTGAATCCCGAAAATCAGGGAGAAAATATCGACATAACGTACTCCGAGATTGTAGGAAGCAGTTATGAAAAGTCTTAGGTCAACTTACGTCTCTGTAGGTTGAGATCGCCTGAGTAGATCAAGGTCGACCTGACTTCGTATCATAGCAGATAGAATTCGTACAAGGGCATGATGGTGCGTCGAACAAAGCTAGATCGGGACCAATGATGGTCGAACAATGAGCTAGATCGATCGATCTTTGTCATTGGGCCTTGTAATAATTGAGCCGGTTCACTCGATGATTTTGTTGTAATAATGTCAGAATAATTAGGCTTTGTACACTGGGCCTAACCCGTCACTTTTATTTCATTCAGAGTCAAATATTAACTATTTTTTTATTTGAAAATATAATGAAATAAAGCAAAATAACTTACTAAACTGTCTTTTCTTTTTTGTTAGGAAACATCAGTCGATATATACAATTTTCGACGCAATTTTCATAATGTATCATTCGAAAATTGTCTCTTAATACTATAATATAAGGATATAACTGTTTACATTCGACCCTTACCCATTGAAGATGGAAGCCTTTATGTCACACGGGGAATAGGAGTAACGTTGTTGTAGTCGTCGTTTGCCACTTTCATTGTATCAGATTTAAGAGGTGCCGACCCAACAATTATAAGTCACAAGTCCACGCTTTAAAATTCTTTTGATTGATTAAATCTTCTTGCCTCCAGGGCCGGCTCTCTAGGTAGGTGGGCAAGAGGTTCCTCCATTCTCTGAGCCCCAAATTTTAGAGGGCCCCCATTTTATCTAGGTCCATTAGGTATATAGCTTAAAAAAAAAATTAATTTGTGCGAAAAGTAATGATCAATTAATAAATTATTTTTGAATTTTATTACTTAATTTTGTAAAACTTTAATATTTACTCCCTCCGTCCCTAAATGTTTGTCCCATTTGACTTTTCAAACATTTTAATTTAGTGATTTTGAAGCTTTAATTTTGGTTATTTTTACGAACGCTTTGAAAATTATTGATAATATACACCGCCGTTATGTAATACTCCGTCCCTAAATGTTACAAGTTTTGAAAATTTAGTGATTTTGAAGCTTTAATTTTGGAAATGAGACTAACTTTTTGGGACAAAGGAAAAGGGAAAATGGGACAAACATTTAGGGACGGAGGGAGTATATAAAAATACTTATATATACATATTATATTTTTTGTATTAATTTTTAAACATTATGGGCCCAATATTCAAATTTCGCACAGAACCCCAATAATTATTGAGACGGGCCTGCTTGCCTCTGTCTAAAGAAATGATCAAAACAAGTTTAAGATTTTTAAGCATGACGACTCCGTCGGTCTTGTCCTTAAAGAGTTTTTTGAAATATGATTATTAATTCATGATCATTTTTTTTGAATTGTTGTATATTAATGATTCTTATAAATACATCTGTCAAATTAATTTACGATGTGGATCTAAGGTTCTTTTAGTAATTCTATATTTTAAGATTAAATGAAAAAGACTAAAATTGAATATTTTTGAGAATGTTGCTCGGTTGTCGCAGATGATTATTATTATACCGGATCAATATTCGCAAGATGGAGGATCCAGATTAAAAGAATTTTTAATAGGTTTATCAGTATCAAGTTATTAACCGCTTATCTAGCTAACTTTTTTTTTTGTTAAATGAGTTTTTTTATTAATTAATGACTTAATATAGTACAAGAGTGACACTTCAAAGTCCTAAAAATTTTATTTGATGAAATTCAATTTCGTGACCTCTTATATTGAGAGAGGGACAACAAATGTCGAGTAAGCAAGAGATCTCTGATCATATATAGCAAACTTACTCCACAAAATCTAGGGAGAAACGCGTTTCTTCATAAGTTATGGAGAAACGGGTCCCGACATGTCGCGCGACAATGAGATAGATAGCCAGAAACCTATGAAAGTGATATCCAGAAACCTTCAAATGAATATCCAGAAACCTTCAAAATGTTTCTGGATATACATTTGAAGGTTTCAATATCCGTAAACCTTCAATAGCAATTTACGGATATGCCCTAACACATTTACGGATATGCACCTAACAGGTTTTACGGATATGCACCTAGCAGTTTACTGGATATACATTTCACATCCTTCTTCTATCAAATACAAAGTTTCTGGATATCAACTGCAAAGCTTCTGGCTATCAAATGAAAGCTTCGGATATCCAGAAGCTTTTGTCTTGGCCTGGGTTTTTTTTTTTTCTCGAATATACATTTCACATCCTTTGGTTTGCTCAAATACAAAGCTTCGGATATCAATTGCAAAGCTTACGGCTATCAAATGCAAAGCTTACGGATATCCAGAAGCTTTTGGTCTTGGCCTTGGGTTTTTTTTTTTCTGGTTATCAAATGTAAAGCTTCTGGCTATGAAAAACACGTTTCTCCATAGTTATGGAGAAACGCGTTTCTCAGCAGACGCACTCAACTTACTCACATTCACAATGGCAATATTTTGGCCGCAAAATACAAGGTGCAACATTTTAGCTCCTTAATTATGCTCTACTCCAATTATTATGAGACAAGAGAGAATGTCGGTTAGCAAATATCATATCGCATGTATAGACATTTTCAATTTTATTTTATAAGTAAACTATAAGGACCATTAAAATTACTCGAATATCAATTTTATTGAAATTAAAAGTAACAAAATCACACATAGTTAGGATTAGGATGGATATTCTTAATTATTCTCTTGATTATTTATGATAATATTGCCAAATAATTTGGTCTCATATTTTATTTTTTAGCCAATACAATACTAGAAAGTCTTGAACAAAGCCTCTTTTTTCTTTCTAAGAAGCCTTGTACTCACTCCAAAGCTGATCAACAGATTTCCCCAGTAGCTCCGCAAAGAATCCATCACTATACCCATCTCTCATCTTCTTATTCAGCTCCGCCACAAACCCATTCCTCAATCCATTACAATAATCCAAAAACCGAGCCGTCACGTCATACCCCTGGTCCCACCTGTCCCCTTCCCCGGGCCCTACCCAATGACTAGGCGCGAAACCTGCCTTGAGCCTTACGTAATCCGCAATACCTTCAATCAACCCTCCATTCGCTTGTCCGTTCCCATTCCACTGCCACACGTGCGTCATCTCATGATACAACACACCCGTTATCTCGTTTTTCACGTCTCCGGAGTATCCGTTTATGTAGTTTGTGCTAACGTGGATCTCGTCGTTTGATGTGTAGGCCACGCCGTCCATGTCGTCGAGGAATACGCTGACACTTGTCACGCCCTTTCTGTCGTCGTCGGTGGTTTGCTGGAATATGTTCCAGATGAAGTCGGTGGCGGAAGTTAGGGTTTGGAGGGTATAATCGTCACCGATTTCGTTGGTGTAGCGGACACCGCCGGGGGTGGTAGGGGCGGTGTTGGAAATGGTGTAGTCGACTGCATGGGTTCCTTGTAATAAGGTTGCTAGGATTGTGATGGACAAGAGAAGAATTATGTTGTGAGCCATTGTTTGTTGGACTCTTTTTTTTTATTATTATTCTTTGGTTGATGCTATGATAGAACAATATTGTGGTTTATTTATAGGTGAAGGAATTAGATAGGAATAAATTAAGTGGATTGGGTCTATAGCGGAACTTTTCAACTTGGAAAAGTCTTAACATGGAAAGTGAAGGCCTGTACTGAATCATACTGGTCTAGCCGGATTCCGGGCATGAGTAGGTCACCGCTTTGCGTTTAAACAATTTTTATTTTTGCTATTCATTAATGATATTTTTATAGTTTTACTCGGCCGATCATTTCCTCCCCGTTTGACCGTTCCTCGTTGTTTCTTATTGCATCTCTGCCTTACACGTCGACACAACTTCTACGCGATTCTACGCGTGCCCCAAATTCGGTTTAGACGGTCCCAACGCATGACAGTTAAGATTATTACTGTTCAGTTAGTAAGCTAGGATATGTGTTTATTGTGCATTACTTGCTCGACTTCAGAATATTACTCGCTTTGCTTCAAAATAAACATTGTATCTGACTTATCATTATTTGAGTAAAAAATAATGAAATGTGTGTTTGAGTGTTTCTTTGTTTTATCTAACCCTAGCGCATAAGTTTACTTCTTTACCACTCCTTTGATGACACATGCAACATTTATTTTAAAATGGACAAAGAGGAAGATACGAAACTCTCTGTACTATTTTAATTTAAGGTTATTATTTTCTTTTTTAATATATTTTAATATACTCCCTCCGTCCCACAAATATACAAAATATTATTCTTTTTGGGCGTTTCACAATAATTTACATTTTCCTAAAATGGAAATGAGACCCACTTCTCTCTACTCACAACACTTTTTAAATTTACTATTCTCTCCACTCATTCTCTCTCCTATTTTACTTTTACACTCACAACACATTACCTTTATCACTTTTTACCTTAATCTCCGTGCCGGACCAAAAAGTTTATACAATTGTGGGACGGAGGGAGTAGAGTTGTTCTTGTGTGAAACTAGTGATAAAGATAAAGCTTCATAATATTTGTCAATATCTTCAGCATAATATTATCATAATATTAGTCAATATTCTCAGCATTCATTAGGATATATTCTCCTGTGATTTATGTATATCTCTTCATTATTTTTGTGTAATCTTAGTAATCATTACATAGCCATAGGTTGTATATATATTTACATCAGACATTCAATATAAAATACAAGTTCTTTTTCACAACCCTTATTATCTCATATGGTATCAGAGCTTCTTGATCCAAAACCCTTACCCATCCGCCAACCCTAGTTTTCTTTTGTGCTTCGCCGCTGACCCACCACCACACACTGCCATGGCCGCCCCAGCTTCCACCATCTCAAACTCGGCAGACCCATCCTCCCCTCTCATCCTTGTTAACCTCTCTAGTTGTATCAAACTCACACCCCTCACTTATCTTCCATGGGCATCCCAACTCCAGTCCCTTCTTTTTGGCCTCAGCTTGCTTAAATTTGTCGATGGCACTCACCCACAACCTCTGGCTAAAATCACAGTCGATGGCAAAGAAACCAACAACCCTGCCCACACAACTTGGAACCGACATGATCGCCTTCTCCTAGGTTCCCTTCTAGGCACTCTTGACACCACCATTGCACCACTCGTTCTTCAAGCCAAAACATCTAAAGAGGCTTGGGATATTCTCCAAACAACCTATGCCAACCCTTCTCGTGGTCATATCCTTCAAGTGAAAGATTCCCTTGACTCCCTAACCAAATCAACCCTCTCCATTGCTGAATACATGCATGCCGTAAAATCCTATACCGACAAACTTGCAATCCTAGATAAGCCCATGGATGTCGAGGATATTATTGCTAAAACCCTAAAAGGCCTAGATTATGAAACCTATAAGCCGGTCATAGACTCTGTTAGGGCTCGTGACACTCCAATCTCCTTCGAAGCCCTCCACGAAAAAAATCATTAACCACGAACTCTCCTTGAAACAACAACAGCAACCCGCTCCTTTCCCCATCACTGCCCATGCCGCCCACTTTCGCCATAACAACCCTCGACAGACCACCCGTACTGCCACCCCAACTACCCAGCCAAATACCCAAGCCGCCCAAAACTCCTCCCCTGCACCATTCAAGGGTAAGTGTCAGTACTGTCGGTTCGTGGGTCATGTTATATCTCAGTGTCGTCAGTTTAAACGGGACTATCCCACAGTTGTGTTCCCCCCTTCCGCCACTCGTCCTTCTAGGCCAAACTCTATCGCAGCCCCTTCCCAACCACAGGTTCATACCGCCACAGCCCCTTCTGATACCCCTCCATCTTCCTGGCTGTTAGACAGCGGAGCCACTCATCACATCACCAACGATCTCAACAATCTCTCCCTCCATCATCCTTACAATGGGAGTGATGATGTTATTATTGGTGACGGTTCTACTCTTCCCATATCCGACATAGGTTCTTTTCAACTCTCTTTCCACCCTAATATGTCTCTTAAAATTAATAATGTTCTTGTCGTTCCTTTAATCTCCCGTAATATCTTGTCTGTGTCCCAATTCTGTCGGGATAATAATGTGTTGTTATAGAATTATCACAATCTTCTTTTTTGATAAAGGAAATCTCGACAAACCAAGTCCTTCTTCATGGCACCAGTAGTCACGGCATCTACCTATGGACCCAGTCATCTCCACAAGTTCATCAAAGTGTCTCAAAGTCTCCACTTTCCTGGCATCATCGGCTAGGACATCCCAGCTCTTCCGTTATTTCTATTCTTAAGAAACAATTTTCATTGTCTTTTCCTTTCAGTTATTTTCCAAATTGTAATGCATGCGACATTAATAAAAGTCATAAGCTTCCATTTTCAATCTCGTCTCTTGTCTCATCTGCACCATTACAACTTGTTTTCTCTGATGTATGGACATCTCCGGTTCATTCAATAGACAACTTCAAGTACTATGTTATTTTTGTAGACCACTTCACCAAATATATGTGGTTCTACCCTCTCAAAAATAAATCTGACACTTTCGCCACCTTCCAAAGATTCAAAGCACTCGTTGAAATTTTTTTCAACAAACCCATCATTCAATTCTTCTTTGATAATGGCGGGGAATACTTAAAACTCACTCCCTCACTCGCACAAAATGGTATCTCCCATCTTACCACTCCTCCCCATACACCAGAACACAACGGCTATGCCGAACGACGCCATCGGCACATTGTCGAAATCGGATTAGCTCTTCTATCTCATGCAAATTCCCACTCCAATTTTGGACGTTTGCTTTCATCACTGCTACATACCTTATAAATCGTCTCCCTACTCCTACTCTTGACAATGACTCTCCCTATCTCCGTCTCTTCCAAACACCTCCTAATTATTCCAAACTCAGAAATTTCGGTTGTCTTTGTTATCCCTGGCTACGTCTCTACACTTCCCATAAATTAGCTCCCCGCTCCGCTCCGTGTATTTTCGTTGGGTACTCTCCAACTTAAAGTGCCTTTTACTGCCTTGACCCAACTTCAAACCGTGTCTATGTGTCTCGTCATGTCAAATTCGTAGATGATGTTTTTCCGTACTCTTCTCTTGTCAAACCTAGTTCCACTTCTACCACTATGTCGCCCACTGAATGGTGCACCCTCTCTATACCAATACTCCAGCCGCACCTAAACACTAATCTCCCACCTCAGCCGCCTCCCTCCAGCCCAGCTCCTGCCCATCCACTGCCAATACCACAACACTCTCCTCCACCGTCTGCTTCAAACCCCAACTTGCTAACCCCTGCTAATGCCTCTCACACTCACCAACCCACTTCAGACACCACATCAGACCCTGCTTCTCCTCCCACATCCCCGAACCAAGCTACCTCTGTCCCACCTGTCAACCCCGACCTCCCATCACCTGCTGCCACACCCAATCCTCCTCATCACCCCATGGTCACCCGCCTCCAAAACAATATCATCAAACCCAATCCAAAGTATGCTACCCTTGCCGCATTATCTTCTCCAACTGACCTACCCACCACCGTCAAACATGCCCTTTCTTCTCCACATTGGCGTGCTGCCATGGAGGAGGAATTTTCTGCCCTTACCAAAAATAACACTTGGTCCTTGGTTCCCACTCATTCCGCACCCAACATTGTCGGTTGTAAATGAGTCTTCAGGATCAAATATAATCCTGACAACTCAATTCAGAAATACAAGGCCCGCCTTGTTGCCAAAGGGTTTCACCAACGCTCCGGAGTCGACTACTCCGAAACCTTCAGTCTGGTTGTTAAACCTGTCACTGTTCGTTTGCTTCATTCCATCGCTGTCAGTCATGGATGGAGTATTCGCCAACTTGATGTCAACAATGCATTTCTTCAAGGAAACCTCCGTGAAACAGTTTTCATGTCCCAACCTTTGGGATTTGTCAATTCCTCCAACCCGTCTCATGTTTGTCACTTACACAAAGCAATTTACGGCCTCAAACAAGCTCCCCGTGCGTGGTACACGGAACTCAAAACCTATCTCCTTCACTTTGGGTTCAAACCTTCCGTGGCCGACCCCTCTCTCTTCACTTACATCACATCTTCTCACCGACTCTACCTGTTAGTATACGTTGACGACATCATTCTTACTGGCCCGTCTCCTCAATTCTTAACAGAATTTATTCACACTCTTGCCTCTCGCTTTTCCCTCAAGGATCTCGGACCCCTGTCCTACTTCTTGGGCGTTGAGGTAACTCCAAACCCTCGTGGCCTGCTCCTATCCCAAACAAAATACATGTATGACCTTCTCTCTCGTCACAACATGCTTAACTCAAAACCTTCTCCCACGCCTATGGCCACCTACCCCACCCTCACTCATCATCCAGTTACATCCATCTGTGATCCGACTGAGTATCGGGCAATCGTGGGAAGTCTCCAGTATCTTTCCATCACCCGTCCCGACATTGCTTTTTCGGTGCTGGCACAGTTTATGCAACATCCCCAATCCTCTCACTGGGTGGCACTCAAGCGCCTGTTGCGCTACATACATGGCACTCTTCATCTTGGTATTCAGCTTTACAAAACCACTCCTTTCTCTCTTCACGCGTTTTGTGACGCTGATTGGGCGGGGGACCAGGATGACTATATCTCCACCACCGGCTTCATTGTCTACCTTGGTCGTAACCCCATCGCTTGGTCCTCCAAGAAACAAAGAGCCTTAGCTCGCTCTTCAACCGAGGCCGAATTCCGAGCAGTTGATGATGCTACATCTGAAATCATATGGATTCGCAACCTACTGTCAGAACTCGGCATTACTCTTCCATCCGCTCCATCGATCTACTGTGATAACCTGGGTGCCACGCATTACTCAGCCAATCATGTGTTTCATTCGCGAATGAAACACCTGGCTCTAGCGTTTCATTTCGTTCGAGAACAAGTTCAACATGGCTCACTTCAGGTACAACACATTTCCGGCCAGGACCAATTGGCCGATGCTCTGACCAAGCCCCTATCTCGTGCTCGATTTACTACTCTCCTCTCCAAGATTGGCCTCTTCAACGGATCGTCCATCTTGCGGGGGCCTGATAAGGATAAATCTTCATAATATTTGTCAATATCTTCAGCATAATATTAGAATAATATTAGTCAATATTCTCAGCATTCATTAGGATATATTCTCCTGTGATTTATGTATATCTCTTCATTATTTTTGTGTAATCTTTGTAATCTTTACATAGCCATAGGTTGTATATATATTTACATCAGACATTCAATATAAAATACAAGTTCTTTTTCACAACCCTTATTATCTCATAACTAGTTCTAGGATAAGCTATCTTAAAACCTGTTTTGTGAAAGTGCCTTTTCTAGTACAATAAAGTGTCTGGTGTAATATAAACAAAGTGATTGGTCTATTATGATACTAATAAACACATTTAAATCGATTGTAATGTTAAATAATGCGGTGATATTGTTAAAAATAGTGCCTGTTGTAGTGTTAAAAAGTGTTTGTTTAGTATTGAAAAGTGCCTCTTGTAGTATTGAAAAATGCATGTTGTAATATTGAAAAGTGTCAAGTGAATTAAAAAATACATGCCTGTTGTAGTGTCAAAAAGTGCCTTTTGTAGTATTGAAAACTGCTTTCTACAGTATCAAAAAGTGCCTATTGTAGTATTGAAAAATGTATGTTGTAATATTGAAAAGTGTCAAAGTGAATTAAAAAACACATGTCTGTTGTAGTGTTAAAATATGCCTCTTGTAGTATTCAGAAGTGCCTTCTGCAGTATCAAAAAGTGCCAGGTGAGTTTCAATTATTTACAATGTTAAAATTTGTTTGTTGTTGTGTAGAAAACTGCCTCTTATAAGTTTCAATTATTTACAAAAATGTCACCGCACATTTTGAGAAGTTCTATTTATTTACAAAAATGCCACCGCGCCTATTTAAAAACACGTTCTACGCTCAGACGAGCGTATAACACGTTTTACAAGAGATTTTCATTTTAATATAAGGTTTTTAGTTGATTTATTAGTTAAAATAGACATTGAGATCCACATGTCATTCTCACAACAAAAATTTTATATCCACTTTCTCTCTACTAATTTACTTTTCATATTTACAACAATTTTTTTTTTTAATTTCCGTATCAAGTCAAAATAACAACATTAAATCGAGATCGGAGTAAGAGACAAGGTGTTATTTCTTATTCTCAAACTAAAGAATTGATAAATTTGATAAACAGGTGATTTGAGATTTTTTTTCTCAAATAATACTGTTTTAAATTTTTATTTATTAAAATGACTTATTGTTCAAAATTTTGCTCAAAGTGTCCCACTTTTTGAAAGTCGCTACACCGTGTAGCGATTTTGACTTTGGCAGGTCAAACTCGCTACACCGTGTAGCGAGTTTTATGCAATTAAGTTTGCCGCTTCGTAATTAATTAGGGCAATTAATTTTTAACAGACTCGCTACACCGTGTAGCGAGTTTAACTTGTCAAAGTCAAACTCGCTACACCGTGTAGCGAGATATTAAAAATTCAAAACCTTTCCAGTTTACTGCCTTCATAAAAAAAAAGCAAAAAAAAACCTAAGTTTCTAACTTACAGTCGCCGGCAAGGAAGAAGAAGAAGAAGAAGAAGAAGAAGAAACAAGAGCCAATCTTGATTTTGCCATTCAAATTCAAAATTTTATAATTGTAAGTTTACATTCTTGTATTTTACTTTATTTTGTGTTGAATTTAGCTTTGATTTGATTATTTATTTACTTGCAATTTAGAATTTTTTTTTTATTTTTTTGATGACATTGTAAAATATATTAGTTTAGTCTCAAATATGTGACTAATTTGTGTCCCAATTCGAAATTTTGAGATAATAATTAATGTTTCTTCAATATAAAAATTAATGTTTTAATGTACTTTTAATTTAATATTGTTATTTTATTTGTGTAAGAATATTGGAAAAAAAGAATTATTAACTTCTTATCAATTTTTTAATAAAAAATTATTAATTAATTTTCTAATGTAGAATAATTTTTTTTTGTCCGTCCTTATATAAAATGACTTTTAAGTAATAAAAAAATAATAATAATGATTATTAATGACTGAAAATAAGACTTATTATTAATTTAATATTTTTACTTTATATGGTTTAATCCTTTATTTTTAAATTTGAATATATTAAATATGCATAAAAATGTTTTATATTTAAGTAATATACGAAAAAGTGGAAACTTTTAAAATTTACTTATTATTTTTTCAAAATTAAATATTATTTTTCAAAAATAAATAATCTATTAATTTTTCAAAAAAATAATTGACGATCCCTTTATTTTGTTTTAAAATTTAAATACCGTTTAATTTATTAACTTCATAGCCTTTCATATTTACAAATTTGCATTAAACACCCTAGTAACAAAAAACAACTTCAAACTTCAATTGACATTCAATTTCCCTTTAAATACGATATCTCAAATATTTAAACACCACCATATGCAATTTCTAGCAATTTCTTATAATAAATTAACTTATTTATATGTTGTTATGCTGATTGAATGAATGTGAATTTACTTTGGGGGTAATTTTGGATTGAGTGGTTTATTAAAGATTGAATCTTTTTCTTGTGTGTCATTTTTAGTTGAATTTTTAGATATGAAAATAGAGTTGAATATGGATGGTGTGTTGTGGAATGATGAGGATAAAGCACTTTTTGCTTCTGTATTGGGCACTCGAGCTTTCGATTTTTTGATTTCTTGTCCAGTTTATGGTGAATAATCTTTAATTTCACTTATGATGAATGGAAGCATCTATGGTATCCGTAGGATCCTAATAATTTTATCCCAGTTAGTAACTCTAAACAAATTTCACCCATGATAGAAAGCATACTAAGCTCATATCCTAACCTTTAAAGTCACCAAGAGACCACCAAGACCATTTGGTGTGCATGACTTGATAACAGCAACAACCTAATAGAACATACATAAATGTAAAAAATCAATTATTTTACACACATTTAACTATAATTAATCTTGATATTATACCTGATCCACCCTGCCAATATTATGACATTTCTTCTTGATAGAGCTCAACGGATAATATGTACCGGCTTCAGTGAGAAATTCCATTGCAGAGAGTCAAGGACCGTCATGAAAAGCTTCATCCTTCACTGGATCTTCAATCGCTCTCCGTATATACTCTTGGGTTGAGATCGGGGTTTTGCGAAGATAAGCTCTGACGGTCGAGATTTCAATGGCGCATGGCGGACACTACGGCACCGGCCGGACCAGGAATAACACGCGATGAAGAGGAGGATTCACCACGAAAAAAAAAACCGCTGCTCTCTAGGATCCATTTTTTGTGTTTAATAGAATTTGAATTGAGAAGATTGAGGGTTGCGAGGAGGATACGAGAGAATAAATGAACGAGAGAGAGGAGAAGAGGAGGAAAAATGAATCTGGGAAAACTTAGTTGGGCAATTTATTAAAAAGAAACTCGCTACACGGTGTAGCGAGTTTGACAGTTAAACTCGCTACACGGTGTAGCGAGTTTCTCTTTAATTAATTGCCCTAATT
This sequence comes from Adenophora triphylla var. japonica, assembly GCA_022495995.1. NCBI lineage: Eukaryota > Viridiplantae > Streptophyta > Magnoliopsida > Asterales > Campanulaceae > Adenophora > Adenophora triphylla. Next base: position 144,334 of record JAFEMH010000594.1, on the reverse strand, counting down.
AATTATCAAACGGTCAAACTTAATTACATGGACTCGCTATACGGTGTAGCGAGTTTTACCTCTCAAAATCAAAATCGCTACACGGTGTAGCGAGTTTCAAAAAGTGAAATAGTTTGAGCAAAACTTTGAACAGTAAGTCATTTTGAAAAATAAAAATTTAAAACAGTACTCCCTCCGTCCCATATTACCTTCCCATAAAATCTGGGGAGAAACGTGTTTCTCCATAATTTATGGAGAAACAGGGCCCGACTTGTCGCGCGACAATGCATGTGAAATCCAGAAACCATCAAATGAATATCCAGAAACCTTCAAAATGTTTCTGGAGATTCATTTGAGGGTTTCTGGATATACATTTGAAGGTTTCTGGATATCCAAAAATGTGTTAGGTGCATATCCAGAAATTGCTTATTGAAGGTTTCTGAATATTCCAGAAACCTTCAAATGAATATCCAGAAACCATCAAATGAATATCCAGAAACATTTTGAAGATTTCTGGATATTCCAGAAACCTTCAAATGTATATCCAGAAACCATCAAATGAATATCCAGAAACATTTTGAAGGTTTCTGGATATTCATTTGATGGTTTTTGAATATCACTTGCATTGTCGCGCGACAAGTCGGGCCCCGTTTCTCCATAACTATGGAGAAACACGTTTCTCCGGAGACCTACTCTTACCTTCCCCGGTTGTTCCGAATTCACTCAACCGAGTTCAACTTTGACCAAACTTTAATATCAATCTACTTATCATAATAAAAATTTAAAATTTGTTATTCATAAAATAACCAAATGATTTATCAATAGTAATTATTAAAATTTCATTGGAATGAATAGATTGATATTAATATTTGGTCAAAGTTCATCTCTGTTGACTTGCTACCGTAAAAAATGGATAAGATATTATGGAAAGGAGGGAGTATTATTTGAGAAAAAAATCTGTGATTTGATTTGAAGTGCATTAGACGAAACACTGTCATGGCATCCAATGGAAAAACACATATCCGTGTAAAAATGGTCAATATATTTTATATTTTGTGATGATTAGATCATTGAAAAGTAAGGAATAGATAAACAATCAAAAGTAATAATAATATAATATAAAAATATAATTTAGAAACCATGAATGAATAGCAGGACAAACAAAGAGAAGTAAATTACTAGATTAGAACTATTCAACTTCTAAAATTGTAGGCTGGTTCAAGTTCAACAAAGGTTCCTTTGAAGATGTTTTCATTTATCAATTTTGTTGATTCAACAAGATTGTCTAATTTTCATAATTATTATTAGATTAGAACTATTCAACTTCTAAAATTGCTAACCAAAAATGAAACAAAAGAGAAAAAAGGCAACCAAGAAAGAAGAGAGAGAAAGGACGTAATAAGCAAATTTTATTAATTTAATGATAAAAATTGAAAATATGTCGTAATTTTTTTTTGAATAAGTAAATAAAACTATCAATACGAGAGGAAGAGATATTTTTGAAAAGAAATACGTACTCCCTTCATCTCTCGCAGTTTAATCTTCACTTTTTATTCAAAAGTGTGTCCCATTAGGGCAACTTCAATGTTAGATATCAAAACTAAATTTTGATACCTATAAAAATGTGTTAATATTTCAATGATTAAATAAGTAGATATCAAAATTAGTAGTGGAGTTAACCATTGGAGATGATAACGTTTTTTCATAGATACTGTGAATGAAATAAAAGTGACTGGCCAGGCCCAACGAATGAAGCCCAACATTTCATACATTACAAAGACAATACAATGGAATGGGCTAGTCCAATTGCTACAATACCAAAGGCCCAATGACAAAGATCAGTCGACCTAGCTCATTGTCCGATCATCCTTGATCCCGACCTAGCTTCGTCCGACATACGATTATCTACTTGTACAATTTCTATCAAGCCAATGCACAAAGTCATGTCGACTTCGAATACTCAACCGACCTCGACTTACCAACACGTACGTCCGTTTACGTCGTTATTTGCAACCGTCTCCTACATTCTCGGAGACAGTTATGCCCGTAACATCTCCTTGATTTTAGGGATTCACAATGATCCTACAACACCACTATAAATATCAGACAACATACAACGTTAAAAGGTAATGTCATCTTAGCTATTTAAGATTACGTCATTTTCATACAGTTTCTTACAAACTTATAACACGTTATCTTATCATCACGCTGGAGGATCTTAGCCGGAGACCAACCCGGCTAGTCGTTTGTTTGTCGTTTCAGGCCGTATCTGGTGGGGATCAACCCTATTACTGGATTAAGGCTGATATGGATCGTTTCCTGCGTCATCAGTTTGGTTGCGATGCCGGGAATCGATAACGCTAACACCTTGAAACCTCACGCAATAGTAAACATGGTGTCTGACGGACATACCGCCACTTCCTTCAGTGAGCCAAGGCTCGAAAATGCAGGGAGGAACACAGACGCAGGTGCTGGAAATCGCACTGCAAACTTTCCCCCTCCTCCGCCGGGGCATACCACTAGAAGGGCCACTCGCTCCAATAGTGTAGCTGATGGTGCGGGCTTGCAAGATTGTAGAAGGCAGAAGAGGCCCATGCCCAATCAAGGGATAAGCCAACAACCTAAGAGAGTCCAAACAGGTCAAACAGTTGCAGGCGACATGGCAGGTTCCTCAACTACTCACCTTAGTAGGATGGATATTTTGTTAGAGAAAGCTAGAATACTGCAGAGCTTGCTCGAGATACATGATTAGTTGCTCGAGATGCCCGAGTCTCCTAATAAGGATGATAGAAGGTAACAAAGGGTAGCTCCGTCTCCCACACCTCATATACGGGAAAACGGAGGCCCTAGACCGTCTGGGAAGAAAGGAGGAGTGAAAGGCCTCCCCCCTCCCACATATCCATAGACCCATCTAGCGACGTAAGGAATATGCTTAACCAGCAAAGAGAACAAGAAGCCGACTCAGCTTTGAGAAGGCAGGTCGCAGCTGACAGAGCTCAGCGTAGGTCGTCACCAAGTGGAGAGAGGTCGTTTCCCCATCGAGAAAGGAGGGAATCAACTCCCCCTAGGAATGAAAGACAGAGGACTCTCTTAAGAAGAGACCCCCACCATGAGGAGAGACAAAAGTCTAACTATGTCTCCCACCAAAGAAGCAACCTGGATATTAAGGAGCTTCTCAACTTGAAATGGAGATTGGAAGATATGGAGGCAGATAGGACAGCCTCCAACGGGAAGGTCGAACGAAATGATTGTACTCTTCGACCTTTATCCAAGGATATGCTCGACAAAGGACCTCCCGCATGCTTCAAGATGCCCATGTTGGAAAAGTACTCGGGTGCGACCAATGCCTTGAATCACATGCAGCACTTTGAGGCCACGATGTGTTTGGTCTCTTCTGAGGATCACGTGCACACCTTCACAAGTGAAGCACTGACTTGGTTCCCTGGTCTAACCACTGGTTGAATCACATCATGGAGTTACATGCGAAGGATGTTCCTCGAATGGTTCTCTACGGCTGGAGCTCGTAAGAAAACATTCACTGATCTGAATAACATGAATCATGGCAAGAGAGAGAGTACTATGAGCTACTTTACCAGGTTCGAAGAGTTGGTCGATCAAATTGAGGAAGACATCACCGATAGGGAGGTCATCAACTGCTTTAGAAATGGAGTGTCCTCTCCCGATCAGGATTACGAGCTCTAGGTTAGGAGGGCGACCACTAGGAAGGAGTTATTTGAGAGGGTCTATGATGTGATCGTGACTGAAGAACAGAAAGAGAGAATAAAAGACAAGGGCTCTAAACATACTAAAGTTGGTGAGTCGACAAATGGGGGACAGGTAAAAAACAATGACAACAAGGGGGAAAACAGAACTAGGGCGACGGAAAGAGTCCCTGAAAGCTTCACCCCGCTCACAGTTAGTCGGACTAATATTATGAACACAGTCGACCTAGGCCCTCCTGCCCCGATGAATGCTCAAAATAAATTTAGAAGGGACAACGATAAGTACTATGAGTATCACAAGGACACCGGGCACACAACGGAGGAATGTATGTGTTTGAAGGGATCATCCAAAAGTGGGTGGATGAAGGAAGGTTGGAAAGGTTTGTGAAGGGAGATCGTCATGCGGGAGGAAATCGACCTACAAGAGGTGTCCTTGAGCCAAGACAACCTAGATTGACGTTGAGGGTAATTCCTGAGGGAACAAGCAACACTGTTCTCAAGCACAAAATCTTCCACTTAAGCAAAGCTCCTTATGTGCCTCCAAGGAGTTGTGTTCAAGAGGATGTAATCAGTTTCTATCCCTACGAGCCGGCTGCCAGCATGGCCGCAAGAGAACAAATTTTAGTAATTCCAAGGCTTATTGATGATTGCACGTCAAGTAGAATCGTGGTCGACACGGGGGCCTGCAAGGATATTCTCTACTACAAAACCTTCCTCGACATGGGACTGACAGATGCCAGGTTGTCGCCTTACTCAGGTTGACTAGAAGGCTTCACCAATCACAGGGTTGATGCTAAGGGGCAACTAGAGTTGGAGGTCGACATCGAGCTACATCCTTTGAGAACAACAACTAAGGTAACATTTATAGTCATTAACATTATAAGTGATTACCATGCTATATTAGGTATACCCGGACAGGTCGTTATAGGGATGGTACCTTCAATCCGTCATCAAAGGGTCATGTTCCCCACCATGCTGGGAGTTGGGTGCGTCCTAAGCACAGCTAGAGAGTACATGGATCACGTGTTTTGGTACAAAAATAAGAGGGAGTTGGAAATTGATACTCCGAAGGCGAGCTGGAAGTTCTCGAAGTCTGTCACCACTACTTCCAGATTATCTATGATCAAGTGTATAGAAGAGGCGACCTATCCCTCACATGACCAAGTCATGACTGAGCCGACACGTCTCTCTGAAAACGCTTGGGTCGCGACAGATACAGTTTTGGTCAACCAAATTATCATAGGTGACCTATGCCTCCAAGTCAACCAAAACTCAGGGGCCTCCAACGAGGAAATAGTTGCTGAGCTAGATGGTATGATTGAAGAAGAAGCCCCACACTTGGGAGCTGAGGAAAGGAAAAGGGTCAGAGAGATCGTCACTGAAACTATGCAGTTTAGAGACGGCCCAGATCTGGAGCCAGTTGACGAGCTGGAAGATGTAGAAGTCAGCCCTTCTTACCCCGAGCAAAAACTCAGAATAGGAAGACAGAGAAATGGCCATCAAACAAGAGGTAAATAAACTCCTTAGTGCATGTATAATCAAGGAGTCGTACTACACTACTTGGCTGGCAAATATAGTGATGGTAAAGAAGGTCAATGAAAAGTGGAGAATGTGTGTCGACTTTACTGATCTAAACGTAGCATGCCCAAAAGACAGCTACCCACTTCCAAGGATAGACAAGTTGGTTGACTCAATTGTCAGGCACGCCACCCTCAGTTTCCTCGACGCTTATTCGGGATATTATCAAATCAGAATGCACAAGGACGAGATTGAAATGACTGCCTTCCAAACTGCTAGAGGTATATATTGCTACACCAAGATGCCATTCGGGCTGAAGAATGATAGAGCTACCTATCATAGGATGGTAAATAGAGTTTTTGCTAGTCAGATTGGCCGAAACATGGAGGCCTACATCGATGACATCGTCATCAAAACTAAGACTGGTCGTCATGTGGTCAACCTAAGGAAAACGTTCGTCAATCTACGAGTAAACGACATGAAGCTGAACCCGAGCAAGTGTGTATTTTGGGTAGCTGCAGACAAGTTTTTGGGATTCATGGTATCACAAAGGGGCATCGAAGTTAATCCAAAAAAGATAAAAGCCACATGTTATTCTCACAACAAAAGCTTCATATCCACTTTCTCTCTGCTACTTTACTTTTTCTACTCACAACAATTTTTTTTTTTTAATTTTTGTATCAAGTCAAACTAACAACATTAAATCGAGAACGGAGTAAGGGAAAAGGTGCTATTTCTTAATCTCAAACCAATGAATTGATAAATTTGATAAACATGTGATTTGAAGTGCATTAGACGCAACACTGTCATGGCGACCAATGGAAAAGCACATATCCGTGTAAAAATGGTCAATATATTTTATATTTTGTGATGATTAGATCATTGAAAAGTAAGGAATAGATAAACAATCAAAAGTAATAATAATATAATATAAAAATATAATTTAGAAACCATGAATGAATAGCAGGACAAACAAAGAGAAGTAAATTACTTTTTGTTTAGCATTATTTATTTATTTATTTTCATGAAAGAGAAAGCTCCACTATATAAAATTCAGATTGTAGGCTGGTTCAAGTTCAACAAAGGTTCCTTTGAAGATGTTTTAATTTATCAATTTTGTTGATTCAACAAGATTATCTAATTTTCGTAATTATTATTTGATTAGATATGCTTACCTTTCTCACAATTCCCTCCTTGGATTTGTAGCTATCTCGAACTTGGTAAAATTCGATTGGATCCATGGGAAGAGTGGTCGTTCGCACCGTCCTCTTGAGCCTCTTCCTCTCGTTATCGGTTCTCCTATGTCGACCCCTTCGGCCCAATCCCGCTTTCATAGCGATAATCTCTCGAAGATTTCAACAAAAATCGAAGAAAAGTGACAAAATTTTCTCTCTTTTCTTTCTTCCTCTCGACAGAAAATGAAAATTTTCTCTTTCTCTCCTTCAATGGCCGACGGCTGCTTATAATTTGGCCAATTTGAGACATAGGTCGTCCGGCCTCTTTTACGTGATGGACCATTTTGGCCCAAATGCCAATTCAGCCCCTCATCTTTTCGAATTCGACACTTTTCCTCAAAAGTTAAAAAATTTCTCAGTTAGACATTTCTAACACCCCTCTCCCGAGATTAAATTCTAGTTAGACATTTCTAACGCCCCTCTCCCGAGGTTAAATTCCAGTTAGACATTTCTAACACCCCTCTTCCGAGGTTAAATCCAAGCGGTCAATCGTAAGCCTGACCATCCCCTTTCAGCGGCAATCAACGTAAGCCCGCACAACAATCACTCTTCGGTCGCTATAGTAAGCCCGAGTATCCTTTTCCCTCGCAGGAGAACAATCACTTCCCCGGCCGTCAATCGTAAGCCCGACCATCCCATTTCAGTGGCAATCAATGTAAGCCCGCACAACAATCCCTCTTCGGCCATCATAGTAAGCCCGGGAATCCTTTTCCCCCGCAGGCGAACAATCACTTCCCCGGCCGTCAATCGTAAGCCCGACCATCTCATTCCAGAGGCAATCAATGTAAGCCCGCACAACAATCCCTCTTCGGCCGCCGTCGTAAGCCCGAACATTTATCCCCAGCAGGATCCTAAGACACTCCTTCTAAAGGAACGTCAATCAATCACCTTAGTTCCTAACTAACTTTGTTAGAACTCTGGACGCTTGTCCCCAGCAATGTGTCATTCTCACCCGAGATCACATTCCGTTCCTAACCCCGTTGTTGGAACGTCAATCCTTCTGTGTTGTTAAAAACGCTAGTTTAACACAACCAGTTTCACCATCTCCACCATATGATCAGCAGGCAAACCCTGAATGTCATCATAAGTCCAGTACTCAAGGCACGAACGCCTTACAAATTTCAACCTCAAGGCACGAACGCCTTCCACTTAGGTTCAGACGCCTCCGAACAGTCTCACTCAGGTTCAGACACCTCCGAACAGTCTCACTTAGGTTCAGACGCCTTCGAACAGTCTCACTTAGGTTCAGACGCCTCCGAACAGTCTCACTTAGGTTCAGACGCCTCCGAACAGTCTCACTCAGGTCTAGACACCTTCAAATCAGTCTCAACCAGGACGAACTCCTCCTAATCATTCCCCCACAGGTCGAGGCCCCTTCGAAAAACCCTCGCACCTACGAACCACGATCGGCTTGATTCCCGCGGGATACGTAGGAATCATTTCGCTAAGGGTCCAGCCATCTGACCGCTCAGGTATCTTCAAATAAGGCATCCCCCGATTTGGATCCTTATCTTTTTCAACAACCCCATTTCCTTCGAAAGTGACATCGCTGAGGGGCTACTGTAAGTACCCAAATACGGATCGTCAAAATCAGTTAAAAGTTAACCGAAATCCGTTAACTGGCCCTTTCCATGTTAAGCGGAACCCGTTTAACTTCCCATTCCCGAGTCAACGAGACATCCCAAGACTGGCCCGTGCATTCCGACACCAAAGTGTACTCAACACACGTTATCACACGTAAAAGTACATCTTTCCCCAAAAAACGCACTTTCCGGGACTTTTTTAGGGCGTTTCGGACATTTTCCGTACAGTTACTTAGAAAACAGTCAAAACCGGGAATAACGGGATAAAAACCCTAGCTTCGATGACTCACAGGGACGCGTGGCACGCATGCATGGTCTCCCCCATCCCCATCAATCAAATTCAGGGGTGAAAAGACCAAAATACTCCTGAAATTGATAGTTAGGCCGTCCGGCCTGTTTTACATGTAAAACCAGAATTCTCATAAAGTCCCTGCAATTTCCAAAATACCCAAAAACCCCCCAAATTGAATCTTAGGCCGTCCGGCCTGTTTTACAAAATTACCCCTATAAATACAAGGGCTGTCATTTTGTTAAAAAGAGGAAAAAATATTACCCCTTTCCCAAAAACCCACGGTTCTAGGCAATTCAACCCCCTCCCGAGCCTTGTTTTGTCTTGATTTGCATGAAAATCCCATTTTTCGACCAAACACCTGCCAAATACTTTCGAAACACCTCCCAAACACCAAATTGTATCCCGTATACGTCTTTTCAAGCCAAAGAGTCAATCCCTAGCCATAGGTAACACTTTCTCTCTCTAAATCTCCGTTTCTCCTCGATTTACGCATCAAACGCTATTTTCGATTCGGTCGAAACTCTCAAAATGTAAACGTAATTGTGAATGTGGGGGCCCAAATATTTTTTTGTCTTTTATTTGGATTCACTCGAGTTTGAAAACATCCGGTTTAATTTGAAAAACGGAGTCGCCACGCCATTTTGATTTCCTCAAAACTTTGAAAAAAAGGAATTAGGGTCCGGAGGTTATGTTACCCCTTGAGAAGAACGTTTGGCGTTCACCCAAGGTGCCTTGCCGAAGCAAGTCTCCCAAGATTCCATTTTTCGTGCTTGTTTGCGTGCTTTCTTGTGTGCATGTGTTGAAAAGAGGGGGGGGGAAATGTTTCAAGTTGTCTTCCGGAAGTATAAACCATTTAGTTGGTTATCACTCGGGATTCCTTGGATTTTTATGTGTTCGAGACTTTGATCCCGTCCTCATCTTGGACTTATGATCATCACTATTTGACCTTGGGCTTGGGTCATGTGTGATCGAGAGAAGGACTCTCTCTTATGGTCGAAGAGTGAGGTTCTTTAGAAAGGAATATCCTTAACCCATCCTGAGGATTACTTGCATCAGGGCTCTAGCATTCATATGGGGACCGCAGGGACCATTGTGGATTTCGGTCATCAACTCTCTGGCCCTTTCTTGGGTGACACACAGAAGGAGCGGCCCTTGGTACCGTTTCTTATAGAGATCGTTCCCCAGAATGACATAGTGGGAAGCTAACCGTTTTAGGGCTTGCAAGATTTTGGATTTAATGCCTTCTTTCGGTCTACCTTCTTCATCTCTAAAGGCTGACTCTCCATCTTTGAGGAACTGGTAAATCTGATTGTACCAGGGTTCCTTGATAGGCTCGGGTCCCAGGTCTATTTCGCAACAGAAAGCTGGGGCTTCTCTTCTACCCACTCTGAAGGGTTTTATGGCCTTTCCCTTAGGGATCTCTACCAGTGAGGCTAGAGTAGCTAAGGCATCTGCGAATCTGTTCTTATCCCTTGGCAGATAATGGAAGGTCACTTCTCTGAACTGCTCAGTCAACTCCTCCATATATGCATGATACTTTTACAGGTTAAGATCCACAGTCTTCCACTTGTTGGAGACCTGGTTGATGATCAGGGCTGAGTCTCCAGGTTCCAATCCTTTTCACTTTCAGGTTGCTCCCCAAACATTTTAGGCACCTTTCAGCTCCAGAAGGCTTCCTGTTCAGTATATAGAGCATGCACAATTCCCAAGAACCAAGATGCAATGTAAGGCGAAGAAAGAAAAAGCAAGCACGACAAATGGAATCCGCGACGGGAGGCTAACCCGCTCAAAGGAAAAAAAGCTTTCTTTTTTTTTATTATTTTTTTTTTCGAAAAGAGATACCGGTACGTGGGATTGTTAGACCATCGTTTATCCCAAGCCTCGGGTTAGGAAGCGATACAGGAAGGTTAATGGTTTCCACCTATATACCGGATATCATTTTTTTATTTTTAAAAATGAAATCTTTCTCCTTTGGTAAATCCCCAGCGGAGTCGCCAAACTGTGAATGTGGGGGCCCAAATATTTTTTTGTGTTTTATTTGGATTCACTCGAGTTTGAAAACATCCGGTTTAATTTGAAAAATGGAGTCGCCACGCCATTTTGATTTCCTCAAAACTTTGAAAAAAAGGAATTAGGGTCCGGAGGTTATGTTACCCCTTGGGAAGAACGTTTGGCGTTCACCCAAGGTGCCTTGCCGAAGCAAGTCTCCCAAGATTCCATTTTTCATGCTTGCTTACGTGCTTTATTGTGTGCATGTGTTGAAAAGAGGGGGGGGGGGAATGTTCCAAGTTGTCTTCCGGACGTATAAACCATTTAGTTGGTTATCGCTCGGGATTCCTTGGATTTTTATGTGTTTGGGACTTTGATCCCGTCCTCATCTTGGACTTGTGATCATCACTATTTGACCTTGGGTCATGTGTGATCGAGAGAAGGACTCTCTCTTATGGTCGAAGAGTGAGGTTCTTTAAAAAGGAATATCCTTAGCCCATCAATCCTACACCTTGAGACGATTGAGCTTGTGTAGGGACTATTATGCTCGTCTCAAGTGATAATCGGAGATATAGGGTTCAATGCTTATTCATTTCTAAAGGGATTATGGCACCTTTAATGGAAGAAACGACGTAAAGATGGGATCTTTACATCGGTCCATTCCAAGGATGCATCAAATACCAAAGGGGACTAGGGGAAGGGTATAAAGATTGGATCTTTATGCTCTTCCTATGATTTTCATGCCTTAGGAAGGTCACTAAGCAATCCTAGGAAAGAGAGATCCAACCATGAGGGACATGAAGGATGCATTCTAAGCTAAAAATGACATTTTTAATGAAAAAGATGACATTTTGCATGCAAAGGATGCTATTTGGATGTAAAGAAATGATTTTTAATGCAAAGGATGAAACTTTATATGAAAAAAATGATGCTTCAAGTGCAAAGGATGCAACTTTAATGCAAAGATAACATGTTTAATGCAAATGATGCAACTTTATATGAAAAGATGTTATTTTGAGAGCAAAGGATGCTTCTTTTCACATCACCATGTGAGAGATTCACCCTAAAACAAGCCTTTTTTGAGGTCTTATTTGTTCATCCTTGGATGGGATCCTCCATGGATCCTATGTGATAGGGGGATAGGGGTAAGATGATCTACATGCTTAAAGAAAGGATCTTTAATGACAATAGCAAATATCAAACAAGTATGTAATGATATGGAGAGCAATGAGCAATATATCACATAAATACAAGGTATATTTCAAGAAAAAGGGAATGAGAGGTTACCAATGGTGGTGTCCCTCTTTCTCCTTGAAGTTTGCCTAGGGAAGGACCAACTTTGGAAGGCTTTGAAGAGGAGGGAGGTGGTTTTTTGACACTCTCAGCTCACTGGAATCTCGTGATGGTATTTTGGCAGAGTGATGTTACTGAAAATCCCCCCTAAAATGAGTAGAGGAGGTCTCTATTTATAGGCACTCTGGCAACAGCTAATGAAGCCGTGCGGCTTGGAGTTTTAGCCTAATGCAGCCGTGCGGCATTATCCATTATGACTCAGCACCTTTCTAGAATCATGCAAGGTGGACTTTCTAGAAAGGTTTTTTATACCAAAGGAAAACGTGAATTTTTAATTCCAAGTAATTCCTTCTCCCCTCGGAAGGTTCGGAACAGTTCCCGAATTGCTCCTGAACTTTAGGAAAGTCCGGGGAATTGCCGGGAAACTTAACCGGAAGGCATGAGCCAGATTTGGGTACTTACAGTAATGCCGTCTATGGGACTCGATATGTTTTAGTCCCTAATCATCTTCTCTCCCGTAAGAGAAGTAATTTCGGGTTAAAACGGTGTTCCGATCCGTTTACGTTCTCATCATTACTGATTCGGATCGTTCGATCCGTTGATTCGTTCTTTACCGTCTGAACCGTTTGGTTCGTGATCATCATTTATAAAGTTCTGATCGTTTTTTCTATTGATACTGCTATTTAATTTACGCAACTTTATAAATTCGAGCCGTTTGGCTCGTCGATCGTATCTTTATTGTTCGGATCGTTCGATTCCGTTTATACCGCACTTTAAATACTGTTATTTACAAGTTCGAGCCGTTTGGCTTGTGATAGTATTTACTTATAAAAAGTCCGAGTCACAAAATAACTCGTTGATCGCATATCATTTACTGCCTTCTTTCTTAAAATTGGTAAGAATGTAATGCCCGGTTCAAAATCGGAGTTCGTCATTCGAACTCCTTTTCAAAACAATTCAAAATCGATGTTTGACATTCAAACGCTCTTTTCATTAAAATCAACGTTTGTCATTCAAACTAAAGATTTAAGTTCGTCACTCGAACTCCATTTTCAAAACAACCCAAAATCGACGTTTGACATTCAAACGCTCATTTCCGGCATAAAACCCAACTTTTGACATTCAAAAGCACTTTTCATTAAAATTAACGTTTGTCATTCAAACTAAATATTTAAGTTCGTCACTCGAACTCCGTTTTCAAAATAACTCAAAATCGACGTTTGACATTCAAACGCTCATTTTCGACTCGAAACCCGACGTTTGACATTCAAACGCTCTTTTCATTAAAATCAACGTTTGTCATTCAAACTAAATATTTAAGTTCGTCACTCGAACTCCATTTTCAAAGCAACCCAAAATTGACGTTTGACATTCAAACGTTCATTTTCGACTCGATACCCGACGTTTGACATTCAAACGCTCTTTTCATTAAAATCAACGTTTGTCATTCAAACTAAATATTTAAGTTCGTCATTCGAACTCCATTTTCAAACTCTAAAACCGACGTTTGTCATTCAAACGCTCGTTTTTACCAACAAATCAACGTTTGTCTTTCAAAGCAAGATTAAAGACTGTCATTCAAGCTCCGTTTCAAAATGCAACACACACACACACACAATTTCGAGAAAGGTAGAAAGACTCGTCATACGAGGCGTTTAGGGTGATCTCAACATACTCTTCCCAAAACGTTACGTGACCTCCGAACCTAACAATCTCTGGTCCTAAAAGCTTTTTTTCAAGTTTTGGCTACCAATCAAAATGTTCCTTTTTCAAAGCCTTTTTTTAAGTTTTGGCTACCAATCAAAACGTTCCTTTTTCAAAGCCTTTTCCAAGTTTTGGCTACCAATCAAAACGACACCCTTTTTCAAAACCAGTCATTTTCAAAATTTGGGCTCATAATACAAAACGGCGTGGCGACTCTCCCTTTCATTTCCAGGCGAGGTTCCAAGTTCGCGAAATGCCACTCGCCGCGTCCCCGCGCGCGATTTGGGTAATTTCAGCTGAGTCTCCATATACTTCCAGTTCTGTGATGTTGCGTTCAAGAGCGGCTTCTAGGCCGGCTGTGCAAGCTTCATATTCTGCTGCATTGTTTGTTGCTTCAAAATTCAGTTTGATAGCTATGGGAGTGTGCTCGTCTTTAGGATCGACCAGGAGCATTCCAATACCATTTCCCTTCTTGTTGGCTTCCCCATCGAAGAATGACCACTTGGCTAATCTCATTGATAGAGATGGCTTGTCGAGGAGATATCTAACGGGGTCCATCTTGGAGACCAGGAGCACTGAATGTGACTGCATGTAGTGTTTTAGTTTCCCGACTACCCATACCAAGGCGGTACAAGTTTTCTCTAATGCTGAGTAGCTGAGTTCACTTCCCTGAAGCTTTCGGCTCACGAAGTAGATTTCATGCTCAACTCTGGAGTCTTTCTGTTCTTACGCCAGCATAGCCCCAATCGACGTGTCTGTCACTGTCAGGTACAGGAGGAGTGGCTTATCTTCATGTGGCGGGCATAGGATTAGGGGATTCACCAAGTATGTCTTGATTTTCTCGAAGGCTGCTTGGCATTCTAAGTCCCATTTGATGTCGGCATTTTTCTTCATTAGATTGAACATTGGCTCGCAGAGAGATGTCAGCTGGTTGATGAACCGGCTGATATTTTGAAGTCTTCCCATAAAAATTTTCACTTCTGTCGGTGTCTGTGGTGGCTTCATGTCTATGATGGCCTTGATTTTCTTGGGATCTGCTTCGATGCCTCTTTCTGTGGTCTTGTACCCCAGTACTTTGCCTCGCTTGACGCCGAAGGTGCACTTTGCAGGGTTCAATCTCATGGAGTGTTTTTTGAGTCTATTGAAGAACTTTCTCAAATCTGTCATGTGCTGCATGTCTGATCCTTTGGAGTGGATGATCATGTCGTCGACGTACACTTCGATTTCTTTGTGAATCATGTCATGGAAGAGGGCAGTTGCAGCCCGTTGATAAGTAGCCCCAACGTTCTTTAAACCAAACGGTATAACCGTGTAATAGTATGTCCCCCATGGAGTGGTAAAAGCAGTCTTGGCCTGATCTTCCTCGGACATCTTGATCTGATTGTATCCAGCGAACCCGTCCATAAAGGACTTTACTTCAAAATTTTCCGTGGTGTCGACTAGAATGTCGATGTTGGGCAGTGGGAAATCATCTTTAGGACTGGCCTTGTTGAGATCTCAGAAATCCACGCAGCATCTGACCTTTCCTTTGGCCTTGGTGACCGTTACAATGTTGGAGAGCCATGTTGGGTACTCAATTACTCTGATGAAGCCGACGCAGAGCATCTTTTCAATTTCTTCTTTTACTTACAGGGACCATTCTGGCTTGATCTTGTGCAGTTTCTGTTTGACAGACTTGGATTCTGGATCCAGAGGGATTCTGTGCTCCATCGAGTCCTGGCATGTCTTGGTATGACCAGGCGAACACGTCAACATATTCTTTGAGGAGATCTGTTAGGGCTTCTTTTTCTGTACCAGCGAAGAAACTGCCCACTTGTGTCTCTTTAGGCTCTTGCACTGACCCCAGGTTCACTTTAGTCATAACCTCCTCGGCAGCTTGGGCCCGATTATCCTCTTGGTCAACTATACGCTTTAGAACTTCTTTAATGTATTGTTCGTTCAGTGTGATTGCTTCTTTATCAAGTGAGTCATTATTAACTTGTTTTAAGTTGTTCGTTAGCTTATTAGTTGTTAAAGTGGAAATGAGGGGATAATATGAAATGTCGAATTTTTCATTTAAGATGAACGGAAATACATTGTTGGCTACATTATCATAGTCTTCCGGCGTGAGGCCGTCGGACGACTTAGAGGACTGGACTTTGACAATGACAGACTCAGAGGGTTTGAGTCTAGGTTTAGGGAGATATGGGTACAGGCCTAGTTTGTCTTCCATTTCTGTCTGGCTTGCCCTTGTGTTGGTGTAATGCCCTAGGCTTTAGTTATGTTTAACTTAAACCGTTATGTATCATCTTTATCCTTGATTATAGAGAATGTTTATTACTTGATTATTATATATTTTGCATATTTATTGTAATAATCTCGGTCCCTAATTATTAAGTGAATAATTAGTATAAATGTTAATGGATAATCATATGATAATTATATGCATAGAGATGCACATTAAATTTATGGGTACTTGTTAGTGAACAAGTGACTGGACTTGACCCGTATGAGATTTATGTCATGGTCAAATGTCATAATTAAATCTCATATGTTCACTTCATTTAGTCCCTAGACCTAATATTATCATGACCTTACATATGTTGAAAGTCATATTTGATTTTAGTCAAACGATATCTTAACACGATATTTATAAAGGCTATCTTTGGCATGATCGGATTCATGATGGGAAGGATGATAAGTCAAGATGGAATTTGTCCCTCGAAAGAGAGATGTTTTGCTTGGGCCCCTCGATGAGTGATAATGATGAAAGTGTATGGCCATACCCCAATACGATTGGATTATCATTATACTCAAGATCGAGAAAGCATTGAACATATACAAGTTGACACGGACCATGACTTGTGTTCAATATAACATCGTGAGACAAAGGGAGAAATAGAAGTGTACCATTGGAAACGTGAACTCTTACATTATATTAATTGGGTAGACATAATGGCTTGCTAGAGTCCGCATATGTTTTATGAGGGTCGATTTGATCGGACTCATTGCCAACATAATATAATCCTATTGGGTCACACACAATTGGAATTAATTAGTTAAACCAAAGGAATTAATGATTGAGAGTTCCTGCATATGGCATATTTGGTAGCGCGACATAACTTGCCAAATGGCACATGTCGCCGCGCGACACAACTTGCCCATAGGCTTCTTGTGGTCGCGCAACAGGACGAGTCCAAGGCGGTTTGACAGACAGTTTCCTAATATGATTAGGAAACAAATACCTATACTAACGTAGTATAAATATTAAGTCTGTGAACCCTAATTGGCTAGCCGAATTTTCTAAGAAAAATCACAACAAAGGTTTCTCAATATTTCTTCCATAGGTTTAAGAATCTAGCAATTCTCAAGAACTATTCTTGGTTCATTCTAAAGTGTGGATACTACTAGAGGGTCTTCGCTCGTACAACGATCAAGGCCTAGAGTTCAAATTGTCCAAAGCAATCTAAAGATTTAAGTATTGAAGATCGAAGTTTGTGATTCAAAATCACATTGATAGATTGTTTGTTAGCTCAAGAACGGAAAGCATTTAAGGTTGGTAAATTCTATCTCATAGGAATTCAATTTAATCGTATAGAACGGATCTTAGGGCTCTTAGGTTTTGTGTTATTAGATGCTTAATTCCGCTGCGCATGGACCCATAAAACCCAACAGTGGTATTAGAGCCCCATTCGTATGGTTAAGTTTGAATTGGCATGCTAGAATTAAGATATAAATTGTTTATATGCTTATTGCATGTTTTGTAAGCGGTAGAATTTTGATTGTTTATGTGAAACAATGTGAAAATCGTTTTCTGATCATGTTAGATTAAATCCGTTAAAAGGGTGTTTTATATGATTTAATTGCTTTATGATTGGAATTGATTGAAGTTTGGAAAATCTGCAAGTTGGCTTCTGTCACGCGACAGAGTTGGCCTCTGTCACGCGACAGAGTTGGCCATGGGCAATCTAATGGTCTTATATGGTCACGCGATAGAACAGGCCTCTGAAGGTCTATGTCACGCGACATACTTTGCCTGATCTGAGCAGAATCAGTTTGTTGATTTTTCTTGCTGATCCGTGATTATGTTGATAATCTGATATGTTTCTGTCTTAATCTGGATGCTATAAATTTCTGAAAATTAAATTTATAGGGATATGCTAGATTAATTCATTGTTTATGCATGCTTAATTAATTTAAATGTGATTTTAATTAATTGTTACGATGCATGGATTATATGTTCTTAAATGTTAAGAATTTTGTTAGATGTTTAGTTGAAACATTGAATTGTAATTTCCTGAATGTTTAGTTGAAACATCAAAATTTTAGTTTTCTGATTGTTTATGAGAAACAAGTCAGTTTACGCAAAATTTATAGAAATCTGATTGTTTGTGAGAAACAAGTTAGTACACAAAGTATTGATTATGTTGCAAATCAGAGCTGGTATTCTAATTGTGCATGTCTAGGAGAGTTCTGTCGAAGGAGAGATTTGGTACTTAAGTAGTCCTTGTGGCTCACCTATTTTTCAAGGAACTTACCTGGTGTGCGATTATGATTATCTTTGTTGATATGCTTATAATCTGCTTTAAAGAACTTTAATTTAATTTTTAAGTTCTTTATGCCAATCCATGATTAAAACACTTGAGACCACTCGGATAGTTTTGGGTGGGCTTGCCATATCAAGGTGCTTTGATTCTATTTCGTTTGCGAGCAAGATGAGGAAATGGTGGTTCCTATACGTTTAAAGTGGATGAACTTAATTGGGTTATTAAAATGGTTTTGGACCCAAGGCATAAGATGAGATTAAAATATGCTTAGACATATGATGTCTTAAATAAATCTCATAAAAGATCTAAGAGTCATATACGATATGATTGATGTTTTCTACCTAATTAATTTTAATCTTGAGCGGTGCGCCATAGCGTACTTGAGATTAAATTAAAGTTGGATCTTAGCCCATTAAATTATATTATGCTTATTTGCGTTGGAAGGTGTATAATTTAGTGGGAGTATTTGTGAAATACATGGTTTTCTCTTAGATGATAAATGTGTTAATATAGTTTACATATTTTGTTATAGAAGTAGCATTACACAATAAATTGCGATTCATCCTTATGAAGGACAAAGTTCGAAAGGAACGATACAGATAATTCTGGTTGGATCAGAAGCCTAGAGAATGGTTCTTAGGCAAATATGTACGTTCTTGATGAATCCATTCCTGTTGAACCTACTGCAAATGTTGCAAATGGCAAATAATATTGCTTGCCTTATAATTGCCACCATGTTTAAAGGCTCTTATGAAGAACCTTGAACATATGGAATTTACTTTTGTTCTAAGCACAACGCACAAAGGAAATGTTCCAAGTGCAAGCTAGGCAAAAGATGTATGTTGTGGTGAAGGTTCCTAATGCATGAGATGCAAAAGGGAGCAATCCGCAAGTGTGTTAATGGTTAACACAAGAAAGGGGTTCATAAAGGAAAGGTAAAGAAGGTAAAGCAAATGTTGCTAAACCTAGGGCAAAAGTTGCCAAAGACGAAGAGGCTAAACCTAAAGTGTCTCAAAAGGATGCATTTTGCTACCATTGTAATAAGATTGTCATTGAAAGCAAAGGTGCAAGGCTTATTAGGAAGGCCTAAAAGGTGAAGAAGGGCAATATGATTGCTACTATTTTAAATATCTATATGATAGATATTTTCCTTTCGACTTCTTGTTCTTGGGTATATGATACCGGATTGGATCCCACATTTGTTTAAATGTGCAAGGAACAAAGAATAGAAAGCTACTCAAAAAAGGTAAATTAAATCTATGCGTGGGAATAAAGCAAGAGTTGCTGCATTAGCCATAGGGACTTATGAAGTCAATTTACCTAGTGAACTAGCACTTGTTTCGAACAAATGTTACTAAGTTCCGGATTTGGGTAGGAGTATTATTTTCGTTTCTTATATGGATGATGAAGGATATAATTTTCTTATTGAGAATAAGAAGTTTTATATTTATTTAATGATATGCCTTATTGTATTGCATATGTCATTAAATGGTCTTCATATCCTTGATGATGAGAAACAAAACAATATTGAAGATATCTATAATATAAATGGGAAATCTAAACCGAATAATATGAACAACGCGTTCATATGGCATTGCCGGCTTGGTCAGATAAATAAGAAACATATATCTAAACTCCATTAACATGGACTTTTAGACTCATATGACTCCGAATCATTTGAGGAATGTGGATCTTATTTATTGGGATTGTTGACCAAACCACCCTACACTAAGAGTAGTGGGAGGGCTAGTGACTTATTGGTCATTATACATGAGATGTATGTGGACTATTAAGCAGCATTGCTAGGGGAGGATTTTGGTATTTCATCACATTCACCGATGACTTATCTAGATATGACTATGTCTATCTGATGAAGTCCAAAGGTGAATCGTTTGAGATGTTTCGAACATTTCAAGATGAAGTACAAAACAGCTTGGCAAAACTATTAAGTACTTCGATTAGATCGAGGTGATGGATATTTTGAGCCAAGAGTTTGACAATCAACTCAAAACTGTGAAATCGTTTCAGAGTTGACTCCACCCGGAACACCACATTGTATGGTGTGTCTGATAGGAGGAATTGAACCTTGTAGGACATGGTTCATTCGATGATGTGTCAATTTGACTTTCCTATTTCCTTTTGATTATATGCATTAGAAATAATACGGTTACACTGAATTGAGTCCTTACTAAATCGGTTCCTAAGACCCCACATGAGATGTGGCATGAAAGAAAACTTAGTTTGTCTTTCATGAAGATTTGGGTTTGCAAAGCTTATAAGAAGAGACTTGTCTCTGATAAGTTAGCACCTAAATCCGACAAAGGTTATTTTTGGAAATTAATCTTACAACCGCAAAGAGAACAAAATATTTGTTGCTCTATACGATTCGTTTCTTGAGAAATAGTTTCTCAATAAAGAATCTAGTGGGAGTAAAATTAATCTTGAAGAAGTTCAAGCA
This sequence comes from Adenophora triphylla var. japonica, assembly GCA_022495995.1. NCBI lineage: Eukaryota > Viridiplantae > Streptophyta > Magnoliopsida > Asterales > Campanulaceae > Adenophora > Adenophora triphylla. Next base: position 124,035 of record JAFEMH010000594.1, on the reverse strand, counting down.
CCCGAAAATAATATGGAACCAAGATTAGAGACGGAACCAAGTTCACAAGGAGTTGTGGAACCGGTTCAAGATGCAAAAGTCCATCGTAGATCGGATAGGTTACGATCCAAACTCAAGAAATATTGATTTCTCGTATCGGAAAGTAATAAGGTGGAAGTCACTGAGAATGATGATCCTACTTCCTATCAAGAAGCGATGTCCTCTCCTGATTCGGAAAAATGGCAAGAGGCCATGAAGTCTGAATTACAATCCAAGGCTGATAATCAAGTTTGGAACTTGATTGATCCACCTAAAGGTGTAAGAACTAAAGGTGCAAGTAGGTCTTCAAGACTGACATGGATGGGAAGGTGTATACTTTCATGACTAAAGATTGTAGCAAAGGGATTTATGCAAATTCATAGTATCGACTATGTTGAAACCTTTTCGCCAGTTACAATGCCAAAGTCTATTAGAGTTTCAATTGCCATTATCGCATATTGTGTCTGTGTGATATTACAAATGGATGTCATACGGCTTTCTTTAAATGGAAAGATGATTAAGGATGTGTATAGTACACAACCCGAATTTTTGTCAATCTGAGAAATTCTAATAAAGTATGCATGTTGCAAAGATCCATGAGATGGGTTGAAGCAAGCTTCAAGGAATTGGAATCTTCATTTTAATGAATCGGTCAAAGAGTTTGATTTCATCAAGTACGAAGATGAACCTTGTGTATACATGAAATTCAGTGGGATCGTAGTATTATTTCTATTGTCTTATTTCAATGATATCTTACTCATTGAAAAAACGAAGTTCCGACACTTAAGACTGTCAAGTCTTGGTCAAGGAAAGGTTTTTCAATGAAAGATATGGGTGAAGCCAATTATATCCTTAGCATCAAGATCTATAGAGATAGATATAAAATGATAAATTGGTTTGAGTCAAAATACTCGCATTGACAAGGTTCTTAGAAGGGTCTAAGAAAAGTAACTTGTCAATGGGTCATGGTGTTTCTCTTAGCAATACTCATTGTCTTATGACAACTGATGTGCAAAAGGGAATGAATGAAGTTCTATATGCTTCGGCATTTGGATCTGTGATGTAAGCCATGATTTGTACTAGACCCGACGTCTCGTATACTCTAAGCATGACGAGTCGATACCAATCTGATCCTGTTGATAACCATTGAATGGCAGTCAAGATGATCCTTAAGTACTTAAGAAGAATTAAGGATACGTTTTTGGTATTTGAAAGGTTGGAAGATAATCTTGTTGTAAGGGTTACATAGATGCTAGCTTCCAAACTGATAAAGTTAATTTAAAATCGCAATTAGGGATTTGTGTTTATGCTTATTAGAGGTGCAGTTTTGATTGGAAGAATTCCGAGCAGAAAATTGTAGCCAACTCTACTACTAAGGCAGAGTTTTAGCAACATACGATGTAGCTAAAAAAGGCAGTTTGGATCAAAAGTTCATTTAGTATTTTGGAAGTGTTCCAAAGTATCACTAATCGATGGAACTTTGTTGTGATAAATGTGGTGCCATTTTGTGCAAACAATGGAACCAAGGTCACAACAGCGATCCAAACACCCACTTAGACGTTTTTTCAAGAATTCATTAGAATGAGAAGACGTTAAGATATGCAAAGTATCAACCGATGATGACATTAGGGATTCACTTACAAAGACCCTTGCACAGGCAGAAGCATGATGGTCATGTTAGGTCCATGAGTATTTGATACATATATGGAGCCTAGTGCAAGTGGGAGACTGTTGGTGTAATGCCCTAGGCTTTAGTTATGTTTAACTTAAACCGTTATGTATCATCTTTATCCTTGATTATAGAGAATGTTTATTACTTGATTATTATATATTTTGCATATTTATTGTAATAATATCCGTCCCTAATTATTAAGTGAATAATTAGTATAAATGTTAATGGATAATCATATGATGATTATATGCATAGAGATGCACATTAAATTTATGGGTACTTGTTAGTGAACAAGTGACTGGACTTGACCCGTATGAGATTTATGTCATGGTCAAATGTCATAATTAAATCTCATATGGTCACTTCATTTAGTCCCTAGACCTGAGATTATCATGACCTTACATATGATGAAAGTCATGTTTGATTTTAGTCAAACGATATCTTAACACGATATTTATAAAGGCTATCTTTGGCATGATCGGATTCATGATGAGAAGGATGATAAGTCAAGATGGAATTTGTCCCTCGAAAGAGAGATGTTTTGCTTGGGCCCCTCAATGAGTGATAATGATGAAAGTGTATGGCCATACCCCAATACGATTGGATTATCATTATACTCAAGATCGAGAAAGCATTGAACAAATACAAGTTGACGTGGACCATGACTTGTGTTCAATATAACATCGTGAGACAAAGGGAGAAATGGAAGTGTACCATTGGAAACGTGAACTCTTACGTTATATTAATTGGGTAGACATAATGGCTTGCTAGAGTCCGCTTATGTTTTATGAGGATCGATTTGATCGGACTCATTGCCAACATAATATAATCCTATTGGGTCACACAAAATTGGAATGAATTAGTTAAACCAAAGGAAGAAATGATTGAGAGTTCCTGCATATGGCATATTTGGTAGCGCGACAGAACTTGCCAAATGGCACATGTCGCCGCGCGACACAACTTGCCCATAGGCTTCTTGTGGTCGCGCGACAGGACGAGTCCAAGGCGCTTTGACAGATAGTTTCCTAATATGATTAGGAAACAAATACCTATACTAATGTAGTATAAATATTAAGTCTGTGAACCCTAATTGGCTAGCCGAATTTTCTAAGGAAAAATCACAACAAAGGTTTCTCAATATTTCTAAAGTGTGGATACTACTAGAGGGTCTTCGCTCGTACAATGATCAAGGCCTAGAGTTCAAATTGTCCAAAGCAATCTAAAGATTCAAGTCTTGAAGATCGAAGTTTGTGATTCAAAATCACATTGATAGATTGTTCGATAGCTCAAAACGGAAAGCATTTATGGTTGGTAAATTCTATCTCATAGGAATTCAATTTAATCGTATAGAACGGATCTTAGGGCTCTTGGGTTTTGTGTTATTAGATGCTTAATTCCGCTGCGCAAGGACCCATAAAATCCAACACCTTGGTCCGGTGAAAGTCACCCAGTTTTTCAGTGGCATTGTTGGATGCTTGGTGAGGGTTCAGGGGTCGAGAGGCTTGGCTTCTGCTATCCTAATCATGGCGATCACATTGTTTTCGGAGCCCAGGTTAATCATGTTTGGAACCTCCATGACTTCTTCGAAAAGATTCTGTAGAGCGGGTCCAAAGAGAGCATCTTCCACGAATTCTGGTTCCTTCTATCTTGGAGTTACTATTTTGAATGTGGCCTTGGATGCTGTCCCAAACAGTCTGTTTCCCATGAATAGTGTCTCGAGCTGCTCCTCTATGTCTGGGATCCCTTTGAATGAGTACTCATGTTGAACTGTGGTAGCAATTGGTCCAGGTAGAGCAGTGATGTTGAGGAATGCTCCCCTTATCGGATTAGCTTTGAGCCCTCTGAAACGCTTGAGGTCCTGTGCCAGCTTTCCCATCCTTTCTATAGTCTCTATACTGACTTTTCTCATTTCTTTCTCATCTTTATCAGTTCCGCTGTCGGTTCCCTCAATTCTGCTGTCGGTTCCGCTATCGGTTCCCCCAGTTCTGCTGTTGGTTCCCCCAGTTCTCCTGTCAGCTCCTTTGACGAAGTAGCAAGCTAGGTTAAAACTGTAAGGTCGGAGGTTGGGTGTGCCATAGGAGGTTCCCCTTTTACGGGCTGCTGCTTTGGTGCTGGTGATGGGTTGAATTTTACATATATCGTTTACCTATGTTTCCGGATTAGTCACATTGATTTTTGATGTATTTAGATTAGTTTTGATGTTATTTGAGAGACATTTTGTAATGTGAGGTTTTTGTGAGAAACAATGCACTTTGAGGGTAGTTTAGTCTTTTTATTTGTAATTGATTGTGGATCTCATGAGATCGAAGAGTGCAAGGCATCTGTCAATGAAAAAGGCAACAAAATGGCCAAGGTTCAAGTACGGGGTCAAACAAAGTCAAGGGACAAAGCCAAGGTCAAAGCTGAGTAAAAGTTGGGAAATTCTGCACAGAGCACGAGTGGACAAATAGAGCACGAGTGAAGAAGGGACCTGAGCACGAGTGGAGTCAAGGCACAATTCCAGTAAAGATAATCAGAACGACTTGGGAGGAGGAGCACGACTCGTGAGCACGAGTGGGACTGAAGGGCACGACTCGTGCTAATTAGCACAACTCGTGCCAGGACGCGTATTGTGACGTCAGCATGGCGTTTAGAGCAGATTTTTATGGTTTTAAGTGATTTTGTTTCCTAATTAGTGTAGGACTGAATTAGGGAGTATATATACTCCCCTTAGAATACTTTTTAGGTACCTTTAATTTTATTTTCTTGCCTAGGTTTTTGAAGGATTGGAGTATTTTGGATTTTCAAGGTTTTTGCAATTTTTCTAGGTTTGATATATTATTGTTATTCATACTTTTTGATCTTTATCATGAATATGAGTAGCTAAATTCCTTCTTTCATGAATTGGATGTAGTAATTGTTGAACCTCTATGCTAATTTAAGTTTTAATTCTTCCAAACTTTCTCATTCTTATTTGATGAATTAATTATCATTCTTTAATATGTTTTAGACTGTTGCACTACCATGGACGTTTTATTTAAAGTACACTAATTCATCAATTAGGTTGGATTTTGACCTACCGGAATACAAAACAACCTAGATTCATGTATTTCTTGTGGACTTAATGAGTTTCTTGAATGTTGTTTTGACCTACCGGAATCTACAATAAGATAGAAATATTAGGGTTGTAATTCGAACACCAAACGTCCCAACCCTTAATCACGTGAAAGAGTCTTTGAATGAGATTGTTATTTTTATTATCAAAATCATAACATAGAGGGGATACAATTATGAAATCCAATCCGTGAATTCCTTTGATCTGATTAAACCTCTGTTTCTTGTTTACTTGTTTTCTTCAATTAAATAGTTTAATTTCTTGTTTTAGTAATTTAGTTAATAAACCAAATTAAAAACCCCATTTTGTTACTTTCTGCACCACTTGAATTAATTTGTTAATCACACAAGTCTCTGTGGTTCGACCCTTACTATTGTACATTGCTACTTCGGTGACTTGTACACATGCAAGGTTTTATTACACAGTGGAATTTTATGCATCAAGTTTTTGGCGCCGTTGCCGGGGACTTGTTGTGATTTTTAACAAGTTTATTTAATTGGTGCATGTTTGGTCGCCGGTCATTGGATCCTAAGTTGGTTCCTTTGAACGACGATTTAGACCAAGTTGAGAGAGGCATTCCCTCTACTCAAGTGTTCGAAACTGATTCTGAAACTTCTGTCACCGAGACAGAGGTAACTTTGAGTGATTTAGAAACTTCTTCCACCGAGGGAGAAGAATTTGAAGTTGATATGGCTTTGCAAGCACCCACCATGGATGCCTTTTCTAGGCCTCGGGTTGACACGTCTGTGTCATGTATTGTGTTGACTGATGCAACAAAAAGTTACGAGGTAAAAGCCATCTGTTTAACATGATCCCTCAATTTCATGGCCTCCCTTCTGAGGATTCTTTGAATTTCTCGAGGGAATATATGATGATTGTGTCGAGTTTTCCGTTGAGAGAAGGTGTGACTGATGAGCACCTAAGACTGAATTGTTTTCCCTTTGCTTTGAGAGATAATGCTAAGATGTGGCTTATGTTGCTCCCGCCTAGGAGCATTACTACTTGGGATGAGTTGCATGATATATTCCTGAGAAAGTATTTCCCACATGCCACGTTAGCCACCTTTAGACAGAAAATCATTGGGTTCACACAGGACTCATTTGAGGCATTTCATGAAGCATGGGACAGATTTAAGATGCTTTTGGTACAGTGTCCCCACCATAATTTTTCTTTACCATTATTGCATCATACTTTTTATGGGGGGTTGACACAAGCCGATCAAGCTATGGTTGACAACGCAGCCGGAGGCTCTTTAGGAGCCAAATCTGCAGATGAGACCCAAGACCTTTTTGAGAGACTAGCATCTAATTCGCAATAGAAGGGGTCAAGGGGTAAAACAAATAGTGTGAATGGAATAGGGATGAATGATGAGATTTCAAAACAAATTGCACTTCTTAATCAAAAATTTGATAAGTTGGCCATGAGTAGTACTTCCAATTATGCTTCCAATGTGTCATCTGTTGGTAATGTAATGCATGATAGTTGTGTAACTTGTGGTTCTAACACTCACTCTTATGAAGTTTGCCCCACCACTAGCCCCCATTTACATGAGCAGGAACAGGTACAGGCAATGCAAGCATATATGCAGAGGTTCCCGCAGAACAATCCATTTTACAGACATACAATTCGGGGTGGGGAAAGCACCCTAATTTTTCCTGGGGAGGAAACCAACAGCCGAATAAAACTCTCCACCCCCAACCACCACCGCAGGGGCCTTATGAAAGGAAAAGAGAGCCTTGGGAAGAGGCCATGGATCGGATGAGAGCGGAGCATCAGCAAGCTAATAACAATCAAGCTGCTGCAATGAAAAAGTTGGAGACCCAACTGGGTCAATTGGCTGAGCCATTACAGGGACGACAGCCGGGCACATTTCCGAGCCAAGGGGAGCAAGCTAAGGCCATCTTCACCTTACGTGGTGGCAAACATGTATATAATCAGGTAGTTTCTCCTTCTTCTTCTCCTAAACCCCCTGTCGTTGATTCTCCTATTGTGGAAAACCCGAATGGGGAAAATGTGGTTGTTGAGGATGTTGTGTCTGAGGATGAGGGTACCAATGGATTGGGGCAAAATATGAATGTTGAGACTCCGAACCCCAAGCCATATGTACCCCCCGTTCCTTTTCATGGTAGAATTTTGAGGAACAAACTTGATCACCAAATGAATGAATTGATTGACATGTTTTCAAAAGTTAATATAAATTTTCCTTTGTTGAATGTGATCAAGAATGTTCCTGCGTATGCAAAATTCTTTAAAGAAATTAATTCCAAGAAAATTCAGTACGGGAAAGATGAGAAATTGGTTTTGGGTGAGAGTGCGAGCGCGGTGGTCAAATATAGTCTTCCACCGAAAATGAAAGACCCCGGGAGTTTTCTAATTTCCATTACTTTGGGAGATGCTCACACGGTGAAAGCTATGCTTGATCTCGGGGATAGCATTAATTTGTTACCCTATTACATGTACCTTGAGTTGGGTTTACTGGAGCTAAAACCCACTATGATGGCCCTACAACTTGCTGACCGGTCCATTAAAAGACCATTGGGCATCGTAGAGGATGTTTTAGTTTAGGTTGGATCATTGATCATTTCAGTAGATTTTGTGGTTCTAGAGATGCCTCGCGGTGAGGGTAGTCGCCGTGATTCACCCATATTGCTTGGGAGACCATTCATGGAAACGACCAACACCGTGATCAACGTTTGTAATGGTACTCTATCCATGACCATCGCAAATGAAAAGATTGAAATAAATGTTTTTGACGCAATGAAAAATGCGGTGGGTCATGATGAGTCTTGCATGTTTGTGGATGAGTTTGATGAGGTTGATGATTGTGTGCGTGAGATTTCTTGGCATGAGAGGGATTTTGAGGAGTTAGAGTCTTTGATGTTAATGGGCGGTGAGAAACCTAGGGATAATGCGGATGCTCAACTGATGGCTGTGGATAAGGCCGACGAGCACCATCCTAGTGATGGCCCGTTTCACCCCCTAGGTCACTTCAATGAGAAGTTGGCGCCCTCTATTGTGATTCCCCCGGTCCTTGAGATGAAAACTCTCCCTTCAAATTTAAAATATGCATTTTTAGGAGAGGGAGAGACTTTGACTGTTATCATTGCATCTGATTTGTCCACTGAACAAGAGGCCCAATTGATTGCTGTTTTATGTGAGTATAAAGAGGCCATTGGGTGGACATTAAAAGACATTAAGGGAATTAGTCCCTCGATGTGCATGCACAAAATTCATCTCTTGGATGGTGCTAAGCCATCTAGGGAGAGACATAGAAGGCTAAATCCTCACATGGAGGAAGCTGTGAGAAAAGAGGTCCTTAAGTTGCTAGATGCGGGTATTATTTACCCGGTGGCCGAAAGTGAATGTGTAAGCCCGGTACAAGTTGTACCAAAGAGATCGGGCATTACTGTTGTTCAAAATGAGAAAGGTGAGGATGTGCCAATAAGGGAAGTGACTGGTCTTAGGAGGTGTATTGATTTGAGAAAATTAAATGCTGCGACCAAGAAAGATCACTTTCCCTTGCCTTTTATTGATCAGATGTTAAAGAGGTTGGCGGGTCATTCTTACTATTGTTTTCTTGATGGTTTTTCGAGGTATAATCAGATTGCCATAGCCCCTGAAGATCAGTCCAAAACCACCTTCACGTGTCCTTTTGGCACATATGCGTTTAGGAGGATGCCCTTCGGGCTTTGCAATGCACCTGCGACATTTCAAAGGTGTATGACCTCCATTTTTTCGGATATGTTTGAGAGGTGTGTTGAGGTATTCATGGATGATTTTTCTGTTGTAGGGGAAAGTTTTGAGGGGTGTTTAAAAAATTTGGCATCTGTGTTGAAAAGGTGTTGTGAAACCAACTTGACTTTGAGTTGGGAAAAGTGTCATTTTTCTTGTGAAACATGGTATTGTTTTGGGGCACATTGTGTCAAGTAAGGGGATTGAGGTTGATAGAGCTAAAATTGATGTGATTGCAAAGCTACCTCCCCCGAATTCGGTCAAGGGTGTGTGAAGTTTCCTTGGGCATGCGGGTTTCTATAGCCGATTCATAAAAGACTTCTCAAAAATTTGTAAGCTTTTATGTAATCTGCTTGCCAAGGATACGGAGTTCATTTTTGATCAAGAGTGTGTGAATGCGTTTAATTTGCTTAAAGAGAAGTTGACTTGTGCCCCCATTCTTTCTAGTCCCAATTGGTCTCACCCTTTTGAGATCATGTGTGATGCCTCGGATTTTGCTATTAGGGCTGTTTTGGGATAAAGGATAGATAAATTACCTTCCGTCATCCATTATGCAAGTAGAACACTTAATGATGCACAACTGAATTACACCACCACTGAAAAAGAATTTTTGGCTGTTGTGTTTGCTTTGGAAAAATTTCGTTCTTACTTGCTTGGGTCGAAGGTAATTATCTATTACGATCATCTTTGCTTTGTGCGATATTTGCTTAATAAGAAAGATGCTAAGCCTCGGTTGTTGAGGTGGATGTTTGTTGCTACAAGAGTTTGATGTCGAGATTCGGGAAAAAAGGGGACCGAAAATGTGGTGGCGGATCATTTATCGAGGCTTGAGGACTACTCGTACCTTAATGTTGAGGAGAGTGTGATTAGGTTAATGAAAATTTTCCGGATGAACAACTTCTTGCTTTACATGTCCAAGAGCCTTGGTATGCCGATTATGTCAATTATTTGGTGTCTAGTATGTTTCCGCGATTTCACATCCGAGCAAAAACGTAAGTTTAAATTTGATGTGAACCACTATGTTTGGGATGATCCTTATTTGTGGAAAAGGTGTCTGGATGGTTTGTTGAGGCGATGTGTGCACGAACATGAGCAAGAGAGTGTGCTAAGGTTTTGTCATGAATTACAATGTGGTGGGCATTTTAGTGGTCAAAAGATTTGCTAGAAAGATTTTCAAGCCGGTTTCTATTGGCCCACCATATTCAAAGATGCTCATGTGTTTTGTAAAAAGTGCGATAGATGCGAAGAATTTGGTGGCATAGGAAAGAGAGATGAGATGCCCTTGCAAAATAATTTGATAGTTGACATATTTGATGTGTGGGGCATTGATTTCATGGCCCTTTTCCCCGATACCATGGTTTTCTCTACATTTTGGTGTTTGTTGATTATGTGTCCAAGTGGGTGGAGGCTATTGCCACCCGTACTAATGAGGCTAATGTGGTTTCCAAGTTTGTTGTTGAGAATATTTTTAGCAGGTATGGAGTACCAAGGGCTATAATCACCGATCAAGGGACACACTTCACCAACAGAATGTTCAATTCGGTGTTGAAAAGGTATGGGGTTGTGCACAAATTAGCTACAGCTTATCATCCCCAAACCTCGGAACAGGTGGAGGTGAGTAATAGGCAAATCAAAGGGGTTCTTGAGAAAACTGTGCGTCCTAATAGAAAGGATTGGGCAATGAAGTTGGGTGATGCATTGTGGGCGTATAGAACGGCATACAAAACCCCTATTGGTATGAGCCCTTACCGGATTGTGTATGGTAAGGATTGTCATCTTCCGGTGGAATTACAACATAAGGCATTTTGGGCGGTGAAAGAGTTGAACATGGACATGGGTTTAGCGGGTGAGAAGAGGTTATTGGCCCTTGATGAGCTTGAGGAGTTGAGACAAGAGTCGTATGAGAATGCCAAGCTTTACAAGGAGAGAACCAAACGGTATCATGACAAGAACTTACGGCCTAAAAATCTGAGGCCGGGAATTAAGGTTCTCTTGTTCAACTCTCGATTGAAGTTATTTTCGGGTAAGTTACGCTCCAAATGGTCGGGACCGTTTGAATTAGTGAAGATATTCCCACATGGGGCGGTGGAGCTCAAAGATTTACACAATGGCACTACATTTAAAGTGAATGGGCATCGTGTGAAGCCTTACTATGAAGGTATGGCTATGGTGGATAACATAGATGTAATTGAGTTGAGGGAGCCGGATATCATTGACTAATCTCTCCAAGGCATGACGTCGAGCTTACCGACATAAAACAAAGCGCTGATTGGGAGGCAACCCAATGTAGGTAACATGTATTGCTTTCGGTATTTTTGTTTCGGTCATTTTTCATCTTTGCATTTTGAATGTGTTGTGTGTTTAGTGGTTCATGCCATGAGGACATAGCATTGTTTAAAGTGTGGGGGTGGAGGTATATATATAAAAAAAAAAAAAAATCATTACTTTTGGGTGTTTTTATCTTTTTCTTTGTGAACGTGTCGAACTACGGTGACCTGAGCCTATTCTTGTGGGTAGTCCGCCCATATTAATGGGGACGTAGGCAACGAAAGTGCGGTCAAATTTTGAGTCAATTTTTAGTTTATCAACAGATTTTATGCTTGGGGCGTTGTTTTGTGGTGGTGTGCAGGTAAGGAGCCGATAAAATTCACACTTTTGAGCTGGGCAACCGCCCATGGATATGTGGGCGACCGCCCATGGTCATTTGAAAAGGGAGGGGCAACCTGCTGTATTGATGGGCAACCGCCCAGGAGGTGTTGGGCGACCGCCCACGTTGTTTTGAAATTAAAGTGAAGCTGCTGTGTAGTTGGGCGACGGCTCAGAGGTAGGTGGGCGACCGCCCATGCTGATTTGAAAAATTTGTGGAAACTACTGTTGAGATGGGCAACCGCCCATGGATAGGTGGGCGACCGCCCATGTTTATTTGAAATTGAGGGTGCTTGTCTGTCGAGGTGGGCGACCGCCCAGGAGTATATGGGCGATGCACTGTGGCCGATCGGGATTAAGAAACGAAAAGGTCGCGCACGGGGCGACCACCCAGGGGGTATGTGGGCGACCGCCCACGTCTAATTTCAGGCATGCATTTTAACCCTAGGCCGCCTCTCTCCTTTCTCTCTCTAATTTGAAAAAACTACACTCTCTCTCTCTCTCTTCAAAGATCCGCCCCCCTTCACCCTCTCTCTCTAAAATCACTCCTTCAAACACCCAAACCCACTACCCAAAACCCCTATTTGCTTACTAAATCACCTTTCCCTCACCATAATCAATCCCCTACACCCAAAAATTTAAACCCACATCACCATTGTTGAAGCAAGAAGCTTGAGAAAATTGGCAAGGGTGCAAGGTTGGATTTTGAAGCTCAAAGTTGAGAAATCGGTGTGTAAAGCAGTGATTCAAGGTGTGTGGTTTCTTGCTCCGGTCACCTTCTTCGATTCCGGCGAGATTCAGGCCATCTCCTCATGATCGTTCCGGCGAACTATTCCGGCAAGTAAGAATTCATCCTCCTCCTTTAGTGCCTTCTTTGTGCAAGTTTTTGTGGATTTTGAAACAAAATGCCAAGGCAAAGAAATCCCCCTGTCCCAGAAGTTGCCTTTGATGCAACTAGATTTGTGGGTAGCAAGGCACAAGTTTTTTTTGAGAAACATGAAAATAAGGCTTTTGCTATTGAGAATGAGTTTAAATATGAGGAGCTTGAGTTGGATGACATTTTTCAACATTATGGGTGGGCAAATTTGGCAAAGCGACCAGAAAATAAAGGGTCGGCATTATTGGTTAAGGAGTTTTATGCCAATGCATTTGAAGCAGGGAGTGTGAGGAAGAGTGCAATTGTGAGAGGAAACAATGTGTGGTATTCCGGTGATGATATTAACAGATATTATGGAATGGTGTCTCCTGGACGTGAGAACAGTGCTTGTACCTACTATTCTAGTGCTAAGATTATGGAAGGAAACGTAGCGGATAATCTTGATAGGTTAGCCCCATATTTTGTAGACATTGATTTGACTTTGTTGAGGAATGGTAATGTGATGAAGGCATGGAATTTGAATTTTAGGATGCGGGCTTTGCATCGGTTCATCTGTGAGGGCATTATGCCTACATCTCATTATGGGGATGTACATTGGAGAAGAGCCCTGTTGATGAATATTGTGTTATCCGGGCAGAGTTTCAACACCGGATTGACAATGTCTTTGGAGATAGTAAACACTTGCAAAAGTATGGGGAGGTGTAATTTTAATTTTCCATTGTTGATTTCGGCCTAATTGAGCGAGCGGGGTCAATTTTTCCCGTCTTCGGATTGTGAGGGACCTTACTTCATACGGGGCTGGCCGTGAGCAACAAGACGCTCACAAACAAAGGACACACATTGCAGCCCGGGTGAAGGGTCATCGAGAGGGAGTAGAGAGAGAATTGTTGATGAGGAGATGGAGGAGCAGGAGTTCACCCCCAGAGGCCGCATATTACATGGCGGGCCACATGGATGCTTTGGCTGGAGACATTAGGGAGGCTGCGAGGCCGGTTTGATTGTTTTAGTCGAGACTCGACTAGCATGGAGGAGGGTCGAGGCGGATGCGATCTCGGATTACGGAGGACCTTTATGCCTCTAGTATGTGGAGGCGGCGCATGGAGGATGAGCGAGATGGCCATCTTTCGGGATATTCGGGACGAGACTTCCACCACCTCCGTTGCCGCAAAGACATTCCCTACCATCCCCCACGCATCGGGACCCACAACAGATGGAGGGGTGGTCATCTTGGGATGAGCAGCAGCAGCAGCCAGCAGTAACCCGGCACGAGCGGGAGTAGCTCGTTGGGTCCTTGGGACCATTTCTATCGCTGAGCTATGGTTGGAGGTACCCCTAACCCTTTGTGCTTTTGTACTTTTTGTTCCTTTCATTAGGGACAATGAAAGCTTTTAGTTTGGGGGTGGGGTATCATTGTTTGTGCTATGCTAGTTTTAGGATTTTCAGTTTTTATTCATAGTTTTTGTAAAAAAATAAAAAAATTGTGTTCTCTTTATTTTGGGATGAGTTGGCCAAAGTCCATGATGATTGAGTGTTGTTTGTTAATCACCGGTGTTGTCTTGAATGTGGGGATTAGGGTTACATTGAAACAATAAACTATGATTGCACCACCTCTCACTTTCATTTATCATTGGTCATTGTTGTCACTCTAGGTGCCCTTTATGGGATCACTTGTGCATTCTCGGGGTCCCTAGAACATTGTTTGCATGATTGTCAATAACACGTCAATAGGCTATTTTGATATATATGGCTAATTTCTTTCAACCCTTTTGTGTGCCTTGGACTTTCGAACTCAGTAAATAAAATTTATCACTAGAACCCCTTTTGAAGCCGTTAATAAGAATGAAACACGAGACCGTCATTCGCCTTCAGTTGATGCCTCTTTCCCTACCTTTTTCACTTAGTGCTAGGATGCCGTACCTTTATTGGAATGTGAACTAAGGAATGATTGGGATTATGGGTTGAACTTGGGAGATTGGAACGGAATGTACAAATTGTGGTCAAAGTGCGAAAATATAAAGGGGTGTGAAACGCAATGAAGAGGGCGATAAAAAAAAATGAAATAAAATAAAATAAAAATGGTTATATTTGCCCCTCCATTGTGTCAAAAGTTGAAAATTAGACAAGGCCACAGAAAGCAAAGAATTGTGCTCAACCCCATGTTTATTAATGTATGAAAAATTTTAGTTTGGGGGTTGGCACAATGGGAAGTAAAGGGTGAGCGGAGTGAATCATAGTAGTGAGGTCGTACATGTAAAAACAAGGCTTCTTAGTTTCACATTCCTAATTCGTATGTCCTTACCTTCGTTTGTAACCGCGAACCTAGCCATGCGATCCTTCGCACAAATAACACTTAAAGCCATATTTTTCTTTTCATTATCAATTAGCCGGGTTGACAATCGTGTAAACATGCATATGAGTGTCCCTTTGTGATTATTTTTGATACATGTTATATTAGAGCATCATTTAGTGAATCCATAAACAATCCTAGAGTGTGACAATGAGCTACCATACATCACTTCATCATTCAGGCCGCGGTGGAAAATTGTGGGTTTTTGCTTTAAGGTAACTTTAATTCAATGTCCATGATAACACATTTGTGATTGTTTGGTGTAAGGATCTGAGACTTGTTTGGCCAACAAAACTCCCATGGTGAATGGAACATCCCAAAAATATTTTTTTTAGTTGTTTAGTTGTTTAGTTAATTTTTATTGTTTAGTTTAGTTTCATATTTGGTTTTTACTCGGGGACGAGCAAAAGGTTAGTTTGGGGGTATTTGATGGATGTGTTTTTACACACCCATTTCTTATACTTTCTCACTTACTTGGAGTTTGATTTCCCGAGTTTTGTCGTATTTTAATCAATGTTTTTGGAGTTTGTTAAGTACAGGTCTAAACTGCGGGAAGGTGTGAAATAAAGAGCAATTTTGGCGAAATTTGGTGCCACAAGCACCTGTTAGTGATTTGAAGAAGTTCTGGAGCAAGGGAAGTGTCCATTTTCAACTGCTAAGGTGGGCGACCGCCCAGGAAAAGGTGGGCGACCGCCCATGCTGAAGAATTCCCAGGTATTGAAGGCTCTGTGCACATGGGCGACTGCCCAAGGACCAAGTGGGCGACCGCCCAGGTTGAAGGAAGATTGAAGGCAAAACCACTGTACCCATGGGCGACCGCCCAGGGAAAGGTGGGCGACCGCCTATGCCCCCGTTTTCAGAAATTCAGTTTCCTAATTTATGGAAGATTTCATGCCCTTTCCTATTTTTCTCCCCTTCTTCCCTAGTTTAAAATGGACTTCTGCAGAAACAATTAGAATTATGATTTATTTGTTCATTGTAAGTTGAAGGCTATAGAGGATTGAAGGATTGTTTGTGCTTCAATCATTGGTCCAGGTTTATGCTTTCTCTTTTAATTTGTGTAATATTTAGTTGGAACATGAGTAGCTAATTTTCTATTTCATGGATTGGGTATAAACGGTGTCAAAGTTTTATGCTAAATATTTAATTTCAATTTTAATTAATTTCTTGTTCCACAAAGTTGTTCTTCATCTTATTTAGGGTTTTTATTGGATCATTAACGTGAGCAATAATTACCGGATTAAACTTTGTGGATTAAATTCAATCGGTTACGTAATTGTATCGAGAAGGTTTAGGTTCATGTATTCCTTGGATTTTTAATGCAATCTTGAATTATTGGGTGACGTAATTGAAACCCTAGTAATTGAGATTAGAAGAGTTGCAATTCGCACACCAAACCGTCCCAACTCTTGCCTTAGTGAATGAACCCTTGAAATTGATTAAATACTATTTTATGAATAGCATATTACCGCGACACTGTGAAATCCCAATCCGTGAATTATTTTTAATCTGATAAATTCCTTTGATCTTTGCTTTCGTGCTTTAATTAATTGCTTCTTTACGTGTTTAATTGCTTTTCGTCATTAGGTATAAATTAGATCAATTAAAAATCAAACCCCCCCCCCCTCTTTGTTACTTTTTACACCAATTAAATCTACTTGTTAAAATCAACGAGTCTTTGTGGTTCGACCCTTGCTCGTGCATATTGCTACACCGGTAGTGAGTACACTTGCTCGGTAATTTATTACATAGTGGATTTATGTCCATCACTCAATATCTAAATTTTTCGTCAATTAAGGGCTTTTTGACGAATTTTGTTAGAAAACTCAGTTAAGTGACATTTGCCACGTATGTGCTGGACAAGTTGGACTAAATTGAAATGAAAATTAGTTATTAAGGAGTGAAATGTAAATTTTTAAAAATTGATGACCGTTACAAAATATTTTTTTAAAAATAATATTTTTTGAAAATATAATATATTGTGAAAAGCTGTAATTTTTTTATAATTTTTAAAATATGTTATATTTTCAAAAAAAATATTATTTTAAAATACGTAGAATATTATTTTAACCAGTTTTTCCATGGATTCGTTCGAAAATTTCGATTTGAAAATAAATGAATTGCAAGTCGTAAAATATTATTCTCGTCAGACTTAGACCAATGAAAAGTCCTAACCGGAGGTGATGGGTGGGTGCAGGGCGGACGATTTGAAAGCAAATATCTTATTTTTTTATCCTCTTGTAGCTCTTTAAAATAATTTTTTGATTCTGATTGTTTTTTTAAAGAAAATAGTATTTTTTTAAAAATAATTAATTAATTTTAACGTAAATCTTGTAATATTAATTATTTACAATTTTTTTTATATTTAACATAAAAAAATAAAAACAAAGTTGTATTTTTCAAAAAATACTACAATTTATGTGAAAAAAAAAATTATATTTTAGAAAAAAAATACATAAATCTTAAACAATTTATTTACAAAAATTAGTAAAATGGTATTTTACAAGAATTTTTTAATTTGAAAAATATTTTTAAAAAAATTAAAAATTAAAAATGTTTACGATTCATATGTTTTTTTTTCATTTCTAAAATTTGCAATAAAAATTTATTACATTTTTTTAAAATAAAATTATCTTTATTAAATAAAAATTTGCAATTTTTTAAATAAAATTTTCTAAATCAAAAATATTTAAGTGACATGTCACTTACTTTTATTTTTTTAAAAAAAATATTACAAGATTTACGTTAAAAATTAATTAATTTTTTTTTTAAAATATTGTTTTCTTTAAAAATACAATTTATTTGTATTTTTATAACATTTATTTTACAAGATTTACGTTAAAAATTAATTAATTTTTTTTTTCAAAAAATACTATTTTCTTTAAAAATACATTTTTTTTATATTTATAACATTTATTTTAACATATTTTAAAAATTATAAAAAAATTACAGCTTTTCACAATATATTATATTTTCAAAAAATATATTTTTTTAAAAATATTTTGTAACGGTCATCAATTTTTAAAAATTTGCATTTCACTCCTTAATAACTAATTTGCATTTCAATTTAGTCCAACTTGTCCAGCACATGCATGACACATGTCACTTAACTGAGATTTCTAAGAAAATTCGTCAAAAAACTCTTAATTGACGAAAAATTTAGATATTGGGCCCTGATTTGACAAAAAAAAAACATATGGGGCCCCGTTTCGAGAACACCCCCTCGATTTCAGACCCTAAATTGCAATTTCCCATAATTAAAATTACCAATAAAATCATTACTAATAAGATTTTATAAGTAAATTTTGTTCATGTATGTATTTATGTATTAGTATTATTGAAAGGGAATTGTTATTCACCCCCGTAAATTTACTTAATACTTTCGCAATACTATTTTCAAAAAAATGTCATTAATTGAAATGACTTTATTACCCTCACTAATATATTGCCCACCACTGCTCACCACCATCCACTCCCGCAACCATCCACCACCGCCACCACCCATCGTCGCCATCGTCTCTACTGTCACCACTGCTTACCACCACCCTCCCATTCTTTCCTCCTCAATCATTTAGAATCCAAACAACAAAACAATGAATTAATCTTATTGTAAATTCAAGCAATAATCATTACCAAAAATCAAAGATAATTTTATTTAAAAAAAGAAACCCAAATCTGGGTTCTTCCCTTTTTCCAATTAAAAAGAAAAATTCAGATCTTGGCTGCTTGCTTCGATTTCGAGATTGAGAGAGAGAAAGAATGTAAGGGGCCGTTTGGTTCGCGGAATTGGCCATTCCGGCGATGGAATGGAATGGTCAATTCCGTTTGACCCATTCCTTCGCCGTGTTTGGTTCAAAATTTCCATTCCTCCAGATTGATCAATTCCTTGGCTTGATGGAATTTGCCATTCTCTCCAAATATGGGAGGAATGGCCAATTCCCTTGGCAATGGAATTCAAAAAAAAAAATATGACCAAAATACCCCCCACCTACCCCCAACCCCCTGCCTACCCCCCCAATCCAGCCCCCACCCCACCCCTCACCCCTTACGAATTTTTTTTTGCATACCCCCTGCCTACCCCCCATCCAACCCCCACCCCACCCACCCCTCCCCCCTCCCACAATTTTTTTTTGCATACCCCCTGCCCCCCCAATCCAGCCCCCACCCCCTCCCTCCCCACAATTTTTTTTTTTTGCATACCCCCTGCCCTACCCCCCTGTAAGTGCTCCAATTTGAGCTTGTTAGAATTTTCGTTAGAAAATTAACGAAAGTTATAACATTTCTAACAATTCCTAATAATCCTAACCTTTCTAACAAAGTGAGGGTAAAATGGGCATTGTTATTTAAGGCTAAATCTCAAAAAGAATCTCAAAAAGCAAAACAAAAGGAATAAAACCACAAATAGCAATGGCTGGAAACACAAAACTGGCTGTTAATTTGAAATTTCAAAAAGAT
Source organism: Adenophora triphylla var. japonica (assembly GCA_022495995.1). Lineage (NCBI taxonomy): Eukaryota > Viridiplantae > Streptophyta > Magnoliopsida > Asterales > Campanulaceae > Adenophora > Adenophora triphylla. Next base: position 105,194 of record JAFEMH010000594.1, on the reverse strand, counting down.
TATTCCTCTTGTCCAAAGCCCGAAGCCGCATTTAATGAACAAAGGCACGCCGCAGTCCCGTCCGCGCGGATGGGATTGCAATTTCCAGAGGGCTATAAATTGAGCCCTCCAGTCACAAAAATAGGGAGCCACAACACATTTTGCACCGAACCTCTGGCGAAATATAGAGAGAAAACAGTGAGAATTCACTTGAATTGTCACCATTTTCTCTCCAATCTTTCCCAACTCATACTCATCCACTCACTCTCATATTAAAGCCCTAAACACTCATACACTCAAGCCAAACACTCAAGAACACAAGGAAGATTGGTAAACCCTCCTCCTCCTAACCCTAAATCTCATCCATGCATGCATCTTCAAACTACAAAATGTAGTTCCTTCATCTTCTTGCTTTAGATCTAAGAAGATCACCATGGAAGACCATCTCCATGGATGATCTTCTACAAAGATCAAAAATTATTTTCGAGTTCTCTTATTTTCTTGCAAAGAAAACTCATTTTCAAAACCCTAAAAACCATTTTCAAGCATAAAATCTCATTTTCAAAGGATAAAAATCCCCTTCCCAAGCAAATGAAATGCTTAGTCCTAATGTACCCCAAGGATGGTTTGGTATAGTTGATTCACCACTAAAATGTCTAGTGATCACTAACCAAAACCTAGGGAAATGGGGACAATCATGGATGCAAAATCCCCCTTAAAATCATATTTTCTTTCTTGAGAAGTTGCTGTCCAGTAGCAATTTTCCCAGACCTCAGTCCATTGTCTTAATTTTTGGACACAGATGAACTTGGAATTTGGTATTGACTACAAAACACTTTTTGTAGCCAACATCCAGAGCTTTCCAGACATATTTTTACTTTATTTTTTGGGTGAGTAAAACTCCTCTTTTCAAATTTTCTTTCAGAGGCTAGTTCATCAGCTTCTGGGAATCCAGATCTCATATCTGAGGTTTCCAGAAGGTTTTTACCCCTCAAATCTTCTCCAAAATGGAAAATTCCTTCGCACAAACCTTATTTAAGGTGTCTAGAACAACTTTCATTCTCTGAGTTTATCCAGATTATGAAGTTTTAAGACCCTTGAATACATTTCAAAATCAAAGGTCCACTGCCTTTTTCATTCTGGCAGAAATGGCTCTCAACTTCAAAAGGTCTTTTGAGTACCAAATCTCAATCCAAAAATCCCCCAAAAAATCATGGGATCAGTTTAAAGTCTTGAAAAGATATCCCTATTTTTACTTTTCTGAGTTTCAAAGTATTTTGGCCAAAACACACACACACACACACACAAATGATTTTCAGCTTGGAAGACTCGTTTTACGAGGCATTCCGGGTGCACACTAACGTCCTTCCCGGCGTGTAACATGACCTCCGAACCTAAATCTCTGATCTCGGGCTTTTTTCAAAGTTTTGGCCCTCAAAATTAAAATGGCGTGGCGACTCCGTTTTCGTTGATTTTTTCAAACAAAAATGGGAAAATTTTCGGATACAATCACACATCATCACAGTGGCGACTCCGCTGGGGACTAAGCTTTTTTTAAAAAAAATGGTATTTGGTATATTGGTGGAAACCACTAAATTTCCCGTTATCGCCTCCTAACACGAGTCGGGGATAAATTGTGGTCTAACAATCCCACGTACCGGTATCACCGTTTTCAAAAAAAAAAAAAGCTTTTGAGGGTCAAGCTTCCGTCCCGGCTTTGAAAATCATTTTTGTGTGTGTGTTGATTTTTGCACAGTTTTCATGTTGTTTTGGCCGCCTCGGAGAAAGTCAAAATTTTGACTGTCGGAATAATGTCCCTAACTGTCGGAATTTTCGTGCTTACGTGCTTATGTGCTCATTAAAATTTCAAAAAAAAAATTCAAAAAAAAAAGATTTTCAAAAAAAAAGAAGAAGAAAATTCTCAAAAAAAAAAAAATCATGCATCATATTTTTAAGACACATAAAAAAATTTCTATTTTACTCAGAAAAAGAATATAGACTGCTTGCACACTACGCGCACGAGACCGTACACTGCACACTACGTCCTTAACCCGGGGAAATCCTTGTCGCGGTCCGTTTGGTCTTATTACGCCTCTCGGATGAGCACAGGACTACCCAAACATCCCATGGAGCCTCGTGTCGACCATGCACTTGTCCGTGACACACTTTGTCCGAGACCCGGTTGGTTTTTAATCTGGTCCGTGTCATGCCCTGTCCGTGTATAGACCTTTCCTTTCAAGCCTTTGTCGGCATACCGACTCAATATCTTTCGGGGACCCTAATCAGTCGAAGTTCGCCGGTTTTCCGCCGCAGACTTTGACCAAGATATTGACCGGCGCCTTGACTTCGGCTCGATCGGCACAAATTATACACGACTCCCAAAGATTGACACCGAGTCATCAAGGATTAATGAATATTCCATGCCTAATTACGGCTTAGCCGACGACAAGTCAAGATCAATTGTGGACGCTTATCGGTCCAAATCATGCCGACTTTTCGTCGAGCTCCTCGGACATGATCTTGACTTTTGACGTCGCCTTTGTCGGTAATTTACATCGAATGCTCGTTAAGACTCGATTACCCGCCGGACTTTAGGATCGTTTTCTTTCGGTCGGTGGGACCCGCTTGCCCTATAGGACCCTCGCCCGGGGGTCCACCCTGGGAGGTCAAAATACAGGTGAAATACGAGGGGCTTATAGACGTAGTGACGGGGCCCACTGATCCAGGAATCAGAGTAGTTTGCGAAAAAGAAGAGCAATCTTTTCCAACCGATTAGGTTAATAAAGCATGTTTTAAGTAAACATGAACAAATAACTGCATGTTGCATGAGCCTAAAGCCCAAACGCCTACCCTCCTTCCATTCCCGGACATCTGAACCCTCGTGTCTTTCCCCCGCAGCTCCGTACAAAGCTTGGTTTCGGGCACCGGGTCACCGTTTGATCAGTTGGGAAGAGTCAAGCGCATCGTCAGCTTCACCGTTTGTTCCGACTCCGGGTTTCAGAATGTCTGCATCAGCCGGTAATGATGGGGATAACGTTGCTCCGTCCTCCAAAATCCCTCGCAGACCAGTGTGGATCCGGTTGGTAGAACAGATGAGACTTCGACATGAGGCTCAAATTGATGACCTGCGGGGTTGTCGCAAGTCATGGTTTGACTATCGGTCTCAACTCCGATGGCACTTTTACCGCAAAGAAGGAAGAGGGTTCTCCCCTCTTCTTAATAGTCCCTGATACATCAAGATGCTACCCCAAGATTCCTATGTTTCCACCGCCGGACTCTGCCCGCCGACTTACAGGGCAACTAGCCCCCAAACAGCGATCGGGGACGAAAGAGTTCGGTATACTTGTCGGTTGTCCCCTCTCAAAGTGATGATCCCACAAATATCGGCTGAGTGATGAAAATCAGGAGACAGTTGAAGAAATATGGTCAGCCATTAAAGCCCCGGAAGAACGCCGCAATGCATAAGCAGTTCGGATGGAAGAGGCCACACGCCACTTCGGGACCTTAACAATATCCCAACTAACTCGGGGCTACCCTGAAGGACAAACATGTGCCCGTTCCGGGACCTCAATATCTCTCATTATCCGGCAGAGTCCAATCACTCGCTACCAGATGAGCCCAGCAGCTGCATCCCCTGACCCGGCCCACTCAAAGTCATTCCAGGACCGCTCAACTCGAGGTCCCAAATCCGCCACCAGTAGTAGAACACATTTGGTGGGATATTTGTGACTGTCCCGATTGCCTTGAAAGGGACTATCAGACTGGATACACGAGGACCGTCCTCCTAAGAAAAAGAAAATTTCCTCCCAAAGAAAATTGAAGGAGAGATTCGAGGCCGGTGATAACGGTGTGGGAACGCTCGGGGAGCCATCTCGAGGGATTTGATTATTATGTACTCTACTCCGGTCGGTCTTCCCCAAAAGCAAAAAGGGGTAAAAGAGCGAGAAAAGCCTTGCCAACGACAGAGTTGAGACTTTCGGATACCAGTAGTGCTGCAGAACGTAAGTCCAACCCCTCGTGGTCGCCCAAGGTTCGCTTTGTCCAGCTTCCCGAGTATACACCGATGAAGAAAAACCGACGCTGGTCTGGCGTTCCCACTCAATCAACATGTTGACTGGAGATGGCAACCGCCACAAAAGGCATCGGTATAACCCGGGGGCTTCGGCAAAGACTCTACCTCGCAAGAAAAAGGCGCGAAGTGACTGGCTTGATGACTCTCCATCCCGAGACAAGGACCAAATCTATGATCCTCACCTATATGAGAGTATGATCACCTTCTGCGATGAAGATTTGCCAAGAGATGTCTCCCAACACAATGAAGCTTTGTACATCACTATTCGGCTCAACACCATGTCACTCCCCGGGGTATTAGTGGACAATGGATCATCGGTAAACGTCCTTCCCTCAGATGATGAGGGCCCTCCGCATAAATGAAAGGCGCGTTATCCCCATCTACCCGGATCGTCAAGGCCTACGACGGTTCGTCTCGTCCCATTACGGGGACAGTGACTCGGGAACTCGGTACGAAACCCAAATGGTGCCCGCAAAGTTCCATGTAATGGATATCCTCCGAGTTCACAGCCTACTAGTGGCGCCCTTGGTTGCATCACATGAAAGCCATAGCCTCCACTCTCCACCAACGCGTCAAATTCATCAACCGGCAGGGAGACCTTGAAGTCATAAGGGGTGACGGTTTCCTCATAGGAAACGAAGCGAAACAATAGCCAAGAACGCCCACGATCAAACACCGGGCTACATCCTTCAAGAGGCAAGTCTCGCCGGCATCCTTTGGAATCCGGCGATGCCAACTATGTCGACACACTCAAGCGAGCGAGACTCCGAAGAAGTTCGATTCATCAAATTTAATTGCTATTTCCAACACTTGGAGGCGTCACTTTGGAAGGAAACGCGAACACCACCATGATACAGCACACAAGTCCCCGGTCCTCAATCACAGATTTGTCGGCATTCCAAACCCATTCTTTGGCCTCGCAGCGAGAGATTTTCATGATAAAGTCGGCAAACACCGACAGACTCGGCTCGAATCTATGAACGTCGTGTGGGACGTCCTCCTTGGCGAACTACACTCGCCGAGCCTTTCCGCTCGAGTATGGGACATGAGATTTTTCTAGCGGCTCACCGAGACGCAATACGTCCTTACATCCTGGATTGAGCGGTCGATTGTGGACGAAACGGAAATCCCTGTGATTGAGGAAGATCCCTACATCCACATGCTCGGCTTTCGGACGCCAAACACAATTGATTAGGTCTGAGACAAAGAGATGATAGCAACGGCGAAGAGGGAGCACAGAGACCATGCCTTTCCCGAGTTGCGAAGCCACCGACGCCGATGCCGCTAAAGAATTGGGAAACTCTCTCGTGCCGTCCGCGACCAAAGAGGAAATGATCACCAAGCTTGGATTGGTCCCCCGTCCTTTTGTGTCAACCTTTGTAAAGTCCTCCGAGTCTCTCATTGTTGAGTTCGAGTCTCTCAAATCGTCCGATGGCCTCACGCCTGAAGACTACGAGTCTGTAGCGAACGTTGTATTCCCCTTCGTCTTCAATGAAATGATGAACCTTTACGAGTATCCCTTAATTGCCGCTTTAACTAATGATGAATTAACTAATAATCTAAAAACAGTTAATAACGATTCACTATATGAAGAGGCGTACACATTAAATGAACAATATATCAAAGAAATCTTTAAGCGGTGTTGTCCGGAAAGAGGAAAATCGAGCCCAAGCTGCCGAAGAGATTTTGACGAGTGTGAATTTGGGAACTGCGGAAGAGCCTAAAGAGACGCAGATTGGTGATTTCTTTGAAGGAATCGGAAAGGATGCTCTGCAAAGTCCTGCAAAATCCTCAATTCAAGGAAAGTTGCCCTCTTCATCAAAGAAAACATCATGTGCGAGATACGGGTTGCCCAAAAAATCATCTCGAGATAATGGATCCCACTTCGAAGGGGAATGTGAAAAGCTGGCTGGCGGAATTCCGAATAACCCGTCACAAGTCATCTCCCTACAGCCCCAAACCAACGGAGCGCCGTCGAAGCGGCAAACAAGACTCGGAAAATATCATCCGGAAAATGGCTGTCCAAGGCAGAGATTGGCCCGAGAAGTTACACCTGGCACTCTGGGGCTCTGAGAACATCGGTCGAACGGCAACCGGGGAAACACCTTTTGCCCTCACATACGGAATGGAAGCCGTGCTCCCAATCGAATTGGAAATCCCCTCGCTCCGCGTACTGCTGGAAAGCCAGATCAACGAGGTCGAATGGCTCCAGAGTCGCCATGACGAATTGGCCCTGTTAGATGAACGCCGATTGAAAGCAATGGAACACATCCGAGCCTACCAAGGAAGAATGGCCAGAGCCTTCTGTAACGATGTGCCATTAAAACGGAGTCGCCACGCCATTTTTATTTTAAGGGCCAAAACTTTGAAAAAAGCCCGAGATCAGAGATTTAGGTTCGGAGGTCATGTTACGCGTCGGGAAGGACGTTAGTGTGCACCCGACGCGCCTCGCAAAACGAGTCTTCCAAACATTTGAAATCCTTTTGTTGTGTGTGTGTGTGTGTGTGTGTTTTGACCAAAATAATTTGAAACTGGGAAAAGTGAAAATTGGGATCTCTTTTTAAGACTTTAAACTGATCCCATGATTTTTTGGAGAATTTTTGGGTTGAGTCTTGGCACTCAAAAGATTTTTGGATTTGAAAAGCAATTCTGCCAGAATGAAAGAAGGCAGTTGACCCTTGACTTTGAAATGGACTTAAAGGCTTCAAAACCTCAGAATCTGGGGAAAGTCCGAGAATAAAAGTTGCTTAAAACACCCTAAATAGGGTTTCTGCAAAGAAACTTTCCATTTTGGAAGTAATTTGAGGGGTAAAAACCTTCTGGAAATCTCAGATGTGAAATCTGGATTTCCAGAAGCTGATGAACTGGCCTCTAAAAGAAAAATTGAAAAAAGGAGTTTTACTTACTCAAAAAATAAAATAAAAATATGTCTGGAAAGATCTGGATGTTGGCTACAAAAAGTGTTTTGTAGGAAACACCCAATTCCAAGTTTTACTGGGTCCAAAAAATAAGAAAATGGACTGAGGTCTCAGAACAATGCTACTGGACAGCAAGATGTTCTTGAGGGAAAATGTGATTTTTGGGGGATTTGCATCTATGTTCACCCCATTTTCATCCCTAGACTTGATACCACTACCTTTTTTTGAGTGGTTATCATATTCAAGTCATCCTTGGGGAATTTATGGGGTTGAAACATGTCCTTTGCAAAGGGAAAGGGGGTTTTGTAAAGATGAAACCAAGGAGAAAGAATTGACTAAAGATCTAAAATGTGGACCACTTGAGATGGTCATTCATGAAGATGAACTTCAAGATGACCATCTTAGGTCAAAACTCAAGTTAAACTAGACATAAAATAAGTCAAAGTAAGAAGAACAAGATGATCAAGAGATCAAAAGAGAATTTTAGGGTTTTGAGAAGGAGGGCTTTACCAATGGTGACACCCTATCTTCCTAGGCTTGGAATTTGACTTGAGGAGTATCAAGATTTGGTGTTTGGCTTGAGGAGTATCAAGGTTTGATGTTTGGATTTGTGTTTGGAGTGGGATTGGGAAAGATTCAAGAGAAAATGGTGGCAATCAAGGGATTCCCACTGTTTTCTCTCTATATTTCGCCAGAACTTCGTTGCTATGATCAAATTGTGTTGTGTAAACTGAGAGAGGAGGGTTCAATTTATAGCCCTCTGAAATCCTCAATCATGTCCGCGCGGAGGGTATCGTCAGCGTGCACTGTTCATTAATTACAGCTCCAGGCTTTGGACAGGAAGAAAAATCTTTTCAAAATTCAAATTAATCAGCCAGTTTTTGTTCCAGCAGTTTCTATCTTTGGTTTTTTGGCTTTTTTGAGATTCTTTTCTAGGCTTAACCTTAAGTGGCAATGCCCACTTTACCCTCACTTTGTTAGAAAGGTTAGGGTTTGTTAGGAATGTTAGAAATGTTAAAACTTTCGTTAACTTTCTAACGAAAAAGCTACCAATTCAAATTGGAGCACTTACACCTTCAACAAGAAAGTAAAGCATCGGGAGATCCGAGAAGGTGATATCGTTTTGAAAGAAAAGCCCCCAGTCCGTATCAACCCCCTCGGCAAATGGGAGCCTGTATGGGTCGGGCCATATGTCGTCCAGAAGATCTTCTCCGGAGGAGCCATGCAACTTGCAGACCTCGACGGGAATCCCTTTGTACACCCAGTGAATGGTGACAAGCTGCGCAGATACTACGCGTAAAACAAAAAAAAAAAGAAAAGAAGGAAAAGTGCTAAAAGAGTAATACCCAACTAGGTTGAAAACCCGAGAAGGGCGGCCTAGGTAAAAAACAGGGTTGCACCAAAAAAAAAACACAACAAAAAAAAACAAAGAAAAACAAAAAAAAACAACAAAAAAAACAACAAAAAAACAAAAAAAAAACAAAAAAACAACAAAAAAAAAAAAATCAGGTTGAACTACGAAGACCTGAGCTCCTCAAAATGAGGGGAACGTAGGTAGCCGGAAACGGTTCGGTCTAAAACACAAATAAAAATCATACTTTGGCATCAATACAATTGATCAGACCATGAAAGCGTCTCGAAAAACTCTAAAGCAATTCAAATATTCATTACAAGTTAAAAGCTCTTTGATGAGTCTAAGCCCGATTCATTCCTACAACTGGTAACCTGCTAAAGGAAAACTAAGATACATAATCAAACTAATGTGTCTGCCATGACAAGAAAGGGATACTCGGAAACCTCAGAGTCACTCCAAGCCACTCGTACTGGCCTCTCCCCTCTTCTTCCCCCTTCGAGTCTTTCTCTTCTGAACCGGAAAAATGTCGGTACTCCTCCTACCAAGCTCTGGTATAGGAACAGGATCTATCAAACCAGCCTCTGCCAGGGCCTTAGTAGCCCTAGCGTTATCTCTCATCTCCTGTAGCCTAGCTGATAGCATAGGAGCCCTCCTCTCCTGTCTCTTGACGTAAGCCTCATAGTCGGTCACAGCGTCTCCGCTCCTGTCATGAGGGTTGGCCCTCGCCTCGGCCCTCCTCCTCTCGAAACAGTCAGTCCTCCGCACCCACAATGGCCTCACGCCGTCTCAAAATAGCCACCCGAGTCTCTCCCGGATGCCTCTCATACCAATCCAGGTATCAAGTGGTCAGGGAACACGGTCTCTGACGCTTTGAGAATGACCCGAGGAGGAAAGGCATCATACCTCCATGCTCGGGAAAGAAATGGAAACACCGAGGGATCATCCATAGAAACAGGAGCCACCACCCTGGTGGCTACATCATCAAAGCCCTCCAAAGGAACCTGCTCCAAGCCAAACTGTCTCAGGACTAAAGCCGGAATATAGAAGCTGGACTGAGAAAGCCCCGGAAGCATGACCACGGGAGACCCATCCTGAAGCACCCTGCGAGTCTCCACCCGCCAATGAGGCACCGACCATCTGATATTTTCAGTCTGGCGACCCGCCATCCAACGCGCCCACGAGCCCTGATCATCAAAATCCACATCAACACCCCTTCTGGCAAAAGTCCAAGGCACGATCATATCGAGAGGTTTCCCGAAGAACCACCCCCAAACGCTCCATCGCCCACGGGGTCAAGAGAAACGGGCTGCTCCCGTGCATATACCGCCTTCCGGTAGCTAATCTGTCGAGAGCATGAAAAGTCTCCCCCAGAATCAAAGGAACGACATCTACGCCGGGCGACAGTGAACGACAACATCCAAGCAAGACCGATGGCAAATCCCAAAGGAATAGACCATGAACGGGTGCCAAACATACAAAGTGCAAAGGCATCCCAATAGGCATCATCCACCAAACCTAGGCCCCTAAATGCATCGGGAAGACCGGAAATATCGAAATGATCGGGACCGCGGATCATACCTTGCGCTTCCTCCGGGGAAAGATGAAGGAGGACGCACAATCTGTCAGCAAAAGAAGCCCCTCCGGGCAAAGGAACCGCTATCTCTTCCACCTCCGGACCTCCAAGCAAGGCCCGAAATTCTTCGACAGTCGGAACAATCTCGTTGAAGGAAAGGCAAAAGACATGCCTTCTAGTATCCCAAAATGATGAAGAAGCTCTCAAAAGCTCATAATCCGGAATCAATTCCTTGAGAGACCATAAGCACTTCACCTTGTATCTTTCTTCAAAGAAGAACCTCCTCTCATGCATGATTTCCCGGGACCAATCCTTGAACTTGTTGAAGAATGACATTTGGGACTCTTGGGACAATTTTGATGGAGCTTTTCTAAGGTTTTCCATGGTTTTTTCTCTTTCTCCCGAAAATGGGTGTTGGGATTTGGAGGTTGAAGAGGATATTTGAATTTGAAATAAAGCAAGACCAGGTCTGAACCAAAATTAAAGGACAGTGTCAGATTCCTGTCCTATCCGCGCGGATGAGTCTGCCAAAAAAAATCTTTGCAACAGTCCAAGCTGCTACACCAAAAGAGGAATATTCCGTCCGGTTGCTCGAAACCCGTGCAAAAAAAACCTCCCCAAACCGGTCCATATACCAAACACCCTTGCAAAAAAAAAACAAGGCTCATGCAACACTTTGCATTCATACCGCATTGCATTCATAAAATAAAATCCTAAATTATTACATTCCAAAAAAAAGAGTGTGCATAAAAAAAAAAAAAACAAACAAACATAAATAAAATCCTAAATTATTACATCCAAAAAAAAAGAAAAAAATGTGCATAAGCTGTACAAATCTAAATCTCAATCTCAAATCTCAAAAAAAAAAAAAAAATCAATCGGAGTCTCCAGCGCCCGATGTACGCCCCGGCCCCTCTTGCGACTCGGGCCCGCCTCCTCGGGAGCCACGAAAATCTCGGGCTCGAGAATCGTCCTCGTCTCCGAGAAAGAGGCTCATCGGGACCAACCGGCACGCTACGATAGGGCAAGCCGAGATCTGCGAAAAATCGTATCCGAAGGTGAAGGCGTCGGACTCACACGTACGAAGACGACCCGCCATCTTGCCCATACGTGTCCCTGCCGTGTGGATCCCCGAGAATGACGTGATCCGAAGGCGGCACCGCGCGGGGATCAAGGAGAGGAGACAAAGGAGTCTCGAAGAAGTCTACGAGCGAATAGGGAAGCCTCCCGTCCGACGGGCGCCGCCGTGGTCGCCTCGCTCTAGCCTGAGGAGCCCCGCAAGCGACCATCCTCCTGATGAATCTCTTGGCCCCGATCACCTGCTTCGTCAGCTTCTCGACGACCACCTCCGAAAACTTTACAAAAGCAAAAGCGTCAAAAAAAAAAAAGAAGTGATGCTAAAGATGATGAAACAAAAGAAAGAAAAGAAGGGGAAAAGGTGAAGCCATACCTTCATACCCGGACGAGGCCGGAAAGCTCGTGGAAGTCGCTCGGGCTGAGGGATCTGCACCCTCAATCGGACCCCATCCTGGATATAGGAAAAATCCGTCCGAGGGTACCGCGGGATCCCAAGCCCCTCTCTATCCAAAACCTGAGGCATCCTCAGCCTCCTCAAGACGAATGTCGCATATGGCTCAATCGCCACAAAATCCGAGAAGTGGCCGGCTCGGTAATCATCCCAGTCACGGACCGATCGCTCGGAGTGCATCATATCGGCGGGAGGCTCCACCGGTGTCCTCAAAGGCGAGTTCACGCCATGCCGGCGCGTCACCCTCTCTCCCGAGATAATATGCATCGCAGTCGGACCTCTCAAAATCCTCCGCGCACAGTCCGGATCTCGGCGCCCTTCGGTGCGCCACCTCGAAGCGATCCCGGGGGAAGAATATCATCCCCTCATCTGTCTCGGCCTCCGTCAAAGGAAGGCAATCCGCGTACACGAGTCGTACGCCCCCTGGAGCTTATCTTCTCCCGGGCATGCTTGGACCAAGGCTGCATGGCCGGATACGCCCGACGTACTCCGCCGAGTGCCGCCACATCGTGACATGGAAAAACTCCAACGCCCATACTGCGAAAGGTAAAAATCCAATCAATCCGGTGCAAAAGAAAAGTGCGTGCTCAAAAAAGAGAGAAAGCAAAAAGAGAGCTTATACCTCCAGGGTAAACTCAAAGCGGTACAAGGAGCTCACGGCCTTGGTGTACCTATCGAGAGCAAAGTAAAGCTCGCCCGGCCTCTCCCCACGAGACATCTCCGGCCGTCTCCATGTCCTCCAAGGACCTCAACAAGGCAAAGGCTGCCGTCCCCTCGGCATGTCCAAAGAGCGTGCTCGAAAAAGCAAACCACAAGAAGGCCCTGGCAATCGATCGGCGCCTATCCTCTCCTCCCGGCCTCATAGCTCGCTATGGTCTCCACAATCTTGCCGTAGACCACGGCATACTCCATCCCCATCCCCTTTTTGGGAATAGGGGAAAATCCCAGAAGAGCCTGCAGATCAGCATCGCTGTAGCCATCCCGCCACTCAATGCTGCGTCCATTAAAGGACAGGCCCGTAATCACAGCGTAATCGGAGGGCGTAACCGTAGCCTCGCCCCAGAAGAAGTGAAAGGTGTGGGTCGCGTCCCACCAATGCTGCGCCAGAGCAAACATAAAGCCCTTGCTCTTAGGGAACTTGACCAGTCCCCTCAAGCACTCAACGAACTCCCAGAGCCCCGTCTCGACAACAATCTGTCTCGGACTCGGCAAAGCTCCTCGGCCCGCATCCGGAAGCCGGTCCCACAAGTCAATCACGGACTCCACTGATCCTCGAGTCTTCATTTTGTTCAGCTGCTCCGTCACAAAACGGTTTCCGCCCTGTAAAAAAAAAAAAGAGAAAGTGTCAAAAAAAATTGCATTTGCATTTGCACAAAAAAAAAAGAGCATACACATGCATTAAAAAAAAAAAAAATTTCGACAGCATAACAGCATACAATGTGCATAGCCCCATTTTTCTCACAGAAAAGACAGTTTTCAGCAAATCCCAATGCATTCATCAAAAAAAAAAAAGGGATGCATTCCTACGGAAGTAAAAACTCCGTCCCATTTTCATAAAATAACATGCATATCATCCATCATCTCAAAAAAAAAAAATTTTTGCATACATGCATATCATCCATCTTACATGCAACGGGAGGAAAAATCCGTCCCACTTTTCAAAAAAAAAAATATATATTTATTCTAAACATACATCCCATATTGGCAAAATGCCCATTCTTTCAAAAGCAAAATGCATGCATTGCATCATCACAATTCACAATATTTCAAAAAAAAATGTGGCAAAAATGCCAATTCTTTTCCCAAGCAAAATGCAATTTTGGGATACCCACAAATTCACTGCAACATGCATATCATCAAGATCAATATTCAATTTCGAAGAAAAAAAAATCATCATCAACATGCAAGATTCAAATTTCAAAAAAAAAAAAAATCAAAGTCACAATTCACAATTTTCGAATTTTCACATGCAATTTTCGGATAAAAAAAAATGTGGCAAAAATGTCAATTCTTTTCTCAAGCAAAATGCACATTTTGAGTTACCCATATACTCATTACAACATGCATAGCATCAAAATCAAAATCCAAGGCCAAGAACATGGTCATTTTCGAAATTATCAAAAAAAAAAAAAATCAAATCACCCAAAAATCAATGTCAAGCAAGAAATCGACAAGAGGATCAAGAGGATTCGAAGTATACCGTTCGGAGATGCGGATCCGAAGCCCAATGTTGCCAAGCATCGGGGTAGGGCTCCTCCGCAATCGATTGCGAAAGATTGTAATGTCTCCTCATTCGGACGAGCTCCAATCGCCTCTCCGCTACCGGGCCACGTCCTTGGCCTTGAAAAGCACCTTCCCCGTATTCCATTGCTCAAAAAATCGAAGAAATCGGAGGAATTTTCAAGCTTTTTGAGCAACAATGGCTTCCTTCTCTCGGTTTCTCTCTCTCTGCTCTCGTCTGTTTCAAAACTGAATGGGGAAGAAGAAAAGGGCGTTGGCCCTAATTAATACCCCTGGTTTTCAAACCCTATCCGCGCGGATAGGATTGCAAGGGTCAAAATGACCCTTTTGCCCCTTAAAATTCCAGGACTCTGCAATTCAGTCCCCAACTTGACAGAGTTAACCAAAGTTAACCAAAGTCAGCCCCTTGTCATCAAAATCATCCCCCGGCAGTAAAACGTAAGACCGAGTGCCCCGAGAAAGATAACGAGATCCCGTATCTTTCATCAAAATCTTCCCCGGCAGTCAAACGTAAGACCGAGTGCCCCGAGAAAGATAACGAGATCCCGTATCTTTCATCAAAATCTTCCCGGCGATCAAACGTAAGACCGATCTCCCGAGAAAGATAACGAGATCCCGTATCTTTCATCAAAATCTTCCGGCAGTCAAACGTAAGACCGATCTCCTCGAGAAAGATAACGAGATCCCGTATCTTTCATCAAAATCTTCCGGCGGTCAAACGTAAGACCGAGTGCTCGAGAAAGATAACGAGATCCGTATCTTTCATCAAAATCTTCCCGGCGAGTCAAACGTAAGACCGATCTCCTCGAGAAAGATAACGGATCCGTATCTTTCATCAAAATCTTCCGGCGATCAAACGTAAGACCGATCTCCTCGAGAAAGATAACGAGATCCCGTATCTTTCATCAAAATCTTCCCCGGCAGTCAAACGTAAGACCGAGTGCCCCGAGAAAGATAACGAGATCCCGTATCTTTCATCAAAATCTTCCACGGCAGTCAAACGTAAGACCGATTTCCTCGAGAAAGATAACGGATCCCGTATCTTTCATCAAAATCAAACGGCAGTAAAACGTAAGACCGATCTCCCCGAGAAAGATAACGGATCCCGTATCTTTCATCAAAATCAAACGGCAGTCAAACGTAAGACCGAGTGCCCCGAGAAAGATAACGAGATCCCGTATCTTTCATCAAAATCTTCCCCGGCAGTAAAACGTAAGACCGATTTCCTCGAGAAAGATAACGGATCCCGTATCTTTCATCAAAATCAAACGGCAGTCAAACGTAAGACCGATCTCCTCGAGAAAGATAACGAGATCCCGTATCTTTCATCAAAATCTTCCCCGACAGTAAAACGTAAGACCAATTCCCCAGACGAATACGTCTGATTTTCCCCAGCAAAGGCTAACAAAATCCCCAGCGAAGTTAACGGAATCCCAAAAGCCAACGAAATCTCGAGAAGATCTCGAACTACGAAAGGGCTTGATTCCCACTAGGGATACGTAGGTAGCCTATCATTAGGTCCAGCCCCTCGACCAAAACGGTCACCCTCTCCTTCGGCAGCAGACGAAGTCCACCGAAAGGCCATTTCAAATTAAGGTCCGAGGCGCCTAAAAAGCCATCATCATCAAGGTCCGAGGCGCCTAAAAAGCCATCATCATCAAGGTTCGAGGCACCTAAAATGCCATCTCCAAGGTTCGAGGCACCTAAAACGCCATCTCCAAGGTTTGAGGCACCTAAGACGCTATCACTAGGAAAGCGATAAATCGCAATCATCCCCAACAGAGACCGAAAATGGTCATTCCTATCCCCAGCAGAGCGGATAGCCATCAGACCGAAGATGGTCATCTCTTATCCCCAGCAGAGTTTCTTTCCAGCAAACGACTGTAGAACTCGCTCATCAGGTTCGAGGCACCTAAAACGCCATCATCTCCAGGGTCAAAGACCCGAACTACGGCAGCTTGATTCCCATTCGGGATACGTAGGTAGCTATCGCTAGGTTCGGCCACCCGATCACTCGATCATCCTGCCAAATATGGAGCCTTACTCTTATCGACGACCCCGCTTCCTTCGAAGCGCCGTCGCCGAGGGCTCTGTAAGTGCTCCAATTTGAGCTTGTTAGAATTTTCGTTAGAAAATTAACGAAAGTTATAACATTTCTAACAATTCCTAACAATCCTAACCTTTCTAACAAAGTGAGGGTAAAATGGGCATTGTTATTTAAGGCTAAACCTCAAAAAGAATCTCAAAAAGCAAAACAAAAGGAATAAACCCACAAATAGCAATGGCTGGAAACACAAAACTGGCTGTTAATTTGAAATTTCAAAAAGATTATTCCTCTTGTCCAAAGCCTGAAGCTGCATTTAATGAACAGTGCACGCTGCAGGTCCTGTCCGCGCGGATGGGATTGCAATTTCCAGAGGGCTATAAATTGAGCCCTCCAGTCACAAAAATAGGGAGCCACAACACATTTTGCACCGAACCTCTGGCGAAATATAGAGAGAAAACAGTGAGAATTCACTTGAATTGTTACCATTTTCTCTCCAATCTTTCCCAACTCATACTCATCCACTCACTCTCATATTAAAGCCCTAAACACTCATACACTCAAGTCAAACACTCAAGAACACAAGGAAGATTGGTAAACCCTCCTCCTCCTAACCCTAAATCTCATCCATGCATGCATCTTCAAACTACAAAATGTAGTTCCTTCATCTTCTTGCTTTAGATCTAAGAAGATCACCATGGAAGACCATCTCCATGGATGATCTTCTACAAAGATCAAAAATTATTTTCGAGTTCTCTTATTTTCTTGCAAAGAAAACTCATTTTCAAAACCCTAAAAACCATTTTCAAGTATAAAATCTCATTTTCAAAGGATAAAAATCCCCTTCCCAAGCAAATGAAATGCTTAGTCCTAATGTACCCCAAGGATGGTTTGGTATAGTTGATTCACCACTAAAATGTCTAGTGATCACTAACCAAAACCTAGGGAAATGGGGACAAGCATGGATGCAAAAGCCCCCTTAAAATCATATTTTCTTTCTTGAGAAGTTGCTGTCCAGTAGCAATTTTCCCAGACCTCAGTCCATTGTCTTAATTTTTGGACACAGATGAACTTGGAATTTGGTGTTGACTACTAGACACTTTTTGTAGCCAACATCCAGAGATTTCCAGAAATATTTTTACTTTATTTTTTAGGTGAGTAAAACTCCTCTTTTCAAATTTTCTTTCAGAGGCT
The DNA here is from genome assembly GCA_022495995.1 of Adenophora triphylla var. japonica. NCBI lineage: Eukaryota > Viridiplantae > Streptophyta > Magnoliopsida > Asterales > Campanulaceae > Adenophora > Adenophora triphylla. The sequence goes on along the minus strand of JAFEMH010000594.1, from coordinate 88,291 downwards.
AGTTCATCAGCTTCTGGGAATCCAGATCTCATATCTGAGGTTTCCAGAAGGTTTTGACCCCTCAAATCTTCTCCAAAATGGAAAATTCCTTCGCACAAACCTTATTTAAGGTGTCTAGAACAACTTTCATTCTCTGAGTTTATCCAGATTATGATGTTTTAAGACCCTTGAATACATTTCAAAATCAAAGGTCCACTGCCTTTTTCATTCTGGCGGAAATGGCTCTCAACTTCAAAAGGTCTTTTGAGTACCAAATCTCAATCCAAAAATCCCCCAAAAAATCATGGGATCAGTTTAAAGTCTTGAAAAGATATCCCTATTTTTACTTTTCTGAGTTTCAAAGTATTTTGGCCAAAACACACACACACACACAGACAAATGATTTTCAGCTTGGAAGACTCGTTTTACGAGGCATTCCGGGTGCACACTAACGTCCTTCCCGGCGTGTAACATGACCTCCGAACCTAAATCTATGATCTCGGGCTTTTTTCAAAGTTTTGGCCCTCAAAATTAAAATGGCGTGGCGACTCCGTTTTCGTTGATTTTTTCAAACAAAAATGGGAAAATTTTCGGATACAATCACACATCATCACACCCCCATCCAGCCCCACCCCACCCCTCCCTCCTGATGGACAAAAATCCACTATGTAATAAATTACCGAGCAAGTGTACTCACTACCGGTGTAGTAATATGCACGAGCAAGGGTCGAACCACAGAGACTCGTTGATTTTAACAAGTAGATTTAATTGGTGTAAAAAGTAACAAAGAGGGGGGGGGTTTTGATTTTTAATTGATTTAATTTATACCTAATGACGAAAAGCAATTAAACACGTAAAGAAGCAATAAAGAACGGAAGCAAAGATCAAAGGAATTTATCGGATTAAAAATAATTCACTGATTGGGATTTCACAGTGTCGCGGTAATATGCTATTCATAAAATAGTATTTAATCAATTTCAAGGGTTCATTCACTAAGGCAAGAGTTGGGACGGTTTGGTGTGCGAATTGCAACTCTTCTAATCTCAATTACTAGGGTTTCAATTACGTCACCCAATAATTCAAAATTGCATTAAAATCCAAGGAATACATGAACCTAAACCTTCTCGATACAATTACGTAACCGATTGGATTTAATCCACAAAGTTTAATCCGGTAATTATTGTTCACGTTAATGATCCAATAAAAACCCTAAATAAGAAGAAGAACAACTTTGTGGAACAAGAAATTAATTAAAATTGAAATTAAATATTTAGCATAAAACTTTGACACCGTTTATACCCAATCCATGAAATAGAAAATTAGCTACTCATGTTCCAACTAAAGATTACACAAATTGAAAGAAAAAGCATAAACCTGGACCAATGATTGAAGCACAAACAATCCTTCAATCCTCTAGCCTTCAACTTACAATGAACAATAAAGCATAATTTCAATTGTTTACGCGAAGTCTATTTTAAACTAGGGAAGAAGGGGTGAAAAAAAAAAAATAGGAAAGGGCATGAAATCCTCCATAAAATAGGAAGCGAATTTCGAAACGGGGGCATGGGCGGTCGCCCACCTTGCCACTGGGCGGTCGCCCGTGGGTACAGATGGTTTTGTCTTCAATCTTCCTTCAACACAGGCGGTCGCCCACCTGGTCCTTGGGCAGTCGCCCATGTGCACAGAGCCTTCAACACTTGGGAATTCTTCAGCATGGGCGGTCGCCCACCTTTTCCTGGGCGGTCGCCCACATTAGCAGTTGAATATGGACACTTCCCTTGCTCCAGAATTTCTTCAAAACACTAACAGGTGCTTGTGACACCAAATTTTGCCAAAATTGCTCTTTATTTCACACCTTCCCGCAGTTTAGACCTGTACTTAACAAACTCCAAAAACATTGATTAAAATACGACAAAACTCGGGAAACGAACTCCAAGTAAGTGAGAAAGTATAAGAAATGGGTGTGTAAAAACACATCCATCAAATACCCCCAAACTAACCTTTTGCTCGTCCCCGAGTAAAAACCAAATATGAAACTAAACTAAACAACTAAACAACTAAAAAAAAAAAAAAAATTTTTGGGATGTTCCATTCACCATAGGAGTTTTGTTGGCCAAACAAGTCTCAGATCCTTACACCAAACAATCACAAATGTGCTATCATGGACATTGAACTAAAGTTACATTAAAGCAAAAACCCACAATTTTCCACCGCGGCCTGAATGATGAAGTGATGTATGGTAGCTCATTGTCACACTCTAGGATTGTTTATGGATTCACTAAATGATGCTCTAATATAACATGTATCAAAAATAATCACAAAGGGACACTCATATGCATGTTTACACGATTGTCAACCCGGCTAATTGATAATGAATAGAAAAATATGGCTTTAAGTGTTATTTGCGCGAAGGATCGCATGGCTAGGTTCGCGGTTACAAACGAAGGTAAGGACATACGAATTAGGAATGTGAAACTAAGAAGCCTTGTTTTTACATGTACGACCTCACTACCATGATTCACTCCGCTCACCCTTTACTTCCCATTGTGCCAACCCCCAAACTAAAACTTTTCATACATTAATAAACATGGGGTTGAGCACAATTCCTTGCTTTCTGTGGCCTTGTCTAATTTTCAACTTTTGACACAATGGAGGGGCAAGTATAACCATTTTTATTTTATTTTTATTTTATTTATTTTTTTTTACTGCCCCTCTTCATTGCGTTTCACACCCCTTTATATTTTCGCACTTTGACCACAATTTGTACATTCCGTTCCAATCTCCCAAGTTCAACTCATAATCCCAATCATTCCTTAGTTCACCTTCCAAAAAAGGTACGGCATCCTAGCACTAAGTGAAAAAGGTAGGGAAAGAGGCATCAACTGAAGGCGAATGACGGTCTCGTGTTTCATTCTTATTAACAGCTCAAAAGGGGTTCTAGTGATAAATTTTATTTACTGAGTTCGAAAGTCCAAGGCACACAAAAGGGTTGAAAGAAATTAGCCATATATATCAAAATAGCCTATTGACATGTTATTGACAATCATGCAAACAATGTTCTAGGGACCCCGAGAATGCACAAGTGATCCCATAAAGGGCACCTAGAGTGACAACAATGACCAATGATAAATGGAAGTGAGAGGTGGTGCAATCATAGTTTATTGTTTCAATGTAACCCTAATCCCCACATCCAAGACAACACCGGTGATTAGCAAACAACACTCAATCATCATGGACTTTGGCCAACTCATCCCAAAATAAAGAGAACAAATTTTTTTTTATTTTTTTACAAAAACTATGAATAAAAACTGAAAATCCTAAAACTAGCATAGCACAAACAATGATACCCCACCCCCAAACTAAAAGCTTTCATTGTCCCTAATGAAAGGAACAAAAAGTACAAAAGCACAAAGGGTTAGGGGTACCTCCAACCATAGCTCAGCGATAGAAATGGTCCCAAGGACCCAACGAGCTACTCCCGCTCGTGCCCGGGTTCTGCTGGCTGCTTCTTCTTTGCTCATCCCAAGATGACCACCCCTCCATCTGCTTTGTGGGTCCCGATCTTGTGGGGGATGGTAGGGAATGTCTTTGCGGCGACGGAGGTGGTGGAAGTACGTCCCGAATATCTGAAAGATGGCCATCTGCTCATCCTCCATCTTGCCTCCACATCTTAGAGGCATAAAGGTCCTCCGTAATCTGAGACTGCATCTGCCTCTGACCCTTCTCCATGCTAGTCAGTCTCTGACCAAAACAATCAAACTGGCCTCGCAGCTCCCTAATGTCTCCAGCCAAAGCATCCATGTGGCCCGCCATGTAATATGCGGCCTCTGTGGGGTGAACTCCTGCTCCTCCATCTCCTCATCAACAATTCTCTCTCTACTCCCTCTCGATGACCCTTCACCTGGCTGCAATGTGTGTCCTTTGTTTGTGAGCGTCTTGTTGCTCACAGCAGTCCCAGATGAAGTAAGGTCCCTCACAATCCGAAGACGGGAAAAATTGACCCCCGCTCGCTCAATTAGGCCAGAAATCAACAATGGAAAATTAAAATTACACCTCCCCATACTTTTGCAAGTGTTTACTATCTCCAAAGACATTGTCAATCCGGTGTTGAAACTCTGCCCGGATAACACAATATTCATCAACAGGGCTCTTCTCCAATGTACATCCCCATAATGAGATGTGGGCATAATGCGCTCACAGATGAACCGATGCAAAGCCCGCATCCTAAAATTCAAATTCCGTGCCTTCATCACATTACCATTCCTCAACAAAGTCAAATCAATGTCTACAAAATATGGGGCTAACCTATCAAGATTATCCGCTACGTTTCCTTCCATAATCTTAGCACTAGAATAGTAGGTACGAAACCTTTGTTCTCACGCCCAGGAGACACCATTCCATAATATCTGTTAATATCATCACCGGAATACCACACATTGTTTCCTCTCACAATTGCACTCTTCCTCACACTCCCTGCTTCAAATGCATTGGCATAAAACTCCTTAACCAATAATGCCGACCCTTTATTTTCTGGTCGCTTTGCCAAATTTGCCCACCCATAATGTTGAAAAATGTCATCCAACTCAAGCTCCTCATATTTAAACTCATTCTCAATAGCAAAAGCCTTATTTTCATGTTTCTCAAAAAAAACTTGTGCCTTGCTACCCACAAATCTAGTTGCATCAAAGGCAACTTCTGGGACAGGGGGATTTCTTTGCCTTGGCATTTTGTTTCAAAATCCACAAAAACTTGCACAAAGAAGGCACTAAAGGAGGAGGATGAATTCTTACTTGCCGGAATAGTTCGCCGGAACAGTCACCGGAGATGGCCTGAATCTCGCCGGAATCGAAGAAGATGACCGGAGCAAGAAAATTCACACCTTGTGCAAAGCTTTTACCTTGAACTTCAAAACCAACCCTTGCAACCTTGCTAATTTCTCAAGCTCCTTATGCAAAGCTCAACAATGGTGATTTTGGGTTTATCTCTTGGTTTTGGGTGGTAGGAGACAGTGAGAGGTGGGAGAGGGTGATTTAGTAGGCAAAAATGGGTTTTGGGAGGAGTAATTTTTGGGAAGATGAAGAGAAGGGAGAGTGTGGACGGTTAATTGGGAGATTTGGGGCAAGAATTGAATAGGGAGGAAAAAGGTGTATTTGGAAACTGAAGTGAGGAGAGAGAGAGAGGAAAGGTGGGGCTGGATATGGGAAGTTGGAAAAAGGAATTAATTGAGGCTGCACGGTTTTCGAGCAAGGGGTTCAAAATTTCAACGCCAAATTTTAACGTGGGCGGTCGCCCATATACCCCTGGGCGGTCGCCCATGTGCACAACCTTTTCGTTTCTTAATCCCGATCGGCCACAGTGTCGCCCATATACTCCTGGGCGGACGCCCACCTCGACAGACAAGCACCCTCAATTTCAACTCAACATGGGCGGTCGCCCACCTCGCCTTGGGCGGTTGCCCATCAATACAGCAGGTTGCACCCTCTTTTCAAATAACCATGGGCGGTCGCCCACCTATCCATGGGCGGTTGCCCATCTCAACAGTAGTTTCCACAAAATTTTCAAATCAGAATGGGCGGTCGCCCAACACCTACTAGGCGGTCGCCCACATCGAGATCACATTTTTTGGCTTCTTGCCTGCACATCACCACAAAAACACACCCAAAGCATAATATCTATTTATACACTAAAATTGACTCAAAATTTGACCGCACTTTCGTTGCCTACGTCCCCATTAATATGGGCGGACTACCCACAAGAATAGGCTCAGGTCACCGTAGTTCGACACGTTCACAAAGAAAAAGATAAAAACACCCAAAAGTAATGATTTTTTTTTTATATATATATACCTCCACCCCCACACTTTAAACAATGCTATGTCCTCATGGCATGAACCACTAAACACACAACACATTCAAAATGCAAAGATGAAAAATGACCGAAACAAAAATACCGAAAGCAATACATGTTACCTACATTGGGTTGCCTCCCAATCAGCGCTTTGTTTTATGTCGGTAAGCTCGACGTCATGCCTTGGAGAGATTAGTCAATGATATCCGGCTCCCCCAACTCAATCACATCTATGTTATCCACCATAGCCATACCTTCATAGTAAGGCTTCACACGATGCCCATTCACTTTAAATGTAGTGCCATTGTGTAAATCTTTGAGCTCCACCGCCCCATGTGGGAATATCTTCACTAATTCAAACGGTCCCGACCATTTGGAGCGTAACTTACCGGAAATAACTTCAATCGAGAGTTGAACAAGAGAACCTTAATTCCGGCCTCAGATTTTTAGGCCGTAAGTTCTTGTCATGATACCGTTTGGTTCTCTCCTTGTAAAGCTTGGCATTCTCATACGACTCTTGTCTCAACTCCTCAAGCTCATCAAGGGCCAATAACCTCTTCTCACCCGCTAAACCCATGTCCATGTTCAACTCTTTCACCGCCCAAAATGCCTTATGTTGTAATTCCACGGAAGATGACAATCCTTACCATACACAATCCGGTAAGGGCTCATACCAATAGGGGTTTTGTATGCCGTTCTATACGCCCACAATGCATCACCCAACTTCAATGCCCAATCCTTTCTAGGGACGCACCGTTTTCTCAAGAACCCCTTTGATTTGCCTATTACTCACCTCCACCTTTTTGTCCCGAGGTTTGGGGATGATAAGCTGTAGCTAATTTGTGCACAACCCCATACCTTTTCAACACCGAATTGAACATTACATTGGTGAAGTGTGTCCCTTGATCGGTGATTATAGCCCTTGGTACTCCATACCTGCTAAAAATATTCTCAACAACAAACTTGGAAACCACATTAGCCTCATTAGTACGGGTGGCAATAGCCTCCACCCACTTGGACACATAATCAACAGCCACCAAAATGTAAAAGAAAACCATGGGACAGGGGAAAAGGGCCCATGAAATCAATGCCCCACACATCAAATATGTCAACTATCAAATTATTTTGCAAGGGCATCTCATCTCTCTTTCCTATGCCACCAGTTCTTTGGCATCTATCGCACTTTTTACAAAACACATGAGCATCTTTGAATATGGTGGGCCAATAGAAACCGGCTTGAAAAATCTTTCTAGCGATCTTTTGACCACTAAAATGCCCACCACATTGTAATTCGTAATGAAAACCTTAGCACACTCTCTTGCTCATGTTCAGGCACACATCGCCTCAACAAACCATCCGGACACCTTTTCTACAAATAAGGATCATCCCAAACATAGTGGTTCACATCAAATTTAAACTTACGTTTTTGCTCGGATGTGAAATCTGGCGGAAACATACTAGACACCAAATAATTGACATAATCGGCATACCAAGGCTCTTGGACATGTAAAGCAAGAAGTTGTTCATCCGGAAAATTTTCATTAACCGGAATCACACTCTCCTCAACATTAAGGTACGAGTAGTCCTCAAGCCTCGATAAATGATCCGCCACCACATTTTCGGTCCCCTTTTTTTCCCGAATCTCAACATCAAACTCTTGTAGCAACAACATCCACCTCAACAACCGAGGCTTAGCATCTTTCTTATTAAGCAAATATCGCACAGCAGCATGATCAGAATAGATAATTACCTTCGACCCAAGCAAGTAAGAACGAAATTTTTCCAAAGCAAACACAATGACCAAAAATTCTTTTCGGTGGTGGTGTAATTCAGTTGTGCATCATTAAGTGTTCTACTTGCATAATGGATGACGGAAGGTAATTTATCTATCCTTTGTCCCAAAACATCCCCAATAGCAAAGTCCGAGGCATCACACATGATCTCAAAAGGGTGAGACCAATTGGGACTAGAAAGAATGGGGGCACAAGTCAACTTCTCTTTAAGCAAATTAAACGCATTCACACACTCTTGATAAAAAATGAACTCCGTATCCTTGGCAAGCAGATTACATAAAGGCTTACAAATTTTTGAAAAGTCTTTTATGAATCGCCTATAAAAACCCGCATGCCCAAGGAAACTTCGCACACCCTTGACCGAATTTGGGGGAGGTAATTTAGCAATCACATCAATTTTTGCTCTATCTACCTCAATCCCCCTACTCGACACAATGTGCCCCAACACAATACCATGTTTCACCAGAAAATGACACTTTTCCTAACTCAAAGTTAAGTTGGTTTCACAACACCTTTTCAAAACAGAAGCCAAGTTCTTTAAACAACCATCAAAACTATCTCCAAAAACAGAAAAATCATCCATGAAAACCTCAACACACCTCTCAATCATATCAGAAAAAATGGAGGTCATACACCTTTGAAATGTCGCAGGTGCATTGCAAAGCCCAAAAGGCATCCTCCTAAATGCATATGTGCCAAAAGGACATGTGAAGGTGGTTTTGGATTGGTCTTCAGGGGCTATAGCAATCTGATTGTATCCCGAAAAACCATCCAAAAAACAGTAGTAAGAATGGCCAGCCAACCTCTCTAACATCTGATCAATAAAAGGCAAGGGAAAGTGATCTTTCTTGGTTGCAGCATTTAATTTTCTCAAGTCAATACACATCCTAAGACCAGTCACTTCCCTCATTGGCACATTCTCACCTTTTTCATTTTGAACCACGGTAATGCCCGATCTTTTTGGTACAACTTGTACCGGGCTTACCCATTCACTCTCAGCCACCGGGTAAATAATACCCGCATCTAACAACTTAAGAACCTCTTTTCTCACAGCTTCCTCCATGTGAGGATTCAATCTTCTCTGTCTCTCTCTAGACGGCTTAGCACCATCCAAGAGATGAATTCTGTGCATGCACATCGAGGGACTGATTCCCTTAATGTCCTTTAATGTCCACCCAATGGCCTCTTTATACTCACACAAAACAACAATCAATTGGGCCTCTTGTTCGGTGGACAAATCAGATGCAATAATAACAGGCAAAGTCTCTCCCTTTCCTAAAAATGCATACTTTAAATTAGAAGGGAGAGTTTTCAACTCAAGGACTGGGGGAACCACAATAGAGGGTGCCAACTTCTCATTGAAGTGGCCTAGGGGGTGAAACGGGCCATCACTAAGATGGTGCTCGTCGGCCTTATCCACAGCCATCAGTTGAGCATCCGCATTATCCCTAGATTTCTCACCGCCCATTAACATCAACAACTCTAATTCCTCACAATCTCTCTCATGCCATGAACTCTCACTCACACACTCATCAACCATATCCCACTCATTTATGAACATGCAAGACTCATCATCACCCACAGAATTTTTCATTACCTCAAAAACATTTATTTCAATTTTTTCATTTGCCACCTCCATGGAAAGAGTGCCATTTCCAACATTTATCACGGTGTTGGTCGTTGCCATGAACGGTCTCCCAAGCAATATGGGTGAATCACGGCGACTACCCTCACCGCGAGGCATCTCTAAAACCACAAAATCTACTGGAATGATTAATGACCCAACCTGAACTAAAACATCCTCTACGATGCCAAATGGTCTTTTAATGGACCGGTCATCAAGTTGTAGGGCCATCATAGTGGGTTTTAGCTCAGGTAAACCCAACTCAAGGTACATGTAATATGGTAACAAATTAATGCTAGCCCCGAGATCGAGCATAGCTTTCACCGTGTGTGAATCCCCCAAAGTAATGGAAATTAGAAAACTCCCGGGGTCTTTCATTTTCGGTGGAAGACTATGTTTAACCACAGCGCTTGCATTCTCACCCAAAAATAATTTCTCATCTTTCCCGTACTGAATTTTCTTGGAATTAATTTCTTTAAAGAATTTTGCATAAGCAGGAACATTCTTGATCACATTTAAAAGAGGCAAATTAATATTAACTTTCGAAAACATGTCAATCAGCTCTTTCATTTGTTGATCAAGTTTGTTCCTCAAAAATCTTCCAGGAAAAGGCACGGGAGGTACATACGGCTTGGGGATGGGTTTCTCAACAGTCGCCTCTTTCCCCAATTCATTTGTACCTTCATCCTCAGACACAACTTCTTCCACTATCACATTTTCCACATTGGGGGGTTTCACAACATGGGAATCAACAACTGGGAGTGTAGGGAGAGAAGAAGGAGAAGCTACCTGATTATCTACCTGTTTGCCACCACGTAAGGTGATGATGGCTTTGGCTTGCTCCCCTTGGCTCGGAAATGTGCCATTGTCGTCCCCCGTAACGCCTCCGCCAATTGACCCATTTGGGTCTCCAACTTTTTCATTGCGGCGGCTTGATTGTTGTATGCTTGCCGCCGCTCCGCTCTCGCTCGGTGTTGCTCGGCCTCTCATTTGATCCATGGCCTCTTCCCAAGGCTCTTTCTTCCTCTCATAAGGCCCCAGAGGTGGTTGGGGATGGAGAGTCTTATTCTGTTGATTTCCACCCCATGACGTATTGGGATGTCTCGGTCCCGCTTGCCATCCTTGATTGTAAGTGTTCCCAAAGCGATTGTTGTTTGGTGGGAACCGTTGACCAAATCCTTGCATCGCACTGCACCGCTCGGTTTCATAGCTAAAGGGACTAGTAGAGGGACATGAGTTATAGTCATGAGATTTAGAACCGCATGTAACACAACTATCATACACAAGATGAGCGGTAGAAGGCATAGAAGAAGAAGAAGAAGCATGCAACGAGCTAATTTGTCAAATCTTTGGTTTAGCAATGCAAACTGCTTAGCAATCTCATTAGTCAATCCTACCTCATTTACCCCCCGTGTTGCCCCCCTAGAACCCTTTTGTTGAGAATTAGCACTCAACATCTCAAACAGTTCCTGGCATTGTTGTACAGTCTTGGTACCCAAACTACCTCCAGCTGCATTATCAACCATGGATTGGTATTCAGGGGATAAAGCCCCATAAAATGTTTGGTGCAGCATAGAAGCAGGAAAATTATGGTGAGGGCATTGAATTTGTAACATCCTAAACCTATCCCATGCCTCGTGGAAGGCTTCCCCCGGTTCCTGTGCAAATCCCATAATTTTCACCCTAAAACTTGTCAATGCATCATAAGGGTAAAACTTAGTAAGAAAAGCATCATGTAAAGCATCCCAAGTAGTGATACTACGAGGAGGAAGTAACAATAGCCAAGTTTTGGCTTTGTCTTTCAATGCATAAGGGAAGCACTTCAGTCTCAAGTGCTCCGACGTAACACCCTCCCTTATGGGTAATCCACTCACCGTAGACATGAATTCTCTCAAAAATGCCAATGCATCCTCACCCGCTAAGCCATGAAAATTTGGAGCATGTTAAAATACTGGCCTTTTATTTCATGAGCTAGTGCTGCATCGGGCAACACTATGCACGACACCGATGTGTCGACTCTTGGCCTAGCAAATGCATTCATGGTTTGATCCGCCATTTCAGAATTAAAATTTTCCTCTCCCTCGGTGGAAGAAGTCTCTAGGTCACTTTCGAGGGGATTGCCCTCTGTTAAGTATAAATCTCGTAAATACTGACCCAACCTATTAATGTCGTCGTTCAATGGTTCCAGATTAGGATTCAAAGAACGCCGACCAAGCATGCACCGATTAAAAAAAAACTTGTTAAAAATCACAACAAGTCCCCGGCAACGGCGCCAAAAACTTGATGGACAAAAATCCACTATGTAATAAATTACCGAGCAAGTGTACTCACTACCGGTGTAGTAATATGCACGAGCAAGGGTCGAACCACAGAGACTCGTTGATTTTAACAAGTAGATTTAATTGGTGTAAAAAGTAACAAAGAGGGGGGGTTTTGATTTTTAATTGATTTAATTTATACCTAATGACGAAAAGCAATTAAACACGTAAAGAAGCAATAAAGCACGGAAGCAAAGATCAAAGGAATTTATCAGATTAAAAATAATTCACGGATTGGGATTTCACAGTGTCGCGGTAATATGCTATTCATAAAATAGTATTTAATCAATTTCAAGGGTTCATTCACTAATGCAAGAGTTGGGACGGTTTGGTGTGCGAATTGCAACTCTTCTAATCTCAATTAATAGGGTTTCAATTACGTCACCCAATAATTCAAAATTGCATTAAAATCCAAGGAATACATGAACCTAAACCTTCTCGATACAATTACGTAACCGATTGGATTTAATCCACAAAGTTTAATCCGGTAATTATTGTTCACGTTAATGATCCAATAAAAACCCTAAATAAGAAGAAGAACAACTTTGTGGAACAAGAAATTAATTAAAATTGAAATTAAATATTTAGCATAAAACTTTGACACCGTTTATACCCAATCCATGAAATAGAAAATTAGCTACTCATGTTCCAACTAAAGATTACACAAATTGAAAGAAAAAGCATAAACCTGGACCAATGATTGAAGCACAAACAATCCTTCAATCCTCTAGCCTTCAACTTACAATGAACAATAAAGCATAATTTCAATTGTTTCTGCAGAAGTCTATTTTAAACTAGGGAAGAAGGGGTGAAAAAAAAAAATAGGAAAGGGCATGAAATCCTCCATAAAATAGGAAACTGAATTTCTGAAAACGGGGGCATGGGCGGTCGCCCACCTTGCCCTGGGCGGTCGCCCATGGGTACAGTGGTTTTGTCTTCAATCTTCCTTCAACCTGGGCGGTCGCCCACCTGGTCCTTGGGCAGTCGCCCATGTGCACAGAGCCTTCAACACTTGGGAATTCTTCAGCATGGGCGGTCGCCCACCTTTTCCTGGGCGGTCGCCCACATTAGCAGTTGAATATGGACACTTCCCTTGCTCCAGAATTTCTTCAAAACACTAACAGGTGCTTGTGACACCAAATTTCGCCAAAATTGCTCTTTATTTCACACCTTCCCGCAATTTAGACCTGTACTTAACAAACTCCAAAAACATTGATTAAAATACGACAAAACTCGGGAAACGAACTCCAAGTAAGTGAGAAAGTATAAGAAATGGGTGTGTAAAAACACATCCATCACCTCCCCCTCCCACGATCTTTTTTTTTGCATACCCCCTGCCCTCCCCCCCATCCAGCCCCCACCCCTCTCCCCCATGAATTTTTTTTCCATCGAAGGGTGAATTGGACATTTTATATGATTTCATTCAATTCCTATAATTTGTATTTTCAAACCAAACATGATTTGCCAAGGAATTGAATGACAATTTCATTCCATTCTGTGCCAACCAAACGGAGGGATTTGACCAGTTTTTTTCCATTTCAATTCCTTGAGGAATTCAATTCCATTGACCATTCAATTCCTTCACTTTTTTTCCATCGAACCAAACGACCCCTAAGATAATGAAGGAAAGGGGAAAGAAGAGAAGTGAAGTGACTGTTAGGTTGAGATCTAGAGAAGTGAAGAAAGAGAGAGAGAGAGCTTAACCCTCTGAATTCCATTCTCTTCCAGAGTTAGCTAGGGCTTTCAGAGCCCCACAGTCAGCATCAAAGAGCTTACCCCTCTGAATTCCATTCTCTTTCAGCATCCTCACCACTGTTTCCGGGGGAAGTTGATGAGAACATTGAGTTCCCCGTTAGCACCAATTTCATAAGCTGATTCCCCCAAACAAAGGAATGGAATCACTAACACCCAAATTACAATCGAAAGATTCCTCATTTATGTCACCCCTCTTCTCTGATTCTGCTGTTTTTCAGAGATTGATTCAAGAAATAGAAAGATAGGTTCCAAATCTAGGCATAAAGGGTATTCAGATGGAGCTAAAGCTTGAATTTTTGGTCAAATAAAGTCAAGAAAATGGGTATCCAAATGAAATCAGCGGTGATTATTGCTTGAATTTACAATTAATTCATTGCTTTGTTGTTTGAATTCTAAATGATTGAGGAGGAAAGAATGGAGGGTGGTGGTGAGCAGTGGTGACAATAGAGACGATGACGATGATGGGTGGTGACGGTGGTGGGTGATGGATGGTTGCAAGAGTGGGTAGTGGGCAACATATTAATATAATGAGGGTAATAAAGTCATTTTAATTAATGATATTTTTTAAAAATAGTAATGCGGAGTTATTAAGTAAACTTGTTGTAGAGGTGGCCGGTTCGGTTCAACCGCCGGTTCACGGTTGAAAACCGGCGGTTTGAACCTTGAACAAACCTCAATCGGAACCGAACCGTCAAACCGGCTCAACCGGTTACGGTTTTAACGGTTTACGGTTTTAACGGTTTTCCGGTTAACCTCCGGTTTTGACGGTTTGGATCTGCTCGGCCGAGTCTTTGGTGTTGCTCGGCCGAGCATACCCTTTTTAATATCTAGTGTTACGCTCAAGTAGAGCAACTCATATGACTCGTAGGAGCATGAGGCATGACCGGTTTAATACACTGGAAAATGACCCCCTCGGCCGAGCAACTCATATGACTCGTAGAGCATGACCATTAAATGGTAAATACTTCTTTGGAAAAAATGTCTTGCTCGGTAGAGCAACCCTCATGACTTCGGCTAGAGCATAAACCGGCGGTTGAAAATCGGCGGTTCACGGTTTTTGAAAATACAAACCAAAATCGAACCTTGTAAATATCGGTTACGATTAAACGATTCTGATTAAATAGGTGCTTAGGTTTTGACCGGTTTAAAACCAGCCGGTTTGCGATTCCGGTTAACCAAATGGACACGTCTAACTTGTTGCGGGTAAATAACAATTCTCTTATTGAAATTGAAAGTTTAATTAGTGCCCAACCAAACAAAGTAGTGCTCGAAATCGAAAATAAGGAAATCAATCGCTCCTCCATTGTCGCAGCGCATCACCATCGTTGTTTCCACCCTATCATCGGCGACGTCCTCGCCGGAGGTCTGTACTTCTCTACCGTCAAACCCAAGTCGACGGATCCCCCTCCTCCTGTCGCCGTAAGTATTCCTAGTCAGCCCTCTCTTTGACTCTATCTCGTTATGGTCAATGAATTACCGGATGTAGATTATCTTGTCGGCGACAAGTTTAACGTTCTGCTAATTGTTAAGTATCGATTTCTAATTTGTTGAGAGAAAGGTCACCGGTGCAAACGGGCCATAGCTTTTACCCTAAGGACCAAATTATCGTTTGTAATTTCGATTTCAAAGTCAAAATGTTGGAGAAAATTGGATTGCCGGCAAAGCCATCATTGAGGGGAAATAATTGGGTAGTGGACGCCTCACACTGCCAAGGTTGTTCTTCTCAATTCACTTTCATCAACCGCAAGGTATTGTTCTCATCCCCGATCATTTCATTCTACATAATCCAGTTATGTTGGTATTAATCAAAATACTTTGTTTTCTTTGAACCCCAATTTTTCCAATTTCTTGCTACTTTTTGTGACTGTTCAATTATATGATCATTGATGGTTCAGTTTTTAAGGTTTTAATTTTTGTTATTTAGTTCATAATGCTTAAAACCCACATTCTGAAATTTGATGATCAATTATGCTGGGAGTTGATTGAATTGGCCCCAACTGTATTGGGGAGGGTGGAAACTAGAGCTAGGGGCAAATCGAAGGTTTGCCCATGAATACGAAATTTGTATGCCTGGGTTTTAATTGAAGTTTTCAGGAATAGTTTTGTACTCCCTACGTCTCAAATGGAATCCCCATTTTTGTTCTTGATCAAAAACTAAAAGTAGGCATTCATTTTGGGATAGAGGTAGTAGTTTTTATTAAGTTCCACTTTTGGAAATGGGTTTTGGTTGGATGTATAGTTACATACAGTTTGGTTGGGTAATATACTTCAACGGTCGATTCAAAGCACCTCTATTATAGTTGATTCTCAGTACCTATATTACATACAGAGTATATTTCTTAGAAGAAAAAAATTTTGTTTCCTTATTGAGTGGTAAGTTTTTAGAAAGATTTGTTGGTGATTGCTGGATATTTCAAGTGAATATTCTAAACTCATTTTGATGTATGAATCTTTTTGTCAGTCTCATTGTCTTGTTACTATTGCTTATCATCAAAATCTGTAATTGACAATTAATTATAATTGGATATTGCTGTTTGCTTTAGTATTGAGATTTTAGGTTATAAATTTGTTAACTTTCTTATTGCTCTTTAGTCTGTGCTTTATAATTGATTCATTTTTGTTCTACACAAGCATCGTCTTTAAAGTTAACCAAACCAGGATGCTTATCTGATTGTTGTAGTATTGTAGCGAGTTTCGGTTGCTCATGTCATGGAGTCAAAACTTTATGGTAATTGCACTATCCTTTGGTAGCTTGTTTTTATGTCTAATACTCCCTCCGGCCCTAAATGAATGTCCAATTTCACTTCGAGGGACATTTGCTAAAATGTTAAACTTAAGCAACTTTAGTAACATTTGTACATAAGTGCCTTGACGATCTCACCATATTGCATGGTGAGTTTAAGTGTGAATTAGAACTTAGTCATGATGAGGGAGGATTTGGTAACTTCTTCAAAAATTGGACATTCATTTTGAGACTTTTTTTTTTTTGGTTGACATTCTCTGATGGACGGAGGGACTAGTATGGAGGTATGAAGATAGATAATACCGCCTTTACCTGAGAGGCTGAAAGTCTATGAAATCCATCCATCAAGCCCTTGCCTCCCCCTTTTTTTATACCTGGACAAAGCTTAAATATGGTGCTTATTTGGTTACTTTTATTCCTTGAGTAGTCATGGTGTTTATTAAGGTTATCCTTGGTAGGAGATGATTCTATAGTTCTGCTCGATGATATCGCTGTATTTTGTGATTATTACGTTTTAAATTAATTAGATTGATCTCAATTCGCTCATCAGTCATCCAGTATCCTTAATTCAGCCTTAACTGCTTGAAATCTGGTGGTGGGAAGATATAGACTGATTCTAAGCCACCTAACAGGCTACAGCCCCTTATGTTATGTGAGTCATGTTTTTGCAATTAAACACTCCCTTCGTCTCGAAAAGATTGATTTTTGATGGTAACACAAGTTAACTTTGACCAAGCATTAATGTCAATTTAATCATCCCAATGAAATTCTATAAATTGTTATTAATAAATCACTATAAGTGACGTATCAATAACATTTTATAGTGATTTATCGATAACAATTTTTAGAATTTCACTTGGATGATTAGATTGACATTAATGTTAGTGATTTATCAATAACAATTTTTAGAATTTCACTAGGTTGATTAGATTGACATTAATGTTTGGTCAAAGTTCACTTGTGTTGGTTATCAAAAATCAAATGGGGCTATCTTTTCAAGGTTGGAGGGAGTGTATAGCTTTTTTCGTGGGGTGGAGGGAGTATATAGCCGACAGGCTAAAGTCGCACGCCTACAAATTAATTACCAAGACAAGACTCGGCTACAAAACTGCAGCTAGGACAAGTCCAGGGTCGATTCACTGAAGAACGGTTATTTGTTCGCTCAATTGTCACTTGACAAGATTGGGGGTTTAAAGTTGATTTTATTAAATTCCTACAGCGGGAATTAAAAACTAAGTTGTAAAACAATTAAAGGCAAGCACTTCAGATTTGTTTCCGTCCCCGTTTATCAATCCAATATCATCGGTATAATTTCTTTCCCTTCCTCCCTATTCACTCGATCCGAGATGTATTTCAATCCCTATTTCTTCCTTATTAATGGTTATAAGCAGTGACACACTCACCTATTCCCCTAATCAATACCTAAACCTAACTGACACAGTCTAGATTTACAATACCGATTGATAAAGCTTTAAGAAATTAAGATCAAGAATTTCACTATTCTTTTGCAAATAGAACAAAATCTAGTTTTACCCCCTTCTCAATTTACCATGACACATGCATAAATCTCAAAGATGCTACTTATGAAAAATTCTAATCTGACACAGACTTAAGATTAAACTAGCATTAAATCAATTACAAGGGAAAAGAGGGTGATCAAATCTCAAAACCCTAGAAACGATCTAGCAATTAAAACAAGTAAAACTATGAATAGGGATTAAGGAATAAAGAAATAAATACCTCAATTGAATTAAATAAACGGTTCAAGATTCAAATCCGAAGCAATGAAATTAGTTCTTCATGAAAACTATGAAATCTCTCTAGGAAAAGTAATAACCAAAACGTCGAACCCTAAAACTGAAGTTGAAACAAGTATTTATACTTGTTCCAACCAATCATACTAAACCTAAACTAAAAAGGAAAACTAAAAAGAAAAAGGAAAAGAAAATTTAATAATAATAATAATAATAATAATAATCCACTCCTTCAATTCACACGCCAGTCCACCCACCAGCCTTGGTCCACACGCCGGTCAATGCATTGTCCAATTGTGACTCTCCTTTGTTAATTAAGTGAATATTTGGTTTCCCAATTTTTTTATCTTGATTGGTCCCACTTTGACAATTGAATTACTTTACAAAAATCCTCCTTCCAGCACGTGCACACTCCAAATTCAAACTTCTTTGCTATCACTTTAGTCCCTGAAATTTCAACCTCTTGCAGTTTGGTCCCTGCAGCCTTTTAATTCTTCACATCAATTCCTGAACTTTTCAACAATGCAGAACAACACCTCAGCTTCCATAAATTGCAGTTTGAACCTATCCTCCGCTTCGGTTGACTTTGACTTTATTAATTTTGATATTCGAGGCATAACTTTGAAGCACCAAAATTACATTCGGAACAATAACTAACTAAATACGACTACTTTATCCCCGGATTACAATAAAAGCTCAAATGGTAAATAATGCCCCAATTACATCAAAACTAACCAAAGTACAACAAAATGAACGAAAATACATAGGAAAAAGAGGGAAATAATGTATACAAAATCCACCACATCAAATTCCCCCACGCTTAGACCATTACTCGTCCCTGAGTAATATCCTAACCCCACTCTAAGCACCGGTCTAATCAGCGTAGCATGGGAGAAAATGACCCCTACTCTCCTCTAAACCTCCGAATCAAAAGTCAACAAACTCAAACAACTCAATCAATGTACTCGGAGAATGAGGCTCCGCTCCTTATCACTCCAAAAATAACAATGGTACCAATGGCCTTAGCTTGACCCCAACTCCAAATATGCAAAAACGGGACATCCAAACTAAGGCCCACACATCAAAAAGCTAGGGGGAACTACAATGTCCTAATCTTCCCCCACGCTATCCTCTCACTACTACTTTCTCAACCCAAGTCAATGCCCAAGCAAAGACTTACCTCGCGAAATACACCAACACCCCTTATATCGCCAAGAAGAATTACGAGGATTTTTCTACCCTAACGCCTCTAAACCAAACCTCCTACGCCAAGAATAATCAATCCTACCCGACGCTCCAATCCTCCCTTATGTCTCCAACTCCGGTGATGTAAAGGATATGCAATGTTTCACTTCCTCACCTTTTGCCTAGGCGCCCTCTCGGGTTTTCACCTAGCCTCTCATTTTTTTATTTTTTTTTCATCATTTTTTTATTTTTTTTTCATCATTTTTTTTTTCCAACATAAATCAACCTCCTCCCCCACGCTTCAATCTCACAATGCCCTCAGTGTGACAATAAAATCATAATAAAGATCAAAAAGCATAAATAAAGATCAAAAAGCATAAGGAGGAAGTAAGATAGTACCATCAAGTAGAGGTGAACCGACAATCAACCTCCAAGCTCTCCCTAAAAATCGATGAACACCTTCTATACCACTAGTTTTCATGTTTTTGAGTCTCTCAACGGCCATGAACATTTCATATAGTCGAAGGGAATCTGCACCATACTCCAATACAACATCATCAGGATTTATGACATTTCCCTTACTTTTACTCATCTTGTGAGCGCGAGCAATCAAACGAATACTTGGATTGTCTTTCAGTATAAATGAATTGCCAGATTTAACAACTTTGTTCCACAGTCTTGTTTCTTCTTTGGAACTATTTGAGATTTATGGACCCTAAAAAAAAATTCCGTCGTAACCCAGTTTAACTAGTAGTCCGTATAGATACTCAGCTTTCGATATCTCATCTTCCGAAACGAACCTATGTCATCAAATTGGGGCTCTTCCAACATTATGACGAATTGTGAATCATTTTGTCGAGCTCGTCCTCGTGATTGAACATAACTGCGAACCGTTTTTGGGAGGACAAAATGTATTACTGATGAACAACTTGGCCCATCAATACCCTCCTCGACGACGTCTGTTGTAAATAAGAAATTGACCTTCCCAGAGGGAAGTGATTCCAAGGTTTCTCTCTGCACTTTGGGGTCAGTACATCAACTGATGGTGCACTTCCAGTCAAGTATGAAAATGTGAAATGAGAAAAGTATGCAACTCTCTTCATAATTCTTTCAATTACTTTAGCAGTTATAATTTTTTCAACAAAAATTAGGCACAACACCTGCTTCAAACGAATCAAAAATGCGAAAGAGAGGCTAGTTACACACTCATTTCAGCACACACAATTCAATGCCCGAACAACGCAATCTCAGCAACAAATAATCACCAACACCATACAAAAATTCGCCTGTCAACACCAACCGATCCTTCACATCTCCCCAAGAAAATAAAGGCTTCAACAATAAAATAATTGCGAAAATTACCTTGGACAGCTTTCCAAATCCTTAGAACTCCACCTTGTATCACCAAACACAGCTTCCTGAGATCTTTCAAAAATCCAAATTCGAAAATTCTAGGGTTTTCTATTTCTTGGCTCAATGACGAATTTGAGGGAAGGGAAGAGTGTGTATTGGGTCGAAATTGAAGGGGGAGGCGGTGGGTAGGTTCAATTCGGGGTTAATGGGTGCAATTTGTAGGTATAAGGTAGAGAGAGAAAGTGGGTTAATGGTGGGGGATTTTCGGAATTAGGGATGGAGAGGGTAGAGGGTGGTGTTTATGGAGGGAGAAGGGAAGAAGATGAAGAAGAAAAGGTGGGGAAGGCGCCAGCTTTGGTGGTGGAGGGGTGTTAATGGCGTGGGTAGGGAGAGAGATACAGAAGAGAGGAGTTGGGAGAAGTAGGGAATTTGAAAATCAAACTCACGCCCTTGGTCTCCAAGTCCGACCAGGATTAGCGTTGCCAGCCTTGGGAGCGGACGCTCCCAATTTACAGAAACTATACGCGGTATTGAGCAGTTTGGGAGCGACGCTCCCTTATTCCAGAAACTTTCTTTCAATTTTTTTTTTGTAAAGAAATTGGCCCCATGACGTTTGTGCTCCCCCTCCATGCTTTTTCCTACACAACACCACAACACAAAAATACCTCAGTAGCACCAATTCCACATAAATAAAAAGTAAAAAAAACGAGATAAACAAAAACAAAAACAAAGAAAATTTCGGGTTGCCTCCCGGTGAGCCGCCCTTCTTTACCGTCTTTAGCTAGACCAAATGCCGGGTAAGCCCCCGGCATTGCATACTCCAAATAAACTAAGTTATGGGACGGGAGGCCCCACAAACACGAGACTCATCAATGTAAGGGGGATGAAAGTAATCTTTTTGAGTTACCTCTAAAAGATGATTTGGTTCAATGAAATGCCTCCCCGTTGGAGACCATTTAAGCTTTCCCTTTTTCGACTTCACTTTCTTTTTCCCCCTTGGTGGCTCTCCTTTCTTATTTTTCTCCGGCTTCACTTTTGGAGACTCAACGTCATCATTCTCTACCTTTGCCCCATTTTTGATAATTGGCTCACTCAAATCCATGGCACAAACCTTACGCACATTCTTGGGAAGGGTCTTTTCATCAAACACATTAAAACTCACCACTTTCCCATCAAACTCCATGGTTAAAGAGCCCTTCGTCACATCAAGCTTAGTTTCAGACGTAGACATAAATGGCCTTCCCAACAGAATGGGAGCCTCAGAATCCATCTCCATCTCAAGCACATAAAAATCTGCCGAGAAAATCAAGTCACCAACCCGGACTTCAACATCTCTCACTACCCTCTTGAGGTATGCGTTGGACTTATCCGCCAACTGTATAACCACCCTAGTGTCTTCCAACTTACCCAACTTAAGTTTTTCAAATAATGCATAAGGCATAACATTAATTGAAGCCCCCAAGTCAAGCATGGCTCTATGAAAATTACTCCCCTCAAACGAAATAGGAATTACAAACATACCAGGGTCACTACACTTCTTTGGCATGGTAAACTGCAGATACATGCTCCAAAATTTTCACCTTTTTCTGACTTCGCTCCTTCTGATTCCTCTTCATAGTGCATAACTCTTTCAAAAATCTCGCATACCTAGGAACCGACTGAAGAAGATCTAGAAACGGAATGTTCACCTCCAATCTCTTGAAAGTATCGAAAATAGCCTTGTCAGGCTCCGGTTTTCTATCCTCCCTCAATGCATAAGGAAACGGAGGGACAGACTCATAAACAGGAAATACGGGTGGAATATACTTCTCTTCAGGGGTTTTCTCTTCCACCTTCTTCTCCACCTCCAACTCTAGCTCAATACTCTTTTCAACCTTCTGTTCAGGCTCTATCGGCACCATCTGTCCATCAACTTTCTTCTTCCGCCTCACATATACTACGCTAACATTCTGCTTTGGGGGTTGCGGTCTTTCGCTTCTCTAGCCTCTATTTTTACCACGACCTCTGCAATCCGACTCACTTGCCTCTCAGATTGCGATGCTCGATTTAGTCTCTTGGCAGGCTAGCTGAAAGTTTCCATTCGTGGTAGGCATGCTCTGCTAGTGGGACCATGTCCTCGTAGATGTCCTGCTAGCTGCTGCTTCTTGTCAACCAGTGCTCTGTACTGATTGTATTGAATTCCCTGAAACTGCTGACCCTGCTGATTATTGAACGGCTGCCTGAAACCTTGTTGACCCTGTGGTGGACCACACCTAAGGTTCGGATGAACATTATTCGCAGCGTTGTAATTGAACTGCGACTGCCTCTGACTCTGCTGATTGAACCCTATTGCATTGACATCTACCACCTCATCCGTCTGAAGAGTAGGACAAGAATCAGTCGGGTGAGTCACATCATTACATATACCGCATGGATGAGGTTGTTGACCCAAAACTAATGTCTTCAACAGGCTCTTAACATCCGCCAACTCGGTCTTCAGATCACTCGTTGTATCACTCGATCCTGCTGCACTGACCTGTCTAATGCTAGACCTCCTTCCATACGTCCTTGTGCTCTGGCCAATTCTTCTATTAACTGCTCTGCATCCTTGGTAGTTTTGTTCAGAATACTACATCCACAAGCAGAATCCACCCATCTTTTGTCTGTACGATCAATCCCCGTAGAAGTAAGCAATGAGCTCATCATCAAAGCCGTGATACGGGCGGCTTACGCGAGCTTGTAGAACCGGTTGTGATAGTCATATAATAATTCATCGGACCTTGCTCCATGTATTCGATATCCCTCTTCATGACATTGATCGATGCGGAGGGAAGAACTCATCAAGGAATACCTCCTTGACTCTGCCCAGTGGTAATCTTTGTTGGGTGGAAGGTGATAATACCACGTATTCTCGTTATCCTTAAGAGTAAAGGAAAACGCCCTCGGTAATAAGCGCTCGAGGTAATGCGGCAGGCCTCGTACTCTTGCATGCTCTTGCATATCCGCCTGGCCCAGGGCAATGTGTTGATTCGGATTCTCCCCTGGTATCCCATTAAAATGGGGCAACTGATTCAACAACCCCGACTTCAATTCAAAAGTAACCCCAGTCGGCAAATCAGGAAATATCACTGCTTGTGGTTGCTCATTCCAGTTCGGAGCAATCCTTTGCCTCAATGTCCGAAGTGGGGGAGGTGGATTGTTATTGCCTCGTCCATTACCCACATTGTTCACAACCTCCGGTTCGTTATCACCCATGCCTTTATTATTATTCATCCCGCTCCGCTGCAAATTTCTCCTGTACCTGAAATATCTTTCAATTTCTGGAACAAAAGGACTAACAAATTGATTAGCAGAACAGGTATGGACCATAAAAGGTTCCACACCACAAGACAACAATAATAAAGCGCAATTAACAGGAAACAAGAAAAAGAAAAAGAAATAGATTAAGAAAAGAATAAGAGTGCAAACAAATAAAACCGCTCCCCGGCAACGGCACCAAAATTTGACAGGCTAAAGTCGCACGCCTACAAATTAATTACCAAGACAAGACTCGGCTACAAAACTGCAGCTAGGACAAGTCCAGGGTCGATCCACTGAAGAACGGTTATTTGTTCGCACAATTGTCACTTGACAA
Organism: Adenophora triphylla var. japonica; assembly: GCA_022495995.1. NCBI lineage: Eukaryota > Viridiplantae > Streptophyta > Magnoliopsida > Asterales > Campanulaceae > Adenophora > Adenophora triphylla. The sequence goes on along the minus strand of JAFEMH010000594.1, from coordinate 64,327 downwards.
GATTGGGGGTTTAAAGTTGATTTTATTAAATTCCTACAACGGGAATTAAAAACTAAGTTGTAAAACAATTAAAGGCAAGCACTTCAGATTTGTTTCCGTCCCCGTTTATCAATCCAATATCATCGGTATAATTTCTTTCCCTTCCTCCCTATTCACTTGATTCGAGATGTATTTCAATCCCTATTTCTTCCTTATTAATGGTTATAAGCAGTGACACACTCACCTATTCCCCTAATCAATACCTAAACCTAACTGACACAGTCTAGATTCACAATATCGATTGATAAAGCTTTAAGAAATTAAGATCAAGAATTTCACTATTCTTTTGCAAATAGAACAAAATCTAGTTTTACCCCCTTCTCAATTTACCATGACACATGCATAAATCTCAAAGATGCTACTTATGAAATATCATAATCTGACACAGACTTAAGATTAAACTAGCGTTAAATCAATTACAAGGGAAAAGAGGGTGATCAAATCTCAAAACCCTAGAAACGATCTAGCAATTAAAACAAGTAAAACTATGAATAGGGATTAAGGAATAAAGAAATAGATACCTCAATTGAATTCAATAAACGGTTCAAGATTCAAATCCGAAGCAATGGAATTAGTTCTCCATGAAAACTATGAAATCTCTCTAGGAAAAATAATAACCAAAACGTCGAACCCTAAAACTGAAGTTGAAACAAGTATTTATACTTGTTCCAATCAATCATACTAAACCTAAACTAAAAAGGAAAACTAAAAAGAAAAAGGAAAAGAAAATTTAATAATAATAATAATAATCCACTCCTTCAATTCACACGCCAGTCCACCCACCAGCCTTGGTCCACACGCCGGTCAATGCATTGTCCAATTGTGACTCTCCTTTGTTAATTAAGTGAATATTTGGTTTCCCAATTTTTTTTGTACTGATTGGTCCCACTTTGACAATTGAATTACTTTCCAAAAATCCTCCTTCCAGCACGTGCACACTCCAAATTCAAACTTCTTTGCTATCACTTTAGTCCCTGAAATTTCAACCTCTTGCAGTTTGGTCCCTGCAGTCTTTTAATTCTTCACATCAATTCCTGAACTTTTCAACAATGCAGAACAACACCTCAGCTTCCATAAATTGCAGTTTGAACCTATCCTCCGCTTCGGTTGACTTTGACTTTATTAATTTTGATATTCGAGGCATAACTTTGAAGCACCAAAATTACATCCGGAACAATAACTAACTAAATACGACTACTTTATCCCCGAATTACAATAAAAGCTCAAATGGTAAATAATGCCCCAATTACATCAAAATTAACCAAAGTACAACAAAATGAACGAAAATACAACAAAATGAACGAAAATACATAGGAAAAAGAGGGAAATAATGTATACAAAATCCACCACATCAATAGCTTTTTTCGTGCCACAGCTGCTCTATCTAGAAAATTTTAGGCTACATGTTCAATTCAACCACTACATGTTGAGATGGGGAGGGGGGTAGCCAACAGCAATTGGCGAACCTTTTCGTTATCGGTTTATTGGCTTCTTCTTAATGCAAGGAGAAACAATTACCAGAAATAGGCCAACAACTTCCATCTCTAGATGTTTTTAGCATGGGTGTTTGGAGAATGAGCTAGAGGGGGCTCAATACAGTTGCGGTCTGTTGAAGAAATGGAACGAAAACTGGGAATATTAGGTACATAAATTTTTTCAGAGTGAAGACTGGGAAAAGTTAATTAAAAACATTATGAAACTAAGTATATTTCGGAAAGGTAATCATTGAAGAGTATTCAAGGATCCTGGTGATAGAAATGTAATATTACCGATGAGGCTTCTGACATGATTTACTTTCTGGCAGCAAGTTTATAACTTATCTGAGTATTATCTATAGAAGGACTCAGCTTTAATTCGTTTTGAATTTTCAGCATCACTGTCGAAGATGTGGGGGTTTATTTTGCAACAGCTGCACACAACAAAGGCTGTATTTGCGAGGACAAGGTGATTCACCAGTTCGTATCTGTGATCCGTGCAAGAAGTTAGAAGAGGCAACACGTTTTGAAATGCGCCATGGGCACAAGAATAGGGCTGGAAAAGGTAATGTTTGAGTTTTTTTTTTTTTTGCTCTTTTAGACCCAAATTTTAAACGTCACTGCTTATAACTGTATATTACTTCCTCCGTCCCAGACGAAGAGTACTATCTTTTTTGTTGTTAACACGAAGGTATTTTGAGAAATAATTTTAGGTTACTTTAATTATCCTAATGAATATCTAAAAATTGTTATTGATAGTACATATAATGGTGTATCAATAACAAGTTTAAATTTTTTATTAGGATAAATAAATTAACTTAAAATTATTGCTTAAATTACCTTCGTGTTAAAAAAAAGGACTCTTAGTCTGGGACGGAGGTAGTATTATTTATTAATACTATGATTATTATTTTAATGAGAGAAGTACCTTTTTCATCCCTAAACTATTTAAGTTATTACTTTTACGTCACTAAACAATATTTTTTTTCCATTTCATCCTTGATCTTTATTAGTTTTTGATTATTTCATCCTTCTGTTAAGATGCCGTTAAATAATGATGACATGTAACTAAAACATCATCACTTGGCACCATCTAACAAGACTAGTTGTTGATGTAGAGATATAGGGGGTCATCTGTAAAATATGAAACTTCTATTCCTAAATAGTAAACATAGTTGCGAAAGACTAGTGCCTCTCTCGCCCGCCTCGCCGTTTTGACGCCTTAAGGGGTCGATCGCCTTTTGATTTTATGGCGGGCTGTTGTGCGCCTTTTAGGCCAGGCGAGGCGTTTCTTGGTTATGGTGAGAGGCGTGAGGAGTCCGCCTTTGTTAAAAGGCATAATATGCGTATGTGTTAAGCTAGGTCATTTTGTAATTTTAGTTTCAGTAATTTAACTTACCCAATGCGTTGTTTTGGGATAATATGGAGTAAAGATAGTTTGTGGCGTACATGAGAAAGAAAAATAATATAACTAAATAATTAATTTGTTTTTTAAAGAAAAATAATTAACTTGGTAAAAAATAATATTATTTTGATAAATAAAATATTAACATTTGTACAAAAATAGTAAATATTTATTCCTTTTTTTGAAAGAATGTAATTTTTTTTAACAATACAGTAATATGTACTTATTGTATTAAAAAAATACTATATTGATTTTTTGATCAGTAAATATAAATAATAATATAATACCAGTTTTATGATTCCTAAATATCATTAACTATGTATCCAATTAGAAAAGAAGATACTTTCTCCACCATAACATTGTTTAATTATTTAGGTCATCTTTCATTGCGGAATATTCAACTAGCCGTCTCTTCTACTGCAACAACAATCCACCACCATCAATCGCAAGCAAACCACCGCCGCCGTCCAATCCAAAATCATAATATAACCCAAATCAACTCCACAATACTACCATAGTTGCGAAAGGTTAGCGCCTCTCTCGCCCGCCTCGCCGTTTTGGCGCCTTAAGGGGTCGACCGCCTTTTGATTTTATGGCGGGCTGTTGTGCGCCTTTTAGGTCAGGCGAGGCGTTTCTTGGTTATGGTGAGAGGCGTGAGGAGTCCGCCTTTGTTAAAAGGCATAATAGGCCTATGTGTAGTGTTAAGCTAGGTCATTTTGTAATTTTAGTTTCAATAATTTAACTTAGCCAATGCCTTGTTTTGGGATAATATGGAGTAAAGATAGCTTGTGGCGTACATGAGAAAAAAAATAATATAACTAAATAATTAATTTGTTTTTTAAAGAAAAATAATTAACTTGGTAGAAAATAATATTATTTTGATAAATAAAATAAAACATTAACATTTGTACAAAAATAGTAAATATTTATTCCTTTTTTTGAAAGAATGTATTTTTTTTTAACAATACAGTAATATGTACTTATTGTATTAAAAAAATACTGTATTGGTTTTTTGATCAGTAAATATAAACAATAATATAATACCAGTTTTATGATTCCTAAATATCATTAACTATGTATCCAATTAGAGAAGAAGATACTTTCTCCACCATAAAATTGTTTAATTATTTAGGTCATCTTTCATTGCGGAATATTCGACTAGCCGTCTCTTCTACTGCAACAACAATCCACCGCCATCAATCGCAAGCAAACCACCGCCGCCGTCCAATCCAAAATCATAATATAACCCAAATCAACTCCACAATACTACTGAATAATAAATAATCAACCATTTTTTTAGAACATATAAATATAAAGAATCAATCAAGAGTCACATAAATTCATTAGAAAAGTATCAATCGGGAAGAATCAACAAAACCACCACCACCGAATGTCAACAGCTTTTTCCAAAAAAAAAAAAACCTCAAATGTTTGAATACTCTGATCTAGCAATGCAATTAAGGCATAAAGAGCTCAGAAGGTGTCGTTCTCGAATGTTCGTTAGAGGGAGGTCAACTTCGTCTCTCTTTCCATCTTCATTTAGAAGTAGATCTGAGAAGAAGGGTTTAATAGATTTGGGTATGGTGCAACTGCTCAGGGGACGGAAAGAAGGGGCAGGAAGATGATTGAGGAAAGTGGCAAGAGGGAGGAGAAAGGTTTTTCAGATCTAGGTTAGGGGGAGGAGCCGGATTATTGGGAAGAAGGGGAATGGATGATGGTTGCTTTTGTGGGAAAGAGTTGGGGAGATGATATTTTGGGTTGGGGGATGGAATACACGGATGGTTTGATGCAAGAAATAAGGGTTTAAATATAGTGTTTTCATTTTCAGTCCTTTGCATTTAATTATGTGATGTGAATAGTCCAATAATTTAGAAATATACACATTCAGTCCTTAATATTTCCACATCAACAAACAACCTTAATATATGGTGCCACGTAAGGAAAGTGATGATGTCATGGTTCCACATCAGCATCATTTAACAGTAATTTTAACGGCACCTTAAAAGAAGGATGAAATAATCAAAACTAATAAAGGTTAAGGATGAAATGGAAAAAATAATTTGTTTAGTGACGTAAAGGTAAAAACTTTAATAGTTTAGGGGCTAAAAAGGTACTTATCTCTTAATTTTAATACGTTCGGTGATTTGTCTCATTTGAAGAAATGAGGTCATGTGAGTTTCGTGACATTATGGAATTTATATTATTATTTATTAGAGTTGAAAGGAAGTCTAATGGGACAACAATTACGTATGAATTTATCCATATTAAGTTGAAAGGAACTCTTATAGGACAACTATTAAACCAAACTACTTCATGAAACCGGATGTTGGGTAATAGGAAAGAACAAATGAGCAAGAGAGTGGCTAAATTACTGCCCTTCCACCTTATGTCCAAAGTAACATCATCCAAGGAGAGATCATTTAGTGACTTTGTTTTCTGATAAGAAAAGAAGATTATGTTAGATGGAAAAAAGAGTGCAATGAGTGGAGGACAAGGTGTCCTCGTAATACAAGATTAATAGAGAAAAAAAAAACACAAAATAGCCTAACAAACTACGGCAACCAAACTAAAGTAAAGCCACTCTCTAATTTCTAGTCAAGTCAGTCATAGCAATCCTCAAAAAGCTCCCTTAGCCGATGCCCACAATTCCCATTGATCTATAATGCGCCTCCCATCGACTTTTGTGTATACCGCATGCAATAACGACTTTCTTTGTACCCTATCCATAAATAAGTATTGTTAATCTCTTCATGCTCATTCCAAGTTGGTAGTACCATCTGTATAAATAAGGATCCCTTTCCAACCTTCAACAAAAGGATACCTGTACCCGAAACCGACACAGGTGGGTTGGTAGAGAATACCTAGGAGCGTGAGACAACTCTCTAAGGAATCGGCAAAGTAGCCCCGACTTTAAGACTGGAGCTTTTTGTTGTGCTAGCAGGTATGCAAGTGAATGAATCCCACCCGCTAGCGAATTGAACTCTCTTCCATAATAGAAAAAAGTTTACTTCACAATCTCCTAGCAACTGAATAAAGCAAGAAGAGGTGATCATGAGACTCGCTTTGACTATAGCACATCACACAAATGTTTGGGGACAAATCTTGTACCGTCATCGTCGTTGTCGGATATTCTTTAGTGTTCAAACGATTAAGCACTACAGACTATGCAAAAAAATTCATTTCTGAGGGAACTTCGGACTTCCCAAACAAAATCATGCAGTGGAAAACGAAAAAAAGACTTAAAAAGGGAATGAGAAGTGAATCTACCTTGAGGACCTAAGGTCCAAAGTCTTTTTTCAGGACGCTTATTGACTGTTCTTTCACTTATGTCCAAAGTAACATTAACATCATCAAGCCACTAAATGATCTCTCAACCGCACAAAGGTTGCGGGACCTGTACCAGCCACGTGAGCTCTACCAGAAAATCTCACCATTTGTTATTTTGAAGTGTTTATATGAGAATTTCCTGCAGCCTACCTACCCCCAAGTAACTGGGCCCATGGCTGACTTCAGTACTAAGTTTGATTCATTTGAGAATTAAGATTATCACCTCCGTCCTCAGAATATTTCCACCTCCCTTATAGAAAAGGTGAAATTAATACAATTTCAATATAATTTCTAACATGCACTTACCATGTTATAGACTCTTGAATTTCAAGCAATAAAAAAATAAGTGACCTTTTGAAACTTCATAAGAATATGTAAATCTTTGGTCAAAGTTTAATCAAGCATATCCAAAAAAGTCAAAAGTATATACTCCCTCCGTCCCACGTTAGTTGAGACTAACTTTTTGGGCACACCAATTAAGAAAAAGTATGAAAAAGTATTTTAATAAAATGTTGTGAGTGTAAAAGAATTAAATAGGAGAGAGAATGAGTGGGAGGGTGTAATAAATTATAATGGTGTTGTGAGTATTAAAATAATGTAGGAGAGAGAATGAGTGGGGTTGGGTGAATATTTTATTAATATAAAGTTTCCTTTTTGGGAGTGTGCGGATATTAGCGGGACGCCCAAAAAGGAAAGTGTGCTAATATTAGCGGGACGGAGGGAGTATACTGTATTTTTTAAATTAGGAAAAAATAGGGTTTATCTTATTGGGAATAAGTCACCTTTATTCATTGAGAGTTAGTATGCTTTGTACTACTGTCATGAACGTGAATAAAGATAGTGTTATAAGGTCAGCCAATCAGAGAAGATATTATAGAGTTATCATCAGCAAATGGCTACTGTTGTCATAAAAAGTTCGTATCCTATGCTTACTTTCTGTTGCAAAACGGATTCATGTTATAGATTTGGATTTAGAATATTTATATTTCTTGCAGGTGGTTCAAGAGTGGCATCAAAGAATGAGGATGAAGTTTTGAACCAGATTCTGGGTAACGATAGTAAGGATTTGGTCTCAACAGGGCAGGAGACAAGTGACATGCTTTTGAGTTTGCAACGTGCCTCAACCAGTACATCAAGCTCAAACGTTAAAGAAGTTGCCCCAAAAATAGAGGGAGAGGAAATACATAGAAGTTTTTCCACGAATGTACATAATAGCCGAATAACCGACACGGAATCTGCTTCTCCTGAGGAACTGAGACAGCAAGCTGTGGAAGAGAAAAAGAAGTACAAATTTTTGAAAGCGGAAGGGAAGCCTGACGAAGCTTTGAGAGCCTTTAAAAGGGGAAAAGAGCTTGAGAGGCAGGCTGGAGCATTAGAACTAGAATTAAGGAAAAACCGTAGAAAAGCTATGTCTTCCATCACAATGCATGAGATCACGGTATCCAAGGATGAATCTGGTAGAAAAAGTACTTTTCCTGAAATCAGTAAGAAAAAGGATGACTTATCTAGTGAACTCCAGGAACTTGGATGGTCTGAAAATGATCTTCATGATGCAGATAAAAAACCAGTCAACATGACTTTGGAGGGTGAACTATCTTCACTTATTAGAGAAGTTTCTCAGAAAACTATTGACACGGAGAAGGTGACTGAAGGCATTGACAAGTCTGGGGTTATTGCTCTTAAGAAGAGGGCTCTCGCTCTGAAGCGTGAAGGGAAACTCGGGGAAGCTAAGGAAGAACTAAAGAAAGCTAAGCTTCTTGAAAAACAGATTGAGGAACAAGAGTTTTTGGTTGATGCTGAAGATTCTGATGATGAGCTTTCTTCTTTAATTCGTAGCATGGATAATGACAAACAGGATGATTTGTTTATGAAAAATGACAGGGATCTTGATTTGAATTTTAGTCACCTACTTAATGTAGATGATGGTATTGGTTTAGATGGTAATTTTGAAGTGACTGATGATGATATGTATGATCCGGATATTGCCGCTGCCTTGCAATCATTAGGATGGAGTGAAGACACTAGTCAACATGATGAAACTTTTTCCCAGATTGCCCCTGTTGATCGAGAGGGGATGTTAAGTGAAATACAATCTTTGAAAAGGGAAGCTGTTAACAAGAAAAGGGCAGGCAATACTGCGGAGGCAATGTCACTTCTAAAGAAGGCAAAAGCACTTGAAGCAGACTTTGCTACTCACAATTCTGATTATGGTCTGACGACACAAAATACAACAGCAGATACACAGAAGGGTTTGATCTCACAACCTGTTGAAAGTTCTTCGAAGCCTGATATGGGCAATAAAATGGTGCCCAAGAAGAGTAAATTAGTGATTCAGAGAGAGCTTCTGGCCCTGAAAAAGAAAGCTCTAGCTTTAAGAAGGGAAGGAAAATCAGACGAGGCAGAAGAAGAATTGAAGAAAGGCAAAGCTCTTGAGCAGCAGCTTGAAGAGATCGAGAATGCTTCAAATTCAAAAATGAAGGCCCCACAAGAAAATGTCGGTAAGAAGCAGACTGATATAACCGTTTCTGTGGATGTTGAAGATGATGAAGAAGGGGATGTAACAGATCAGGATATGAACGATCCATCATATCTATCACTTCTGCAGAATTTGGGTTGGAAGGAGGAAGAAAGTGAAAAGTTTCATTCTCCTCCTAAGGGTCAATATAGTTATTCCACACACACTGTTCAAGTCCCAGCCGTTGTGCAGAAAGAGGGATCAAGAAGAAGTAAAGGCGAAATCCAAAGGGAACTCCTAGGTTTGAAAAGAAAGTCCCTTGCTCTGAGACGTCAAGGGGAGGTAGACGAGGCGGAGGAGGTCTTGAGAAATGCTAGTGTATTGGAGGCCCAGCTGGCAGAGATGGAAGCACCAAAACAAGAAGTTCCAGTTGAACTTGAGAACCAAAAAGTTGATTCCTTTGTTAAAAACCTAGTTGATGAAAGTGTTGGAGTTCAAGTAGAGGAAAAAATCCCATTAATCGTAATTCAGGAGATTCCTGCCAGAAGTTCGGAAACCAAGGAGGAAATAATACAACCAATGAGGGAAGAAATAATTCACACGAGTGAGATTCCACAACTCTGTGTTCAACAAGAGATTCTAGCTCATAAGAGGAAGGCAATTAGCCTAAAGAGAGAAGGGAGAATGGCTGAAGCCAAAGAAGAACTTAGGCAGGCGAAGCTTTTAGAGAAGAATACAGAGGACAAAAAAACTGAGCCAAGTGCTAGTACTAGTACAAGTTCAAGTATTGTGCCAAGTTCCAATGTTGCCCTTGACCCAATTGAGAAAAAAGAGCATAATTTTAGCTCCCCTCCAAAACTTTCTTCTCGTGATCGATTCAAGATGCAACAGGAATCTTTGGGTCACAAACGTAAGGCACTTAAGCTCCGCAGGGAAGGCCGATTGCAAGAAGCGGAGGCGGAGTTTGAATTGGCCAAAGCTCTTGAAACTCAGTTGGAAGAGTTAAATGCAAATGATTCCACCAAGTCTGCAACTGAACACACAGAGGATGCAGGTGTTGAAGATCTTCTTGATCCTCAGCTTTTATCAGCTTTAAGAGAAATCGGAATAGAAAGTTCTGGAACTCAAGCTCCCGTCCAAGAAAGAACCAAACCAGTGAAACAACAGGTTGCTGATATCCCTGAAAATGCGAAAGAAGAGAGAATCCAGTTGGAAGAACGGATCAAAGCGGAGAAGGTGAAGGCTGTTAACTTAAAACGCGCAGGAAAGCAAGGTGAGGCCTTGGATGCCCTCCGGCGGGCCAAATTACTCGAAAAGAAATTGGCTTCTTTAGCTTCATAGCTATTCAAGATACTGATATTTATAAAAGTTGTATGTATAATTTTAATTCATTCTTGGTTATGTAGAAAACAGTAGATGCTGAATCCTTTTCAGTGTACACATTTTTCTCAATTGTTGTAACTTTTTCTTTAATTGAATGGATAGTCAGACTTGAGTGTCTGCATGTTTCTTTTTCTTGAAGCATTTGGGTCACTCTTTTTCTTTCTTCTTTTAGATTTCTTGAATTTTATCATAACAAAGATTAAAATATACTCTCATCTTTTTTAATAAATGTTCATATCCTAAGAAAGTTGTGCCCTCCATTATAAAATATTAGTCTTATACTCATCCCATACCTAAAAATAATCTTACTAAATATTTGTGGTCAATTGGGATGTTCTTTGACCAATAATTTATGACAATTTGATAATCATCATCATGAAATTTGAAAAAAGTGTTATTGATGCAATATTAAATATATTTTTAATAGCAATTTTATAATTTTATGAAGACAGTTAAATTTTCGTATAAAATTAGTAAAATTTCAATAAAATTAAGCATAAAAAATAAATTGAAATTATTTTTTCAAAATAAATTGTCTATAACCTCTAAAGATGCATAAAAAGTGTACAATTTACTTTTTCATAAGTTTAAAGTCACTTGTATCACATGTTTTTTAAGAACCCACAAGGGAGAGTGAAATACCCAGGTAATAAATGTGATTAATAATGTTTTTATCAATAAACATATTAATACCTAATTGTTTTTATCAAAATTAAAAATTATTATTAATAATATTTATTTTTTGAAGGAATTAATACTTAATGAGCCGATCTTATAAAAAACATGTTTTACACTAAGAGATGACAAAACGGGTTTTCCATAAGTGTCGGTTCTAATATTATAAATTATAAGTTCTAATATAATAAAAGATGACCAGTGGTAATGTTAATGATTGCTAGTTGTAGTGTTAAACAGTACCGATATTAGTGTTAAAGATTGTCAATTGTATTGTTAAATAATGTTGGTGATAGTGTTGAACATAATGTCAGTCCCATTGTTAAAAAGTGCCGATTATAATGTTAAAAAGTGTCCGTTATAATATTGAAAAGTGTCAATTATAGTTTCGAAGTGCAAGTTTTTTTTTATAAGTTTCAATTTGATAAGCCCGTACCTTTCAGACCGGGCGTAAGCTTGATCTGGTACAAATGCTAAAGTATAACGTCGCAAGAGTCAATTATGTTGATCGAGATGTCCAAAATCGCGATCTCTTACCATACTCCCGGTTAGGGATGGCAACGGGGCGGGTTCGGGACGGTTCTTCATTTCCCAAACCCGCCCCTATAGTGATCTACCATAACCCGAACCCACCCCCCGTTTAACCCGTTACCCGAGCCCGCCCCGTTTAACCCGCCCCGATAATTATTTAAGTAATTTTCTATAAAAACACCCATAATCCAAGGATCCCTCTAGTAATTTCATATATATTCGGGACATTTAAGTAATTTCCCATAAGGCCTATAAGGGCATTTAAGTAATTTCCCATAAGGCCTATAAGGGCATTTAAGTAATTTTCTATATATTCGGGGCGGGTCCGGGGCGGGGTAAGCTCGAACCCTCCAAAAACCCGACGGGTTTTCAAATTTGCATCCCAAATCCGGCCTATTAGGGGCGGGTCTTTTCGGGTTCGGGCGGGTTCGAGTTTTTTTCCATCACTACTCCCGGTGTTACCATTAGAATCCCGATTAAAGTCAAAGCTAGTGAGACAAAGGTTTGTACCTACACTGACGCCAAAAGCCGGCTTGTTCCCATCACATTAAATGGTGGCTCAGGCGTCTACAATGCGCATAAGGCGCCGCACCAACTATCACCTGCTTCCTCTGTCCTTATCCAATCAAAGACATCTCTATGCAGTAAATCTTACTTTATTGTACGAGTCAACCAGGCGCGTACACGTGTTTTAGGTTAAAAGACAAAGCGCAGCAGAAACCACCAAATCCTACATCACCCGATTCAAAAAGATGTCCGAGCAGATTGTAGACATGTTCGAGAGCGATATACAGCTCTGCTTTGATGGCGGTCTATCCTCCAGTTTCTTAAAAAGGAACTTTGCTTCGTACAGGCCCAAAAATGTGGCGGAGATTTATGAGAGAGCCTTTACTATTGCCTCAGCAGAAGAGCCCAATGAGTTACTGCCCGCAGGATGGCTTGAGAAAGAATTGAGCATATGCAAGAGGACGGCCAAGGATCAAGGCGCGGTCACGGCCAGGGGAAAATAGAAATCGCAACACTGATAAACTCAGAAAGTTGGCGGACGAAACAATTTATACTCTCCTGACCGCGCCGCGGGCAGTAATCTTAAAAGCTTTGTAAGCTCCTCCTCCTCCCCCAATGGGACGAAGGCCAAGTGAGAGGAGCAGAGCAAAGTTTTGTGACTACCACAATGATCACGGTCACAACACTAAAGATTGCTTCCAGCTGAAAAAGATTATTCAGCAGAGAGTCAATAATGGCGAGTTGGCCAAGTGGGTGAAGGGTGATAATATCAACAACAATGCTAACACCAATAGGTCGCGACCTCAACGTGGCCCGAAGAGAAAATAGAGAGATAATATTGATGAGCACGAGCAAGGGACCTACAATATAAATTTCATTGGAGTAGAGCCCCCCTCGAACACTCAACTCTCCCATCAAATCAAGACTTTGGAGAAGGTCTTCTTCATTCTTCCCTTGGCTCCAGAAGAAGAGCAAAAGATAGGATTCAAGCGAAGCGAGCTAGCCTCCTCTCTCTTCCATTCCACCCAACCTCTAACCGTCCGAATGAGGGTTCGCGGGCAACCATTAGTAGAGTCCTCATTGACAATGGCGCGGCAAGACATTCTCTACTACCATACGTTGGTAGAAATGAAAATGTCTGAAGCTCATCTTACTCCCTGCGCCGGTCTACTTGAAGGATTCACTAATCATACTGTCCTCGTAAAGGGAACAATAGGCTTTGAAGTGACCATAGGGGAAAAGCCCCAACAGAAAACGGCCAAGGTCACCTTCATGGTTATAGATCTACAATCTCAGTACAACGCCATCCTCAGCATCACTACCCAAGCCGCATTAGGAATTATAGCATATGTTCCCCATCAAAGGGTAAAGTTCAATACTACGGGTGGAATACAGTCATTAGGAACCAGCCCGAGAGATTCCTCAGAACATTGGAGGAAAAGAGAAAGCAGAAAAGTCAAGCCTCCTGCTCGTAGTTGGATGAGAAAGCAAAGTGGAGCAAAGACAAAGGAAAATGCACGCTGCCCAAGTTCATGGGTATGCTCTCCTTCCACTTCCCCAAGATAGAGCTAAAAAAAGCAGGAAGGCAAAAATAATGGCTCCGGTTGCTGGAGGCTATATTGATAGGGAAATCTAGGGATACGTAGACCGAGAAATCATTCATTCCATGACCGCTCTCCCTGGAGAAAGTTCCTCCCCATCAGCGATCATCATTGACTACCTTCACAATCGAGAAATCAGCGATCTCCGGCCTAACGATGAGCTCGAGGAAGTGGTAATTAATATCCAATATCCCGAGTAAAAAGTTAAGGTCGGTATGGAAATTCACCCCGAGGAAAGAAAGATCTTAATTGAGTTCCTCAAAAAGAATAGTGATGTGTTCGCATGGAGAGTGGAGGACACGCAAGGTATCAGCGAGGACGTAATTGTCTATAAACTCAATGATAGCTCCACCTTCAAACCCATCCGCCAAAAATCAAGATACTTTTCTCCGGAAAAGGAGATCGCAATCAAAGAAAAGGTAGAAAAGTTACTTAAGGTAGGGATAATCGAAGAAATCTCATATCCCAGGTGTAAGTACCCCAATCAGGACCGCTCTCCATCTGAGCATGCAGAAAGGACACCGAGTGTACACTTCCCCGCGATCCCATAGTCCCGTGGCTTCCCGAGGATCGAATGGACCAAGCCAAACCAAGGAAGGAACTTTCAGGCATTTAAAAACTTGAAGGACTTCTGCAAGAATGGCACAAAAGTCAAAAAGGCTGACATATTAAAGAGTGAGCCGCACGGACTTCTTTGCTGCATGGTTGGTCCGTGCGGACCACTAGGTCAACATGCCACATGACACAAAAGTCAAGACGTCTGATTGATTAAAGTCAGAGCCGTGCGGACTAAATGACTGATTAATGTCTAGTCCGTGCGGACCACTTTGTCCAGGCTCAGACCCTATAAATACTGGCCTCAAGCAACTTCAAATTCATTCAAAAGCATCACAACAATCCATCCCCTTTCATTCCCTTTCATTCTGTTGGGTATGCATACTTTAACCTTCCTAGCTTTAGCTTTGATTTTATTGATACCATAATCTCATCTCTATTTTCTGGACTTTAGGCCCATATATAATGAAGCTTAGACTTCAATTTTTTAGTATAAGTCCATTTTGTAGAATAGGTTTATTTAGGCTTGAAGACTGGCACAAGACTCATTGGACATGAGGTTTCAGTTCAAGAAGTTTCAAACCGCACGACTGAAACCGCACTAGCAAACCGCAGTGTGGAAATTAGTCATTGAAACCGCACTTCAAAGAACTGCAGTGAATTCTCATTGATGAAACCGCACTAGCAAAATCGCAGTGTAGTTCCAATTTCAGACCGCACTGTGAAACCTCGTTTGGTGAAACCGCTCTTCCTAAACCGCATCATCACCAGACCGCATCCAATGATTGAAGACTTGAAGTTGAACCACTTAGACTATTAGAATCCACGACAGCAGTATCAAAAGTCAACCACTAAATTTTGTCACGTGACTATGTGTCAGACAGGATCTGCAAGGATCTTGAAAAGGTGACAGATGTCCTTTATACCTTAATTCTAGCTGAGGTCTGATAAGCCTTATCTGCAAATTCTGTACCAAAGGACAAAAGTTGATTTGTGGACCAATCAGAATGCATTAGTACAGTACTTCAATAGCTGTATCATAACGGTTACTTTCTGTTACTTTCTTGGTGCTTGGGTATAAATACCCCTAATCTTCAGTATTTGAAGATTGCTTGAGAAATTGATTAACAGTGAGTTCAAAGAAGATTGAAGCTCTGCCCAGAAATTTGCAACCCTTTAAATCTTCATCTTCTTCCTTCAAGAAATATTTCCAGCTCGGAAATCAAGCCTTTATCACTCAAGAATCATTGTGCTCTATATCATATAGATTCAAAGAGCCTTGATTTTGTTAAACACACACACACGTCACTTGATTAATCACGTAGATTATTCACTTGAGATACACTGGTTATAGACTAGGATTTGATCTTCGTAGAATAGATTTTAGATCTGAGTACTGATTCTTGTGCTTTGTAATCTCTCTCATACTCTAATATAAATATAGCATTAGAAAATCCAAGACTAACCATCTTGGTAGTCGATGTAGATCATTTACGATTGAACCACTCCAAATATTGTGTTTTTCATTTCTGCATTTTACTTACTGTGCTTTACTGATTATTTTGTCTTTATCTGTTTGATCTCATTTTCAGTTCTCCAAGTTGTGAATTGTGTTTGCAGTTAATCTTGTCAAAACCTCACTTTTCAGTTTTGTAAAACCGCACTGAAAATCGCACACTAAAACCGCACCTCTAAACCGCATTATAAACTCTGATATTCCGTTGTGCATTTTGCAACTCTACTTGCGGTTTCTAATACACTGCATGCGGTTTGTAAGCAAGATGTTTAGTTTTCAAAGGATTATTGCACAAAACGATCTTGACAAGAGATTACAAAGACTCCAAGATCAAACCGACCGGTCACGGAGTGTCCTAAAAAGTCAATTTATATGATATGTGGCGATGTAGGGCTGGAAGGCTAGGCTCCCCACGATATGACAATCTAGGTGGATTGAATACGCGGAGTGGAAATATCCAACTTCAGAGAGACCGGCGACTAGGTGGTTACCGTCATCCGTCCTTAGTGTGGGTCCCGAGTTTATCAAGGGTATGTAGTGCAATAATAGATATAATATGAGTGCGCGTGTGTGAGAGTCGAATCTAGGTGATAGAGTAAAATAGAAAGTTTTTTTTTTTTTTGGAAAATAAAGGAAAAACAGATAGTGGCCGCACCAAGTGGTTGCCTACGTTTCTCCCAATTTAGGAAGACTCAGGCCATCGTAGTTCCACTTAAAGAGAGAGACAGAGAGAATAAATAAACTAATTTATTACAAAGCCCGAGTTAACCGATGACCGGTAAAAATTCAATCGCACGCAGTTATATAGTTCGAGTAATAAATTAATTATTCTACCCTGCAAAATAAAGTTAGTACAAGCAAAATAGAAATAATGATTTATTTTGACTTTTCTGGAAGTTTTTGTTGTTTCTTTTTTTTTTTTTCAATAAGGTCATATTTTGACAGAAGTTAAATGACCTAAACCCTTTATTTTAATGCTGCGGTCAACATTAGAAAAGTCAACAATCCAAGTTATTTTTTTTTTGTTGGGGCAGTCAAACTTGGAGGAAAAGTCCTTTGACCTAACCCTTTTTTATCCTTGACCTAACCCTTTTTTTTTTCTTCTATACTCCGCCGCCAAACAGAAAAGTGGAGGAGGAATCTTTTTTTCAACGTGGAAAAAAGTCCACAGATTGATTCTTGCCGTAATAATGTCTCGCGCGAGACTTCTTTGTCTCGCGCTGGACAAACAGTCGGACAATAATTTTTTTTTTGACGAAAACTGTACAGAAAAATTCTGAAAAATTCAGAAAAATCAAATTTTTACAGAAAAATAAAAAGATTGATAAAACTCAATTGTACGCAAGTCTACCCTCTTAATTAATTGTCCCCATCGGAGTCGCCACTGTAGCGATGCGTGAATTTTTAACATCTTTGAGTCGCCACTTATTATTTATTTAGAAAAACAATAAGAAAAACCTTTTTTATTTTAAAGAGATTTGAGGGTTCGGGGGTTAAGTTATGGAATGGGAAGGTCGAGGAGCACCCATTCCACCAAATCCGAAGATTGGTCTTGCCAATTGAGTATTATCAATCTAATTAATTTAACAATTAAATAAGAACAAGAAAATCCTAATCAATTTCTTGATTAGGAATATCGGATTGTATGCTTCGAGATCACCTCCATGGATTGAAGGGACTCTAGGCTAATCCTTTTGATGGGATTACACCACTCTAAAAGCCAATAGAGAGAGATTGAGAAGAAGAGAGTAAAAGTATAGGAATTTACCTAGCGTTTAGGGAGTAATTGATTTAGAACGTGGTTCTAAAGTGTCTTCTCGGTCGAGAAGCAATTTGGGCAGAGTTTCGACTCAATATGAGAGTCAAATCTTGATGCGGACAAAGCTTCGCCTCAATTCTTGATTCGGGCTTTGATGTTTGTTGATCAGCAAGGTTGACAAACAAACTTTAGGTGATTTTAGGGTGATTTTGTAGGAATCTTTCAGGGAGAGAAACCAACAAAATGTGTGTGTTGTGTGATTTCGATCGTGGATCGGGGACCTCTCAATCTAAAACTATTCGCCTGAAATACTGAAAGCCTCCAAGTATTTATAGGGGTTTAAGAGGTAAAGGTGGAGAGGTAAAACACTCCTAGGAAGGTTTCAGAACTCAGATATGATTGGAGAACCGGATTAGATAATGTTTATCAAGAAATGAGTTTGAAACGGAGAAGGAGAGTGATTCTGCACATCCTGTCGAGGGGTTGTCTCGCGCGAGACACGTATGTCTCGTGCGAGACAACTAGTCAGTTGACTATTTTGTCCTCTTCAGTTTATTCCGTTAGTCAGTTAGGTCCAAAACTAACGAGGTTAGTTATAAACTTAACGAAACATGATGAAATTGACATGCTTTCATCAAAACACAAAAGAGAGACAAAGAGTTGTGTAATCATGTAATTATGAGTCTAGAATGGGGTGTTTACAGCGCCGAAGCTTGGTCTGACCCTCAGGATGTTACGGGAGACGCTTTGTTTGACTACGAGACTCGAGTTGACCGACTGACGGAGAGAGGTCCTCTTTTGCAGACTCGTAGGGAGAAGATTCGAGCCGAAGCACGGGCGAATGAATCCCTGCGAGCTGCTGGCTTGTTTGACTCTACGGGGAGGATCCCTAATCTCAAATTGGGAGAGACAGAGTTGGCTCGCGTGGAGCGAAAGAAGACTCGCCGGGGACGAGGAAAGAAAGGAAAGAATTGCGAGGGGACAAGCGCAGATGGCGCAGAATGACCTCCTAAGTATCCATTCATTGCATTGCAGACACATTATTTGTTAAATGTATTAAGCTGTCTTTTAGCATGTTGTGACCTTGAGAGTAGACCGTGCTTGAACTCATCAAGAAATGTTGTAATCGTTAGTGATTTGTGATTTGCTTTTAAAGCCTTGTCGAGACGCAAGATCTCTTGTTCGCCTATTGTTTCTTTTGTGAGCCTTGATGGCATCCCGCTTTGGACCTTTTTGTTGTATTCGTGGACTGAAGCAGCCTGGGTCTTGACGGCCATCCCTTTTCGCTTGGGTTTTGTGTTCGGAAGGGGAGGTTGGATGATCCCTTGACAAGTCATCTTTGACGGTCTTTTCCGTGGCTCCCTTGCCTCTTGTTTGTCGGCGTCGGGCTCTTGACCTCTTTTTTTGTAACTTCTGCTTGAGCTCTTTTTTTTTTGTAGCTTCTGCTTGAGATTATTTTTTTTATTTTTTTTGAAGCGCGTGAGAGCGAAGGCAAGCCCCTAGCTTGGAGTTGACATGGGTCAGTCTTTTGACGCTGAGTGGCCTTCGGATGTCCTTTGATGTTGCCGCCGTCGTTTGACTTCGTCAAGGTGATGGTGGGGGCATGCTTTTGGAAAGTGTATAGTTTGATGGAGGTCTTGGTTGACATTCAAATTTTTGACTTTTTTGTGTGTTTTTAGACCAAACCAATTAAGGATGCCTACGTTCCCCCGGACTAGAGGGCTCAGGCCTGCGTAGTTCGACACTACAAGGTGTACTAATAGATGCACAGTTGGTCTTCTTTAAGCGAAGTATCTGCGAAGTTTGCTTCCGTTGACTAGATCCATGAAGGGATTGCCGTCTAGGTCTGTCAGCTTCATGGCACCTCCAGAGAAGATCTTTTGAACCACGAAAGGGCCGATCCATGTTGGTTCCTATTTTCCCAGTGGGTTGGTTCGAGTGGGAGGCTTTTCTTTGAGTACCAGATCGCCTTCCCTGATGTCTCGGGACTTGACTTTCTTGTCGAAAGCTCTAGCAATTCTGCTTTCGTAGGCTCGGATGTGTTCCATGGCCTTTAGTCGCCTTTCATCTAGAAGAGCCAGTTCGTCGTGTCGGCTTCGGAGCCATTCGACTTCGTTGATCTCGTTTTCCAGCAGCACTCGGAGTGAGGGAATTTCCAATTCAACGGGCAGTACTGCTTCCATTCCGTATGTCAGGGCGAATGAAGTTTCTCCCATTGCTGTTCTGACTGATGTTCGGTAGCCCCAAAGTGCAAGGTGCAGCTTCTCGGGCCAATCACGTCCTCGGGTGGTCATTTTTTGGATGATCCGTTCGAGGGTCTTATTTGCTGCTTCTACGGTGCCGTTTGTTTATGGCCGATAGGGAGAAGACTTGTGGCGTGTGATTTTGAATTCGGCCAGCAGTCTATCGCATTCTCCTTCGAAGTGGGAGCCATTGTCTGATTTGACCTCATTCGGGATGCCGTATCGGCAGATGATGTTTTCTTTGAGGAAATGTGCGACTTTCTTGGAGGTGAGCACCTTGTAGGACTTGGCTTCGACCCATTTTGTGAAGTAGTCGATGGCTACCAAGACGAATTCGTGGCCGTTGCTGCCTGGCGGAGCGATTTTCCTGATGACGTCAATTCCCCATGTGGCGAAGGGTCAGGGCGTAGTCATGCAGTAGAGATCGTGAGGAGGTAGATGATTGAGGTTGGAGAATCGTTGATACTTGTCGCAGCTTCGGACAAAGTGGATGCAGTCTGCCTCCATGGAGATCCAGTAGTAGCCCATCCGAAGAATGATTTGCATCAGGGCTCTGGCGTTCATGTGGGGGCCGCAAGCCCCGTTGTGGACTTCGTTCATGAGCTCACTTGCTTTTTCCTGGCTGATGCAGCATAGGAGCGGTCCCTGGTAGCGTTTTTTGTACATCATGTCTCCAAGGATGACAAAGTGAGAGGCAAGGCATTTTAGGGCCATGATGCTCTTGGATTTGACTCCTTCCTTGCGCTGACCTTCCTCGTTCATGAAGGCGGTCTCCCCGTGTTTGAGGTATTGGAAGATCTGGTTGACATGCAATGTTGGTGAAGAGGCTTTTGATTAGCGTCTCTTTGGCTCTTCAGCAGTTCCCCAAACTTACTGTGATTAAAACCTTTCTCGGCAGCTTGGGCCCGGTTTTTCTCTCATTTGACAACATGCTTAAATGTTTGTTTAATGCATTCGTTCAATTAATGTGTCTGCATTCTTTGTTAGATGAATTGTTTATTAACTGCTCGTGATTTAGTTAACTCATCATTTGTTAAAGATGAAATGAAAGGATGTTTAGAAAGGTCAGACCTTTTATTGAAAGCGTAGAGAAGATACATTGTTGATTATGGACTCACAATCTTCCGGCGTAGAGCCATCAGATGACTCGAAAGACATGAATTCACAGACAACATGACTCGAAGCTAGACTCTAGGAGACGAGGGATTGGACCAGGATTCATTGCTCTTTGCGGGCTGTAGGTCGAGAGAGGGTGGCGATGACTTTGGTGGCCATTCTTCAGTTGATGCGGATCCCGGAGGATAGCTTGCCT
This sequence comes from Adenophora triphylla var. japonica, assembly GCA_022495995.1. Lineage (NCBI taxonomy): Eukaryota > Viridiplantae > Streptophyta > Magnoliopsida > Asterales > Campanulaceae > Adenophora > Adenophora triphylla. The sequence continues at coordinate 43,544 of JAFEMH010000594.1, read as the reverse complement.
GTGGTTCGAATTCAAACCAGATTGCGGAGGTTTTTGGTTGCTCCTTTGATGATGTCCCTCCATTGGTGTTGCTGCCAGATCTTGGGGGGCCTTGATGATAGAAGTCGTTGAGAGCTTCTTCCAAGAGAGCGAAGCATTCGCTGATTCAGAGTTGATTCTTGATGATGTTGATTATCTTCATAGAATCCGCTTCCTTATCTGGGATCTTTGCCTGGATGACATTTATGATGTCTGAATCGAGGGGGCATGCTATTTCTCCTTCTCTAATTAGGCTTTGAAGGAGATTGCGCCATTGTTCCTCCAGGTCAGATATCGGGATGTTGAATAGGACTATGATGTGATGGCTGTCCCCGTGAGATCCGAGCGTGTCGGTAAGAGGGTTGTCCTGCACTAGCGGGTCGGTGATGAGCCAGTTTTCCTCAGGAAGGTTCTCGGTAAAGTATGAGTCTACTTCTCGGTCAAGCTCCATCTGGGCATCCATCTCTTGATCCTCTTTCAAGCATTCTTCACAGTCGCATATTTCAGAGTTGTCGTCTTGGCCCATGAGCTCTTCGATCTCTAGCTCATCACGGCTTAGAGCGTGGATGTAGGGATCCATTTCGTAGCGGGACAGGGCTGGAGACTCACCGGCAGAGGAGTATTCGGTCATGTCGGGACCTTCTTCTGGGTCGTAGCTTGCTGGCCAAGCGCTTGCCATTGTGCTGCTTCCGCGGATCACCTCTAGGTTTCCATTGGCGTTGATGAATTTCATGCATTGGTGAAGAGTAGATGATACTGCCTTCATCTGATGCAGCCAAGGTCGTCCCAGCAGGGCGGAGAAAGTTGGTTTGATTTCCAAGACTTGGAACTCCACCGACTCCAATTGTGCATCGAATTGGATCCTTAGATTGATTACTCCTACGACAGGGCGTGGAGTGGAGTCGTAAGCTCGGATTATCCGGGGTGAAGGTCTCATCAGGGAGTGGTCGATGCAGAGTCGTTTCAATGTGTGCAAGGCAATGATGTTGACCGCGGAGCCATTATCGATCAAGACGTTCGGGAGGTAGAACCTCTCTATCTTTATGAGGATGAGGAGGGCCTCGTTGTGTCTATTTTCACATATTGGCAAGTCTGCTGCGTCTGTGAAGGCTAGACCGCTTCCGGTGCTGCCATTTGATTCATTCTCCTCCGGGGAGCGTTCGATCCATCCATTGGTGTGTCTTGATCGTGGCAGAGATCGTAGGGAGACACTCATCCTTGGACTTTCTTGTTTGGATTCCCGGTCACGGGACCGTTTGACTCTGGTTTCGCATTCCTAGTCGTAGCGGGATAGCATGTTAACGGTTTCGGAGATTGCAGGAGGCCTATTCTCGCATGGAGTTTCGCCGAAGGCTATCGTGTTCACCCTGTCGTTTCGGGGGAATGGATTTCCAATGGTGTTGGGGCCACTGAAATTACCCAGATTTCGCGTGCAGCGAAAGTCGGTTGTCTTTCGTGGGAGATGTTGGTGTATGAGACCTCTCTTTCGGGAAGGAGAGGAGTCGCCACGCGGTTTTGTATTTTGAGCCTAAACGTTGAAAAAGGGCTTTTGTGAAAACGGTGTCGTTTTTATTAGTAGCAAAAACTTAGGAAAAAGCTTTGAAAGGGGGTGTCATTTTTATTGGTAGCAAAAACGAGAAAAAAGCTTTTTTTCTGAGTACCAGAGATTGTTAGGTTCGGAGGTCACGTTACGTTTCGGGAAGAGTATTTTGAGATCACCCGAAATGCCTCGTATGACGAGTCTTTCTACCTTTCTCGAAAATGTGCATGTGTGTGTGTGGGTTTGCATTTTGAAAATGGGGGCTTGAATGACAAGCTTAATCTTGGTTTGAATGTCAAACGTTGATTATGTGATGCCTTTTAAAAAGACGAGCGTTTGAATGACAAACGTCGGTTTTGAAGTTTTTTAGGAAAAGTGACACGAGTGCTGATTTTAACTGTTTAACTTAAGTGTCAAATGTTGACTTTTAAGAAAAGAGCGTTTGAATGTCAAACGTCGGATTTTAAGTTTGAAGATGATCGTTTGGATGCCAAACGTCATTTCGCGCGTTTTTGAAAGAGGGTTCGAATGTCGAACTCCGGTTTTGAACCGGGCATGTCATTGTTAGCGATTTTACGGGAAAAAAGCATTAAATGATTTTGAGTGTCGAAAGTCGGATTTTAAGTTTGAAGATGATCGTTTGGATGCCAAACGTCATTTCGCGCATTTTTTGAAAGAGAGTTCGAATGTCGAACTCCGGTTTTGAACCGGGTATTACATTGTTAGCGATTTTACGGGAAAAAAACATTAAATGATATGCGATCAACGAATCATTTTTGTGACTCGGACTTTGATAAGTAAATACTATCACGAGCCAAACGGCTCGGACTTGTAAATGACAGTATTTAAAGTGCGGTATCGACGGAATCAAACGACCCGGATTTTAAAGGTGCGATCAACGAGCCAAACAACTCGGAATTGTAAAGTTGCGTAAAAGTAAATGACGATCAACGGATCAAACGATCCGGAATTGTAAATGACATTAAAGTAAATGACGTTCAACGGATAACGATCCGGAATTGTAAATGACAATAAAAGTAACGGAACGGGGCCGAAACGCCGTTTTAACCCGAGATTACTTCTCTTACGGGAAGAGAAGAGGATCAAGGACTAAAACGTATCGGACCCCGTTAGACGGTGACGTCTACATTTCAACAACGTTCGTCCGAAATGGTTGTAGCGACTGGCACGTAAACCGAGACGGAGCGAGTGTTTAGGGAGAGAGAGTGTTACCTATGGCTAGGGGTTGACTCTTTTGGCTCGGGAGGCGTATACGGGATACGGAAAGGTGTTTGGAATGGTGTTTTGAGGTGTTTTGGTTCGTGTTTGGTTGAAATGCGGAGTTTTCACGCAAATCGAGGCAAAACGGGGCTCGGGAGAGGGTTGAAATGGTTTGGGCCGTGGCTTAGAGAGAAAAGGGAGTAAGTTTTTCCTTTTTTTATGTTAACAGACCTCAGTATTTATAGGTGAATTTTGCAAAAGAGTCCGGACGGACTAAGGCTGAATTTCAAGGGTTTCTGTGAAACTTTGGAAACTAGAGGGACTTGTTGGCAATTCTGGATTCTCTGCAAAGGAGTCCGGACGGACTGGGACTGCATCCCAGGGGTATTTTAGTCTTTTCACACTGAAATCTGATTGAGGTTGACAAGGAAGCTGTGGCATGCGTGCCACGTGTCCTGTGACTCACCTAGGGCATGGAATATCGTGCCATTATTCCCGATTTTATCCATTTTTTAAATAACTGTCCGGAAAATGTTCGAAACGCCCCCGGAAAGTGCCGAAAAGTGCCGACGACGTGTGTTGAGTACGCTTCGACGTTGGGATGCATGGGGCTATCCCGGGACGTCTTATTGGCTTGAGGACGGGGAGTTTAACGGGTTCCGGTTAACCTGGAGCGGGCCAGTTAACGGATTCCGGTTAACTTCTAACGGATTTTGGCGATTCGGATTTGGGTACTTACAGTTAGCCCCTCAGCGACGTCACTTCCGAAGGAAGTGGGGTCGTTGAAAAAAGATAAGAATCCAAATCGGGGGATGCCTTACTTTAAAAGACCTGGGTGGTCAGCTGGCTGGACCCTTAGCGAAAGGATTCCTACGTATCCCGAGCGGGAATCAAGTCGATCGTAGTTCGTAGGTGCAAGGAGCCGCGCATGGGGACCTTGACCTGAGAGAGACTGTTGGGAGGCATCTAAACCTGAGTGAGACCATTGCGAGGTATCTAAACCCAAATGGAGACTATTGTGAGGCGTCTGAACCTGAGATTTCTGAAACCTTCAAGGGCGTGTGGCGCCTCAGACCGGAGTTACTTGAAACATACGAGGGCATGTGGCGCCTCAGATTGGAGTTACTTGAAACATACGAGGGTGTGTGGCACCTCAGACCGGAGTTACTGAAACATTTGAGGGCGTGTAGCGCCTCAGACCGAGATTGCTGAAATATACGAGGGCGTGTGGCGCCTCAGACCGGAGTTACTGAAACATACGAGGGCGTGTGGCACCTCAGACCGGAGTTACTGAAACATACGCGGGCGTGTGGTGCCTCAGACCGGAGATTACGAGGATGCGTTTGTCCTGAGATGAAGGCGTTCGTGCCTTGAGATTGATAAGGCGTTCGTGCCTTGGGTGCTGGACTTATGATGATGGCCAGGTTTATCCGCGGGGATATGGTGGAAATGATGGGACTGGTTGTGTTAAACTGGCGTTATTAACAACACGGAAGGATTGACGTTCTAACGATGGGGTTAAGAACAGGATGTGGTCTCGGGAGAGACTGACACATTGCTGGGGAAAAGCGCCCAGAGTTCTAACAAAGGCAGCTAGGAACTGAGGGGATTGATTGACGTTTCTTCTTAGATGGATGGTCTTAGGATCCTGCTGGGGAGGAATGTTCGGGCTTACGGTGATGGCCGAAGAGGGATTGTTGTGCGGGCTTACCTTGATGGCCGCTGAAATGGGATGGTTGGGCTTACGATGACTGCCGGGGAAGATGAACGTTGGTGAAAACCAATGGGAATTTTGACGTCGGGAGACGGAATTGTGATTTGATGTCCGAAGACGGGACTGAGCGTTTGAATGTCAAACGTCGATTTGGGACAGAAATGAGCATTTGAATGTCAAACGTCGATTTGAGATTTAACGTCTGGAGACGAACGTTAGTGAGAACTAACTGAAAATTTAACGTCGGGAGACGGATTTGTGATTTAATGTCCGAAGACGGTTTGGAATTTAACGTCTGGAGACAAACGTTAGTGAAAACTAACTGAAAATTTAACGTCGGGAGACGGAATTGTGATTTAACTTCCGAAGACGGTTTGGAATTTAACGTCTGGAGACGAACGTTAGTGAAAACTAACTGAAAATTTTAACTTCGGGAGACGGATTTGTGATTTAACGTCCGAAGACGGTTTGAAATTTAACGTCTGGAGATGAACGTTAGTGAAAACTAATTGAAAATTTAACGTCGGTAGACGGATTTGTGATTTAACGTCCGAAGACGGTTTGGAATTTAACGTCTGGAGACGAACGTTAGTGAAAACTAACTGAAAATTTAACGTCGGGAGACGGGGCGTTAGCGAGAAGCTAACGGGACTTGACCTCGGGGGAGGGGGTGTTAGAAAGGTCTAACTTGGGGAAAATTTACACTTTTGGGGGCCAAAAGGGGTAAAATTGAAACTGCGAGAAGCTGAGGGGCCAAATTGGCAAGGAATCTTTTCAGCTGCAAAAGAGTCCAGTCGGACTGAGACTGAATTTGACCAGGTTCAAATCAGCAACAGGCCGACGCAAACTGGTACATTTCCACTATACTTTCAGGCGAGAGAGAGAGAGAGAAAGGAGAGAAAAAAAAACTCTTCCCATTTTGCGAGTTTTGCTCAAATTTTCAAGGGAAAATCAACATGGATGCCGGTTTGGGACCAATGGCTCGCCATAGGAGGACCGATAACGAAAGAACGAGGTTAGTGAGGACCATTCGAACCACCGTTCTTCCCATGGATCCGTCGGAGTTTTATCCGGCTAGGGACACTCACAAATCCAAGGGAGGGATCGAAAGACAGGTAAACTTCCTCTAAATTCCATTAATTTCAAGAATGTGCATTCTTTAAATTTTAGGAATTTGACAAGAAATGAGTTAGGGATTTTGGTGCCCGAATTGGGGCTTTTGACTTTGCTATGCGCCTTTGTCGAAATTGACTAGAGTGTAATTCAATTGACGTTATGGGTAGATGACATAAAAATTTTGGTTGCAAAATTCCATGCCTAGAGGTGTTTTCCGAAATTAAAGTAAGTTTAATTCGGGACGGAGTAATTTTTCGAAATGTTCGAAATGTTTTGAAAGTTCCGACTTCGACGGATTTTTCGAGATGCTTTGAAAGTTCCGGGTTCGATGGATTTTTCGAAGTGTTTGAAAAGTTCCGAATTCGACGGATTTTTCGAAATGTTTTGAAAGTTTCGGATTCGACGGAGTTTTCGAAGTGTTTTGAAAGTTTCGGATTCGACGGAGTTTTCGAAATGTTTGGAATGTTCCGGGTTCGACGGAATTTTCAAAATGTTTTGAAAGTTCCGAATTCGACGGAATTTTCGAAATGTTTTGAAAGTTCCGAGTTCGACGGAGTTTTCGAAAGGTTTTGAAAGTTCCGGGTTCGACGGAGTTTTCGAAAGGTTTTGAAAGTTCCGAATTCGACGGAGTTTTCGAAATGTTTTGAACTTTTGGGATTTTGGACCGTTAATACTCCACCTGGGATGGACATATTTTAGGAAAATGAGAATCATATCTGTGTTGCATCATTTCGATATGCGTTTGTGCACTCTGTTGATGTCGTTTCTGTATTAACGTATTCTTGCCGTGTTCACCTGCATGGGAGAGGGAAAGTTGACGTTCACAACTTGAAGATCCGGGGAGCCTTCGAGGCAGTTCGAGCGCTGTGGGAGATGCTCCCAGACGAGGCTCGAGACGGAGAGAGGAGTCCACAACAGTATGTGGTTGACTCCGATTTGGCTGGATTCATTAGCGCAGTGGCCGCGGTGGCTTCGACGTAGAGGGCGAGGGCCTTGTACGTTGCTCTGAGCGAGTACTGGTGGGACACGACCCACACTTTTCATTTCAGGTGGGGGGAGGCGTTTGTGACTCCCACTGACTTCGCGGCGATCACAGGGTTGCCATTCTGGGGCAACACGCTGGTGTGGGTGGATGGCTATACTCCGGGGCAGTTGTAGGAGATGCTGGGTTTTGATATTACCGATGCCAGGGGCTTGGGTATTCGGTATGGGCCGATGGAGGCTCATCTGAGGAGGGGTATTATTGCTTATTTGGAGGGGTATCCGAGGATGACCGCAGAGCGTCTGGCTCGAGGGTTCTTATGGTTTGCCTTGTCAGCGACCCTGTTTTCTACTTCTGACACATCCTGTCACTTCCCTTTGCTCGGCTCGCTGACTGATCTGGACGTCGTGAGGGGATTTGCATGGGGGAGGCTGGACTGGCCGAGCTCTACCATTTCTTAGATAGGTTCTCGCGGGGAGAGGAGAACACGTTATGCTGCTTTTCGTTTGCTTTGGATGTAAGTTCCGGTATTTTTCTCTTCCTTGTCTCATTTTGTACTCGAATGTATCTGCTCTGTAGCTGACATAACTTTCCATGTGCTTGACAGGTGTGGGGTTTGGAGGTTTTCTGCCTGCAGAGATGGGAGATTAAGGAGGCGTATGAGTCCTTGTTCCCTGCCATGTTGATTTGGCAGAAGGAGGCGAAGAAGCCGGTGTTGTCGAGGGAGGTTACTCGGCTGACTTACGAGGAGGTGTCTCTGGTCCTGAGCCGAGAGTTTTTCTGGTGGATCCAGCTGACTTGGTGGAACCGGATTAATGTTGTTGTGGTTCAGGCTGCTAGGGAGGTCACACGTCGGCGGAAGCTGCTGGTGGGGCTTCACTGTGACGCGATGTATCTGGGAGAGAGGGTGACCCGTCAGCATGGTCCGGGGTCCCTTCCTTTAGTGTCGATGGACCCACCTCTGCACATGCAACATCCTTTGTTGATGCCGATGGAGGATCTGGAGCGGTATAGACAGGGCGTGTTCTATACCGAGTTCATCATAGAGGGTGCCGACTATGACATCTTCGTGAGGACGAGGCTGAGGAGCCCGCAGGTGCAGCACAGGGAGGGCGAGGGCCCTGGATATCCCCGAGACTACCCGCTCCCTCGAGCTAGGCTGGTGTATGAGGGGCTGGACGGTTCTCGTAGGCGGTTGGTGATCCCTATTTCGGAGGAGACGAGGCCTCGGTACAGATTGGACCCCAATGCTACGGTGAGTGCTTTTGATTTCCTGTATTTTGATAGTAGCATTCTGCAAATGTTGCATCTGTGCTGTCTGTTTGTCTTTTGACGACTTTCCTGGTTTGCAGGTGTCTGGCCGTACGTACAATCAGGCCGTGAGACAGTTGGACAGGTGGGCCAACTATGCTAGGAGACTCGTGGAGTTCCTGCGGTGCAATTCCCGGAGGAGTGCGGCTGTACATGAGCCGAGGCCATCTAGGCCGAGAGATTCGTCTGCCTCCACGACTGGTGGAGCGGACTTCACGCAGGGGTTCGGCCAATTCTCTGGCGAGACGACGGGGTTCGGAGCTCGTCACCCTTCGTACTCGGGGCACGAACAGGGAGAGTCCTCGAGTTCGCAGGCGCAGAGGCGGCCTTTCTCTTATTCCCGCCTGGAGGAATTTGGAGATTACTTGTTCTCGATGGATTCGGCTGCTGCAGGGCAGTACATTGAGTGTTCAGATGACGAGCAGGACTCTGAGTAGTCCTCTTTTGTTGATTTATTTTTAGACAAAATGTGTGTATTGTCCAAAACAAATTGACTTGTACTTGAAAAGGGCCTTTGAGGCAGAACTTGTATTTTGCACATTTATTTAGTGATTACCTTCTTTTATTTTCGACAAATAAGCAAGTAGGTTGATCAAAAATAAATAATGAAACATGCACAAAAATTCAAACTGGTCAAAATTTATGTCTATATGCACTGTTATTTAATTAATTGCACTGTTGCACGAGCCCGGGGCGGAAGTGGTGTTGGCAGTGGTTGATTGAAACTAGGGGTGCACGCAGTTTCAAAGAGGCTTGAACAGGATTTAGTTTGGAAATGTTTCCAAATTGAAAGCATGAAACTGTCACGAGTTGACCCGATCCAACTTGAGAAACAGTCCGGCCGGACTTGGACTCGATTTCCAGATTCTTTAAATTGCAGTTCAGCTTTTGCAATTTGTGAAAACTGCACGTTTGCTTCGATCAATCAACTGAATTTCTTTCTTAAATTCCTCAAGATTTTCTTTATTCTTTCCATGGCTCCATTTCCTAGGCTATCGTCTCAGATGCAAGAGCGATACTTGGACAATTTCCAGTCGTGGGTACGGCACCACACGAGGCAAAGCAAGGGCTTTTTCGAGGGTTGTTACGGGATGAAATCTGTTTGGGCTTTGAAGGAGCTCATGCCAGATTGGGATCTTTTGAGAGCTGCGGCTCGCTTTTGGGACGTGCGAAGGCATGTGTATAGCTTTTCGTACAACGAGATTACTCCCACGTTTGAAGATTTCCGGGCCATTTTAGGAGGACCTGAGACGGAACAGCTAGTTCTTCCCTTGGCGGGTGGCATGGCCACTGTGGAGAAGTTAGTGTCTCTACTTGGCATTTCAGCCGAACAAGCATACGAGATGCTAATATTGAATACAGACTATGTTGACGTTTCGGGGCTGCCTGATAAATTTACCGGTGTTGAGGGGAGCGTCTTTGCGTGGGACGCGTTTTCTCTGTGCGCGATTGCCACTTTGTTCACATTTACGTCCCTGGGTATGTGCCATCACAGTGTACTGGACCTGGTGAGCGATGCGAGCAGGGGAGACATCGTGCCTTTGGTCTGGGCGAGACGTTCACTGGCGCATAGGTCGGATGGCGACCGGCGGTCGATACATGTGGGGAGGAGTCCCGTTATGCTCACTATGTGGTTGAGGAGCGGCTGCGAGATGATGCCCGAGGTGCCGGTGTCTTGTGACCCTTGGTCCTTTTCTCGGTGTCCTTTGGTGATAGGGGCGATCAGTGGCTGGAGCTCTGGATGGCCAGACTCTGCACGCATCACTTGCGATGGTGGGTTCCTCATTGGAAGCTACAGACTTGTTGGACCGCTCAGGAGGGTCTTCTGGTTGTCAGAGTATCGGGGTTGTCCCAGACGTCTTTCTACATTCCCTCATTGGTGCTGCGACGATGCAGGGGTTTGGAGGCGAGGTGCCAGACGGCAGGTTTGGTTCATCTTTGCTACCTTCGAGGTGGGATCTCTGCTGATGGAAGATCCTTCGACGCTATTGCTTCTCACACGGCTGTGGCAATACACGTCCTTTCCTGCCAGGTGTATGGGGGAGACACAGATGGCTATCTTGTGGAGACGGAGAGAGATGTGGGGTCTTGATTACCCTGATGGCTCAATTTTGAGGAGAACCGAAGCGGGGGCTAACCCTCAAAATCGTACTGGGGACGACATGGCTGACTATGAGGCCAATGCTAGTCGGGAGGCCGATCAAAGCAAGGTCATGATGGCTCGAAGAGAGGCAGCTCAGGATAGAGCTAGGGAAAGGGCTGCGTTGGCAGCTGCTGGTTTGACGGAGGCGTCGGGAAGGGTCCCTGAGCCAGGTAGAAGGACTACGGGAATATTCCCTATGAAGGTGAAGAATATTCGCCGCGGAAAAGGGAAGGGGAAAAAGGATGAAGGACCAAGTACGGGGAACTAGGTTGACCTTGCTGTCCGGAGTATCCACCCACTGTCATTACAGACACATTAACTGATTAATGTATTATTGTTGTTTTGCTAGCGTGTAGCGAGTCAAGAGTTGACCGTGCTTGAACTCATCAAAGATTGTTTTAACCGTAATGAACTTGTAGGTTAAATTTTAAGAGTTTTTCGAAACACAAGCGATTGATGCTTATTTGTTTTTTTTTTGTTTTTTGTTTTTAAGACCGAACCAATGATGGCTGCCTACGTTCCCCTTTTACAATTGGACTAAGGGGCTCAGGTCACCGTAGTTCGACACTTTAGGTGAATTTGAGAAAAACAAAGACAAAAGAATTGCGACCCTATTTTTTGCCTGGATCATTATCGGGAATGTATCCAGTTGGGTATTACTCTTTTAGCACTTTAATTTTACTGAGGGGTGGTGTATGGGGAAGGAGAGTTGACTCGTGCTCTTCCTCAAATGAAGTATCTGCGGAGCTTGCTTCCATTCACGGGGTTAACGAAAGGGTTCCCATCCAAATCTGCTAACTTCATGGCTCCTCCGGAGAAGATTCTTTGTACCACGAACTTGCCTATCCAGGTAGGCTCCCACTTTTCGAGGGGATTGGTCTGCGTAGGAGGCTTTTCCTTTAGCACCAAGTCGCCTTCTCTGTTCTCTCGGATCTTGACTTTCTTATCAAATGCTTGGGCCATTCTGCTTTGGTAGGCATGAGTGTGCTCCATGGATTTCAATCTGCACTCGTCGAGTAGAGCAAGTTCGTCGTGATGGCTCTGTAGCCATTCGACTTCGTTGATCCTGTTTTCCAAGAGGACTCGGAGGGATGGAATTTCCAATTCCACGGGTAACATTGCTTCCATTTCGTAGGTAAGTGCGAACGGAGTCTCCCCTGTAGCGGTTCGGCGATGTTACGTATCCCCAGAGGGCTAGATGTAGCTTTTCGGGCCAGTCCCGACCTCTGGCGGTCATCTTTCTGATTATCATTGCGAGAGTCTAGTTTGCTGCCTCTACTGCATCATTAGTCTGTGGTCTGTAGGGAGAAGACTTGTGGCGTGTGACTCTGAATTCGGTCAGTTGTTGGTCACAATCTCCTTCGAAGTAGGTCCCATTGTCAGATATGATCTCGTTGGGCACCCCGTATCGGCACATGATGTTCTCCTCGATGAACTCGGTCACCTTCTTAGAATTCAGTACCTTGTATGATCTAGCTTCTACCCATTTGGTGAAGTAGTCGACTGCGACTAATATGAACTCGTGACCATTGCTCCCTGGCGGAGTGATTTTGCCGATGACGTCGATCCCCCATGTGGCAAAAGGCCATGGTGTAGTCATGCAATAGAGTTCGTTAGGAGGGATGTGATTGAGATTGAAGAACCGTTGACAATTGTCGCAGCTTTGGACGAACTGGATGCAGTCTATTTCCAATTGATATCCAATAGTATCCCATACGGAGGATGATCTGTGTCAATGCTCTGACGTTCATGTACGGACCGCAGTTTTCGTTGTGAACTTCGTTCATTAGCTAGCTGGCTTTTTCTTTATTAACACACCTGTAAGTACCCCAATCTGGATCACCCTCTTCCGAGCACATGAGAAACACTGCAGACTCATAAACGCAGTCTCGAAGACCTCTGACACTCAACACCCTCAAAACCCCCCAACCAAACCAAGGGAGGAACCTTTCTGGGATAAAAAGGGACAAAAGGACCTTTTGGGAATTTTTCAAAAATCAGAAAAGCACAAATGGTCCGTACGGACCTCTTTGCTGCAATGATTACTGAATCCCCTTAAAGTCTAATATATTCCCTCAAATCCCGGAGAACATCATTACTGGAATACATGGTTGGTCCGTACGGACCTTATTGCATGTCTAGTTAGTCCGTACGGACCTCTTTGCAACAAGACACCATCATTTTAGTATCCTCTTAAAGTCCACATTATTCCCTCAAATCGAGGAAAACCAAAAATTTGGATTACCTATAAGGTCCGTATGGACCTTATTGCAGTTTTCCTACACTATAAATAGAGGGCTTCCCCTCCCTCATTTCACACATCTCCCTCTTCTCTCCTCTCCCCCCAGCCTTCAGGCACCCCTCTAAGACCCTTTGGGGCAATTTCGGCCCCTTTCGGATCCTTCCGAGCTCCCTTGTGGTGCTCCGAAGCCTCTTCGAGCGCTCCCGCGACGCTCCCGCGCTGCCCCGAGGCACTCTCGAGGTACTCTGAGGCCCCTCGTGGTACTCCGAGGCCTTGCCTGGTCTTTTCCAAGGCGTCCCGGCTCTTTCCGAGTCAAACCGGCAACTTGAACGCACGCCGAAACTCTGCCCAAGCGATCCCTGCGATCCCAACGCACGATGAACCTCTGCCCGAGTGATCCCTGCGATCCCAACGCACGCCGAACCTCTGCCCGAACGCAGCCTACAATCCCGACGCACGTCGAAACTCTGTCCGCAGACAACCGGCTCCTCCCGAAGTCATCCCGGTCCGTACCGGAATACTATTTCATCCTCGAACACTATTTCCCAGCGGAAGACAGACACGAACCAACATTGGTAAGGTTTCCTTCCTACACTATTTCAATACATTTCAATAAAGCAGTGTGCAATGTAGACATCAGATACATCATGCATTTTTTAAAAGCACACACACACAACAGTTAAAGAATATTAGGGGTATCCGAAAGACTCGTTTTTACGAGGCGTCTCGGGTGAGCTCTAAGATTCTAATATTCTCTTCCCGAGGAGTCATCTGACCTCCAAACTCAAAATCTCATCACACAAAAATAGTTTATTTTTAAACTGATGCCCTTTTTCAATGTTTTGGGCTTAATAAAAACGGCGTGGCGACTCTACAAGCAAAACACAGCGAGACACCTCCCAACTAACGCTGCAAAGCGGGAATGAGCCAGATGCCGGGGCGCGAACGCGCTGCCTCTCGGATCCGGGCGAACCTTCCCGAAACGCGACGCAACAAGGAATGCGAGACGCCGGGGCCTCTGCGCGCGAGCCGGATCCGGGTAGTATCAGTTGGCGACTCCGCTGTGGACATTTTGTTTTAAAAACTTTTAAACAAAACAAAAGATTTTTAAAACGATGATGAGGGTAAACTTTCATTTTACCCCTTTCTTTGACTGTTGTGTGTGTGTGCATGTGCTTTACTTTTTTTTTTATTTACAAAAAAAAAAAAATTCAAAAAATGCATCAATATACATCTGTGCATACATTTAAAATTCTTCAAAAAACTTCAGTTTTACTCAGAAAAAGAATTTTAGAGACCGCACACTACGCGCACTGCTGCCTCTGTTACACCGCACACTACTCACACTGCTGCCTCGGTTACACCACACGCTACGCGCACTGCTGCCTCGGATACACTGCACACTACAACCCTTAACCCGGAGTGGTCTCAGTTGCAGTTCGTTTGGCCTTCCTACGCCTCTCGAACGCGCACGGGATCATTCCAAACATCCCATCCTAGCCAAGCGTCAACCCTGCACGTTTGAGTCTTGAGTCACACTCTGTCCAGACTCGGTTGGTTTTTACCCAGTCCGTGTCATACAGCCTGGATGCATATCCCATGCCGGCCATTTTCTGAGTCGAGGCTCGGAACTCAAGATCGCGCAAGCAAAGCGATGAAAGGTCATGCTAAAATCTTGACCTGATCTTGATTTCCGAAGCTACACCCAGACGATGTTCCGTCCCGGATATACATCCATGCCCACGTGACACTATGTCATCAAGCCTTTAATACGTCAGCCATGACGATATAACCCAGCCAACGCCTAATGTCACAGATCCCTTGCGCAAGCAAGGTAAAGAGAGGTCATGCCGAACTCTTGACCTGATCTTGACTTAGATGCCAGCTCGGCTCACTATTCACATGGCTAACGCATTAAAACGAACATGACAGGCTCGGTCCTTAGGTTCGATTTTTCTTTTAGGCCGGTGGAAACCGCTTGCCCTATAGGACCCTCGCCCGGGGCTGTCCACCCTGGGATGTCGAAATACAGGTGCAAAACGAGGGGCTTATAGTCGCACAGATGGTCTCCACTGACCCAGGATCTAGCATAGCTGCGAAAAAGAAGAGCAATCTTTTCCAACCTACCTAGGACTCTGAGAAAACATGTTTTAAGTAAATTAAAACAACAAAAAAAATAATAAATATAAAAGAAGCGGAAATCACATGCCACATGAGCTTTCCCCCTTTGATCCCGAAAGGCCTTCCCGTGTCTAAACCTTGCCCGTCACCCCCTCCGGCGAACCGAGAGTGGTTGAGAATACCCGGGAGCCGCCTTTTCAATATTGAGGTCACAAGGTTCGACAGCCCTTCCAGTTCAATGGTCCGCACCGTCCGCTACTCCCCCATGACGGGATCGACAGATAAAAGTGAGAGAAACGGAACCCCGCCACTAAGGAACCTTCAGACAATAGAGGAGGTGCTGCGAGCCTTCGAAACTATCAAGAAGCGCCAAGAAGAGCAGCAAGCCTGGATCGTAGACACCCTGCGTCTTCGAGGAACCGTTGCGGTTCCCAACTGACGGAACCTTTGTTCTCATAGAAGACGAAGAAATACCGGCTCCCAGGTTTCTCAAAGCTATCGGCGGGTCCCGCCTCCGTCAAGCTACGAGATCCCAAAGAACGCTAAGCGGCTCTCGCTCAAAGCTCCCCTCGGGCGTCGGTCAGCGGCTCCGACATGTCCGCCTCGGCACGGTCGGTTCCGGCTCTGTACATCAAGCTCGGTACCAACGGCACACATACGTGCCGGCTCGCGGATCCCAATGCATCTCGGTATCCCCCAAGATTCAACCCTCTGCCTCTATACGAGCCTCGCAGCCATAATTAAAAGTCCCCATGCTTACCTGGGACAGGCATCCCGAGCGGATATCCCGACATCTCAAGCTTGCCACCTGCTAGTCTGCCGCTTGGGGCTAATGAAGCATTTCCCCAATTCCCAAACACAACCCTTAGCGGACCTGGCAATCACGCCCCTAACTTCAGCACTCCAGGGTATGGGTTGGTATACACACAACTACCTCCCCAAGATTCCCGAATGGCGATCCCATCAGCCAATCCACCTCCATCTTCGGTTTCTATCCCCGAAAATAGTAACCCGCCTCAACCTGCCGATCCCCACATGGCTTGGATGATCGAGCAAATGAAAGACATGCAAGTCAAGCTAGCCAGTTCTCGGAAGGACTCTCTCCTGCCTACTGATCCAAGCAAAGTGGTCCCGCTCCCTCCGAAATTCAGGATGTCGGAAATGGAAAAGTT
Source organism: Adenophora triphylla var. japonica (assembly GCA_022495995.1). Classification (NCBI taxonomy): domain Eukaryota; kingdom Viridiplantae; phylum Streptophyta; class Magnoliopsida; order Asterales; family Campanulaceae; genus Adenophora; species Adenophora triphylla. The sequence continues at coordinate 27,964 of JAFEMH010000594.1, read as the reverse complement.
TGACGGGACAGAATGCCCAAAAACCCACATTGATACCTATGTCTTGGGAATGAGAGCCAAAGGGGCAACCCCTCAACAGATGGCAGACCACTTTCAGCATTCTCTCAAATCCACAGCGCTAAGGTGGTTCCTCAACGTAAAGGCAGAAAACCGCTCTACGTGGGATCAAATCAGCGAGATCTTCCTAGAGAAGTATTGCGCCAACCTTGAGTGGGAGACAAACCGCCACGATCTGCAAGCCACCGAGCAAAAGGATGATGAACCAGTAGGCGAGTTCTACAAAAGATGGAATTGGAAGCTTAGTGAGATAATGGATCCACTTTCCAAAGAAGAGCAGATGGACATCTTCCATTCTTGCCTCAAGCCATCCCTGAGGACCTTGATTAGCCATCACTTCTATCCGGATCTCCGTGCCATGGTCAACGCTGGAACTAATTTTGAGAAGACTCTGAGCCTTCAGAAGACAACAGCAACCCCTGCTTCATCCTACCGCTATCGAACAAACATGGCAACTTCAACTCCTGCCCCGAACAAAGGAAAAGAAACAGCCGGAACGGTACACTACATCCAAAACGGAGCTCAAGTAAACCGCGATCAAGCAGCCCCAAGGGATAACGATCCCCCTCGCTTCCTACAGTTCTAGCATTTTGACAACCTTGAATGACCGTGGGCCAAGTATTTGAAGCTTTGGTGAAACGAAATCTTCTCAAGCCTCTCAAGAATTTCCAACCAAAGACTCCCAAGCCCAACATGGATATGAGCAAGCACTGCGCCTTCCACAACTACCCCGGCCACACCACCGACAATTGCTTCGTGCTAAAGCAGGTGGTCCAGGGGCTAATCGAGGAGGGAAAATTGGAACGCCCTCGTGGCCCCAATACCATCGGAAACCCATTCCCCCGGAACGATAGGGTAAACACGATAGCCTTTGACGAAACTCCAAGTGAGAGCAGACCCCCTGCAATTTCTGAAATCGTCAGCATGCTGTCTCGCTATGACTGGGAACGTGAAACCAGAGTCAAAAGATCTCGTGACCGGGAATCCAGACAAGAACGCCCAAGGGCAACTGTCTCCCTACGATCTTTGCCCCGACCAAGGCACACCAATGGATGGATCGAACGCTCCCCAGAGGAGACTGAGTCAAATGGCAGCACGGGAAGTGGTCTAGCCTTCACAGACGATGACTTACCAATATGTAAGAATCGACACAACGAAGCCCTCCTCATCCTCATAAATATAGAGATGTTCTTCCTCCCGAACGTCTTGATTGATAACGGCTCCGCAGTCAACATCATCGCCTTGAGAACACTGAAACGACTCCGTATCGACTGCTCCCTAATAAGGCCTTCACCCCGGGTAATCCGAGCCTACGACTCCACTGCACGACCAATCGTAGGAGTCATCAATCTGAGGATCCAATTCGATGCACAACTGGAGTCGGTAGAGTTCCAAGTCATAGAAATCAAACCAACCTTCTCTGCCTTGCTGGGACGACCTTGGATACATCAGATGAAAGCGGTATCGTCTACTCTTCACCAATGCGTGAAATTCATCGATGCCAATGGAGTGCTCGAAGTGATCCGCGGAAGCAGTACAATGGCAAGCGCTTGGCCGGCAAGCTACGACCCAGAAGAAGGTCCCGACATGACCGAATACTCTTCTCCAGATGAGTCTCCAATCCTGTCCCGCTACGAAGTGGATCCCTACATCCACGCTCTAAGCCGCGACGAGCTGGAAATCAAAGAGCTCATGGGTCAAGACGAAAACTCTGACATATGTGACTGCGAAGAATGCTTAAGAGAGGATCAAGAGATGGACGCCCAGATGGAGATTGATCGAGGAGTAGACCCTTACTTCGCCGAAAACCCTCTTGCAAACTGGCTCATCACCGATCCACTGGTACAGGACAACCCTCTGGCCGACACTCTCGGATCTCACGGGGATAGCCATCACAGCATAGTCCAATTCAACATCCTGGTGTCATACCTCGATGAACAGTGGCGCAACCTCCTCCAAGGTCTAATCAGGGAAGGAGAGATAGCATGCCCCCTCGAATCAGACATTGTAAATGTCGTCCAAGCAAAGATCCCAGATAAAGAAGCAGATTCTATGAAAATGATCAACATCAGCAAGAATCAACTCCGAATCAGCGAATGCTTCGCCCTCTTAGAAGTAGCCCTCGGCGACTTCTATCATCAAAGACCCCCAAGGATTGGTAACAACACTAATGGAGGGACATCATCAGGAGAGCAACCAAAAACCTTCGCGATCTGGTTTGAAGTCGAACCATATGCAAGCTATTTTCCGGGATTCGTGTCAACTGAATATTGGCCACCAGAGCCATCGCCACTCCCTCTAGAGCTACAGCCTGCCAAGAGTAATGAAGCCTGGTCCAACCCCTCGTCGCCTGTAGTCTAGCTTCAAGTCATGTTGTCTGTGAATTCATGTCTTTCGAGTCATCTGATGGCTCTACGCCTGAAGATCGTGAGTCCACAATCAAAAATGTACAGTCTTTGCGCTTTCAATAAAAGGCCCGACCTTTCTAAATATCCCTTCATTGCATCTTTAACAAATGATGAGTTCACTAATCAAAACAGTTAATAACAATTCATCTACACAAAGAAGCAAACATATTAATTGAATAAATGCGTCAAGCAAACATTTAAAGCATGTTGTCAAACGAGAGAAAAACCGGGTCCAAGCTGCCGAGGAGGTTTTAATCACAGCGATTTGCGAGATTGCTGAAGAGCCAAAGAGACGCAAGTCCGAAGCCATTTCCAGCACAGTCCAGATCTTTCAGTACCTCAAAAGCGGGGAAACTGCCTTCATGAAATAGGAAGGCCAACACAGGGAAGGGGTCAAAGTCAAGAGCATCATGGCTTTAAAACGCCTCACCTCTCACTTTGTCATCCTTGGGGACATGCTGTACAAGAAACGCTACCAAGGACCACTCCTACGCTGCATCAGCCAGGAAGAAGCAAGCGAGTTCATGAACGAAGTCCACAATGGGGCTTACGGTCCCCACATGAACGCCAGAGCCCTGATGCAAATCATTCTCAAGATGGGCTACTACTGGATCTCCATGGAGGCAGACTGCATCCACTTTGTCTTAAGCTGCGACAAGTGTCAACGGTTCTCCAACCTCAATCATATACCTCCCCACGATCTCTACTGCATGACTACACCCTGGCCCTTCGCCACTTGGGGAATTGACATCATCGGGAAAATTGCTCCGCCAGGCAGCAACGGTCACGAGTTCATCTTAGTAGCCATCGACTACTTCACCAAATGGGTCGAAGCCAAGTCTTACAAGGTACTCACCTCCAAGAAAGTCGCGCATTTCCTCAAGAAAAACATCATCTGCCGATACGGCATCCCGAATGAGGTCATATCAGACAATGGCTCACACTTCGAAGGGGAATGCGACAGACTGCTGGCCGAATTCAAGATCACACGCCACAAGTCTTCTCCCTACCGGCCACAAACAAATGGCGCCGTAGAAGCATCAAACAAGACTCTCGAACGGATCATCCGAAAAATGACCACCCGAGGACGAGATTGGCCCGAGAAGCTGCACCTTTCACTTTGGGGCTACCGAACATCAGTCGGAAACGACCACGGGAGAAACCCCATTCGCACGACATACGGGATGGAAGCGGTTCTTCCCATTGAATTGGAAATTCCCTCACTCAGAGTCTTTGCTGGAAAATGACGTCAACGAAGTCGAATGGCTCCGAAGCCGACACGACGAATTGGCTCTGCTAGACGAGCGACGACTAAAGGCTATGGAACACGTCCGAGCCTACCAAAGCAGGATGGCTAGAGCTTTCGACAAGAAAGTCAAGTCCCGAGACATCAGGGAAGGCGATCTGGTACTCAAAGAAAAGCCTCCCACTCGAACCAACCCACTGGGAAAATGGGAACCAACATGGATAGGCCCTTTCGTGTTTCAAAAGATCTTCTCCGGAGGTGCCATGAAGCTGACAGACCTAGACGGCAATCCCTTCATGAATCCAGTCAACGGAAGCAAACTTCGCAGATACTTTGCCTAAAGAAGAACAACTGTGCATCTCTTGGCACTCCATGTAGTGTCGAACTACGCAGACCTGAGCCCTCTAGTTCGGGGGAACGTAGGCAAACTTAATTGGTCCGGTCTAAAAAACACACAAAAAGTCAAAAGTTTGAATGTCAATCAAGACCGCCCTCAAACTACACACTTTCCAAGAGCATGCCCCCACCATCACCTTGACCAAGTCAAACAACGACGGCAACATCAAAGGACATCAAAAGGTCACTCAGCATCAAACGATTGACCCATGTCTGCTTCCAAGCCAGGGGCTCGTCTTCGCCCTCACGTGCTTCAAAAAAAATATAAATGAAAAAAAAGAGCTCTAGCAAGGGCTCACAGAAAAAAAAGAGAAGCTCAAGCAGAAGCTACAAAAAAAAGAGGCCAAGAGCTCGACGCCAACCAGAGGCAAGGAAGCCACGGAAAAGACCGTCAAAACAACTTGTCAGGAAATCACCCGACCTCTCAGCCAAACACAAAGCCCGAGCAAAGGGGATTGCCGTCAGGGCCCAGGCCGCTTCAGTCCGCAAATGCAACAGAAAAGTCCAAGGATGGACGCCGCCAAGGTTCACAAAAGACACAAAAGCGAACAAGATATCTTGCGTCTCGACAAAGCTTTATAAGTAAATCACAAATCACTAACGATTACAACATTTCTTGATGAGTTCAAGCACGGTCTACTCTCAAGTTCACAACATGCTAAAATACAGATTAATACATTTAACAAATAATGTGTTTGCAATGCAATGAATGGATACCTAGGAGGTCATTCCGCGCCATCTGCGCTTGTCCCCTCGCCATTCTTCCCTTTCTTCCCTCGTCCCCGGCGAGTCTTCTTTCGCTCCACGCGAGCCAACTCTGCGTCTCTCAGTCTGAGATCAGGGGTCCTCCCAGTAGAGTCAAACAATCCAGCAGCTCTCAGGGCTTCATTCGCCCGTGCTTTGGCTCGGATCTCCTCCCTACGAGTCTGCAAAAGAGGACCTCTCTCCGTCAGTCGATCAACACTAGTCTCGTAGTCAAACAAAGTGTCTCCCGTCACATCCTGAGGGTCAGACCAGGCTTCGGCACTCCTAAGGCAATAGCTACTACGGCGATCGGGCCCCAGAATCGCTCCACGCCTGCTCTCCAAAGCCACTTGGGACTGCCCAACATGCTGCTCATACCAGGCCAGGTACTGGGTTGTCAATACGACACTCTCCTGACGTCTAAGGAGCACCACGGGAGGAAAAGCAGAATACTTCCATACCCTCAGAAAATACAAAAGACCACCTGGATCTGCCATATAAAAAGAGGAGCTACCTCCACAGTAGCAAGGTCATCCTAGCCCAACAAAGGCTCCTGCTTCATCCCAAACTGCCGGGAAACAAACGACGGAATATAGAAGGAGGACCAAGACAAACCTGGAACTCTGACAACATAGGACCCTTCCTGAAAGGCCCTCCTAGTCTCAATCCCCCAGTACGGAACCCACCAACGGATCTGATGCATACCAAGCCGTGCCATCCATCTCTCCCAGGCGGACTGATCCATATCCAACACAAGAGGTCGCCGAGTAAATGACCACGGGCTAAACGACGTCGGAGCCTCGGGCATGGCCTGAAGTCTCTCTCGCAGCCACAAGGTGAGCAAAGCGGGGCTTTCCCCTCTCATGAACCGATCTCCAGTCGCCAGACGGTCAATACCATGAAGAGTCTCCCCCAGCACCAACGAGACAATATCCTCCCCAGCTCTGCAGTACCCAACCACATCTAGCAAAGCGCCATCACAAACCCCAAGGGAGCTGACCATGAAGAGCGTCACTATCACGGACAAGGCAAACACATCCCACGAAACATCACTCTCATCATCAATTATAAACTGCTCCGGCAGCGCAGAAATATCAATATGACCCGAATCAAGGATCATGCCCTGCACTTCTCCCAACGAAGTCCGAAGAAAGCCTGCAAGCTTCACACTCACGGCGACACCGCCAATCAAAGGAAGTGAGACGGCCTCCACCTCCGGTCCTCCAATCAAAGCCCGAAAATCCTTGAAGGTGGGCACCATTTCATTGTAGGAAAAGCAATACACATACCTCCTAACATCCCAGAACTTCGCGGCAGCCCGCAACAACTCCCGATCAGGAACTAACTCCTTAAGGGACCAAATCGAGCAAAGTCGAAACCTTACCTCGAAAGCCCGCCTCTGATGCCTCATACGGTGTCGCATCCACATTTTCAGCCGCTCAAGGAAAAGTGCTTGCCGCTCCTGCGAAATCCTTGGCAAAATTCTTGGAACATACGAAGAATCCATGACAAAAACGGAGGTTCCTAGAGAAAATGGGGAAGAAAGCTCGAAAGGACTGCAAAATGGGAAGAGAGGGAAGTTCAGACATTCTGAAAACATTTATTTCCTCCCCAAAAGCAAAGCTAGTCCGTACGGAACTCTTTGCATGCTAGGTCTGTCCGTACGGACCTCTTTGCAGTCTGGCCCCACTTTCCCAGCAAACAGGCCAACAACCACTATTCCCAACAGGACCTTGCTCCAAACTGCCCAAACTCTGGCCAAAGCCATTTCCGGCAAGCACACGCTACCCACAAACACACTCTCAGCTCATGTGGCATGCACAAATAAAAAAAATAATAATAGCAACAATTCCTAGGACAATTCCCGGGAATCACAAATATGGCATTACATCATAGAATAGAATACTTTGCGGTGCAAATGCAAATGTTTTATTACAGGTACACATAATGTCTGTTGCTAAAAAAAAAAGAAGATATGGAAAGAGGGAAAGCAAATGAACCCTAGTCCGACTCTTCAGCATCATCATCATCATCAACATCCTCAAGCGAGAAGTCGGGCATCCCGGTAAACTCGCCAGTCACACCCTCGTCGTCAGAATACTGAACCCCCTCCTGGGGTAGGTACTCAAGATACTCGGAAGGGTCGAACCCGACAAAAGGATCGAAGTAGGCATGCTCTGACGAACCCTCACCCTGTGCATCCGGCGGAGGAAAGAACTGATAAAGGGTCTGCGACCTCTGAGCTCCCGAGGATGTCCCGGCATCCATGCTATGTCGCCCCCGCGAAGGTCCCTCTTGCTGTGGCTCCGGCTCGGCACTCGGTGGGGGAACATCCACAGAATGCCTCGAAGGCATCGGCTCATACGCCGACACACGCCGCGAAGACCGGCAAGACAGCTTCCCCGCCAACTTCTTCGCAAAGGACCGCATCGCCACATAACGACGGGTCAGCCTGTCATAAGCTCTCCCCGGGACCTGCACAAGCAAGCAGCCAAAGAAACGCTCAGCAATACAGTCATACTCAACAAAAAGAGAAAAATACAGAAAAGATGCCAAGATGGAAAAGAGTAAGCACACTCACCGGCATATCAGGGTCAACTCGGTAGGCAGCTGGAGCCTGCTCAGGGACGGGTACTGACACCCTCCGCCTCGAGGAATCCCCGTGAACATATGTAAAATCCGGCCCAGGCACCGGAACCTCTGGGGGACCTGGCGGGCCAGCCTCCCTCTCCCTCGCCAACACCTGTGGCGTCCTCAACTTCCTCCTCACGAAGGCCCCATACTCCTCTCGATACAAAACAAATCTCAGGGCACAAAATGCCTCCAAAATGCTCAACGGCAACGAAGTCACCGGCCGTCAGTGTAAGCCCGGACCTCGCCCACTAAACGGTGAAACAAGCGCAAGAAGGAGCCCGCACCTCCAAGTACAAATCTCAAGGCACAAAATGCCTCCAAAACGCTCAACGGCAATGAAGTCACCGGCCGTCAGTGTAAGCCCGGACCTCGCCCACTAAACGGTGAAACAAGCGCAAGAAGGAGCCCGTACCTCCAAGTACAAATCTCAAGGCACAAAACGCCTCCAAAACGCTCAACGGCAACGAAGTCACCGGCCGTAAGTGTAAGCCCGGACCTCGCCCACTAAACGGTGAAACAAGCACAAGAAGGAGCCCGCACCTCCAAGTACAAATCTCAAGGCACAAAATGCCTCTAAAATGCTCAACGACAACGCAAGCACCGACCATCAAAGTAAGCCTGAGCTCCTTCCCCAGCAAGTCAAAAGGGAATTCTTGCAAACCCGTACAAGACCGCATATCCCCATGCATCGGCCGTCATCGTAAGCCCGGACTTCGCCCACTAAACAGCAACTCAAGCACCGGCCATCAAAGTAAGCCCAAAGTCACCTTCTCAGCAGGAAAAGCCCCTACAAGGCCACAATGATCCCCAACGGATGAACATCGACAGTCCCCAATAGACAAAACGCAAGCCGTTCACTCCTCACAGTCAAAGCTCAAGGCAGCCATGCCTCCGCAAACCGCAGTCAGAAGACGATTCAAGTCCTCACGCATGGCACAACCGCAGTCAGAAGACGATTCAAGTTCTCACGCATGACACAACCGCAGTCAGAAGACGAATCAAGTCCTCAAGCATGACGCAACCACAGCCAGAAGGCGAATCAAATCCTCCCACATAACTATCTCCACCCCGGAAGGCTTTAAACCACTCGATCCGGAAGACCGTATAAACCTCCCACATCACTATCTCCAGCCCGAAAGGCTTTAAACCACTCGGTTCGGAAGACCGTATAAACCTCCCAAATCACTATCTCCAGCCCGGAAGGCTTTAAACCACCCGATTCGGAAAATCGTAAAAATTTCCATCTCAGGAGACCACCACGTCCTCATAGTCGACCTCGGCGGTCACACCACAAACCATCTTTTCGTAAGATTACCCATCTTCTCATAAGATTACCCATCTTCTTTTAAGATTACCCATCTTCTAGTAAGATTGCACACCTAGGACGCCGCCACGTCCTTATCACCGACCTATGCGGTCACCCCAGGACGCCACCACATCCTCACAGTCGACCTCGGCGGTCACACGACACTTCAGGGCACCACCACGCCCGCATACACTCACAATTTCACGACCTATAAACTACGACTAGGCTTGATTCCCGCTAGGGATACGTAGGAATCCTATAACAGGGTCCAGCCATCGACCTATGCGGTCACCCAGGACGCCACCACATCCTTACCATCGACCTATGCGGTCACCCAGGACGCCACCACGTCCTTACCATCGACCTATGCGGTCACCCAGGACGCCACCACGTCCTTACCATCGACCTATACGGTCACCCAGGATGCCACCACGTCCTTACCACCGACCTATACGGTCACCCAGGACGCCACCACGTCCTTACCACCGACCTATACGGTCACTCACAGGACACCACCACGTCCACGCACAGAGTTTCAGTCAGAGGACATCTCCCGTCCTCGTGCACAACAACACTCACCCCACACACGAACTACGATCAGGCTTGATTCCCGCTAGGGATACGTAGGAATCCTATCATAGGGTCCAGCCAACCGACCTAAAATGGTCACACAACAGGACACCGCCACGTCCTCACACACCGACCTACACGGTCACTTCCTCTCCCAGCACGCGATCCATATTAGGACCCTTATCTTATCGACAACCCCACTTCCTCCGTAAGTGACGTCGTCGAGGGGCTTCTGTAAGTACCCCAATCTGGATCACCCTCTTTCGAGCACATAGGAAACACCGCAGACTCACAAACGCAGTCTCGAAGACCTATGACACTCAACACCCTCAAAAACCCCCAACCAAACCAAGGGAGGAACCTTTCTGGGATAAAAATGGACAAAAGGACCTTTTGGGAATTTTTCAGAAATCAGAAAAGCACAAATGGTCCGTACGGACCTCTTTGCTGCAATTATTATTGAATCCCCTTAAAGTCCAATATATTCCCTCAAATCCCGGAGAACATCATTACTGGAATACATGGTTGGTCCGTACGGACCTTATTGCATGCCTAGTTGGTCCGTACGGACCTCTTTGCAACCAGACACCATCATTTCAGTATCCTCTTAAAGTCCACATTATTCCCTCTAATCGAGGAAAACCAAAAATTTAGATTACCTATAAGGTTCGTACGGACCTTATTGTAGTTTTCCTACACTATAAATATAGGGCTCCCCCTCCCTAATTTCACACATCTCCCTCTTCTCTCCTCTCCCCCCAGCCTTCAGGCACCCCTCTAAGACCCTTCGGGGCAATCCTGTCCCCTTTCGGATCCTTCCGAGGCCATTCGAGGTCCCTTGTGGTACTCCGAAGCCTCTCCGAGCGCTCCCGCGAGGCTCCCGCACTGCCCCGAGGCACTCTCGAGGTACTCTGAGGCCCCTCGTGGTACTCCGAGGCCTTACCTAGTCTTTCCCAAGGCGTCTCGGCTCTTTCCGAGTCAAACCGGCAACTTGAACGCACGCCGAAACTCTGCCCAAGCGATCCCTGCGATCCCAACGCATGCCGAACCTCTGCCCGAGTGATCCCTGCGATCCCAACGCACGCCGAACCTCTGCCCGAACGCAGCCTACAATCCCGACGCACGCCGAAACTCTGTCCGCAGACAATCGGCTCCTCCCAAAGTCATCCCGATCCGTACCAGAACACTATTCCATCCTCGAACACTATTCCCCAGCGGAAGACAGACACGAACCAACATTGGTAAGGCTTCCTTCCTACACTATTTCAATACATTTCAATAAAGCAGTGTACAATGTAGACATCCGATACAGCATGCATTTTTTAAAAGCACACACATACACACACAACAGTTAAAGAATATTAGGGGTATCCGAAAGACTCATTTTTACGAGGAGACTCGGGTGAGCTCTAAGATTCTAATATTCTCTTCCCGAGGAGTCATCTGACCTCTGAACTCAAAATCTCATCACACAAAAACAGTTTATTTTTAAACTGATGCCCTTTTTCAATGTTTTGGGCTTAATAAAAATGGCGTGGCGACTCTACAAGCAAAACACAGTGAGACACCTCCCAACTAACGCTGCAAAGCGGGAATGAGCCAGATGCCGGGGCACAAACGCGTTGCCTCTCGGATCCGGGCGAACCTTCCCGAAACGCGACGCAACAAGGAATGCGAGACGCCGGGGCCTCCGCGCGCGAGCCGGATCCGGGTAGTTTCAACACCGAAGGAGTGGCCCTTGGTGGCGCTTTTTGTACAACATACCCCCCAGAATGACGAAATGGGATGCCAGGCGTTTTAGTGCCATCATGTTTTTGGCTTTGATCCCTTCTTTGTATTTTCCATCTTCATTTGTGAAGGAAGCTTCTCCATTTTGGAGGTACTGGTAGATTTGATTGTACCAGGGTTCGTCGATCGGTTCATTTTTTACTTCGATCTCACAGCAATAAGCGGGTGTTTCCCGTCTGCCTATTCTGAGGGGTTTTACTGATTTCCCGTCGGGAATTTCGACAAGAGATGCGAGGGTAGCCATGGCATCTGCGAAGCGGTTCCTGTCTCTTGGCAAATAATGGAAAGAGATGTCCTTGAACTGAGCAATGAGCTCCTCCATGTACGCGTGGTACTTCTAGAGGCCAGAATCTATCATCTTCCATTTGTTGGAAACTTGATTGATGATCAATGCTGAGTCTCCATATACTTCCAGTTCTGAGATATTGCACTCGAGAGCGGCTTCTAGACCGGCTGCACATGCTTCATACTCTGCCGCATTGTTGGTTATTTCAAAATTTAGCTTGATGGCTATGGGAGTGTGCTCGTCCTTGGGATCGACAAGGAGCATTCCGATACCATTTCCCTTCTTGTTGGTTGCCCCATCGAAGAAGAGTTCCCAGCGGTTTGCTCTGTCAAGTGAAAAAATTCCATCGTCCGAAAACTGCGGATCAGGACCCTTGGGTTCACTGCTTAGGAAGTCTGCCAGCTGATCTGCCATTACTCTGCCCTTTGTTGATTTTCTGACCATGTACTTAATGTTGAATTCGGCCAGGAAGAATGACCACTTGGCTAGTCTCATTGACAGGGATGGCTTGTCAAAGAGATATCGGACGGGGTCCATTTTGGAGACTAGGAGCACTGAATGTGACTGCATGTAGTTTTTCAGTTTCCCGACTACCCATACCAAGGCGGTACAAGTTTTCTCTAATGCTGAGTAGCTGAGTTCACTTCCTTGAAGCTTCCGGCTTACGAAGTAGATTGCATGCTCAACCTTGGAATCTTTCTGTTCTTGTGCCAACATTGCTCCGATTGACGTATCTGTCACCGTCAGGTACAGGAGAAGTGGCTTGACTTCATGTGGCAGGCACAGAATTGGGGGATTCACCAAGTATGTCTTGATTTTCTCGAAAGCTGTCTGGCACTCGGAGTCCCATTTGTTGTCGGCATTCATCTTCATCAGCTTGAACATTGGCTCGCAGAGAGATGTCAACTGGTTGATGAAGCGACTGATGTACTGAAGTCTTCCATAAAACCTTTCACTTTTGTCAGTGTCTGTGGCGGCTTCATGTTGATGATGGCCTTGATTTTCTTGGGATCGGCTTCGATACCTCTTTCTGTAACCATGTACCCCAGTACCTTGCCTCGCTTGACGTCGAAGGTGCACTTCACAGGGTTCAATCTCATGGAGTGCTTTCTGAGTCTGTTGAAGAACTTTCTCAGATCTGTCATGTGCATGTACGATCCTACAGTGGATGATCATGTCATTGACGTATACTTCAATTTTCTTGTGAATCATGTCATGGAAGAGGGTTGTTGCAGCCCGCTGGTAAGTAGCCCCAGCGTTCTTAAAACTGAACGGCATGACCGTGTAGCAGTATGTCCCCCACTGAGTGGTGAAAGCAGTCTTGGCTTGATCTTCCTCGGACATTTAGATCTGGTTGTATCCGGCGAACCCATCCACGAAGGACTTTACCTTGAAATTTGCCATGGTGTCGACTAGCATGTCGATGTTGGGCAGTGGGAAATCATCTTTAGGGCTGGCCTTGTTGAGATCCCGGAAATCCACACAGCTTCTGACCTTTCCATTGGCCTTGGTGACCGTCACGATGTTGGAGAGCCAGGTCGGGTACTCAATCACTCTGATGAAACTGACGCGGAGCATTTTCTCGATTTCTTCTTTCACTTGCAAGGACCACTCTGGCTTAATCTTGCGCAATTTCTGTTTGACAGGCTTGGATTCTAGATCCAGGGGAATTCTGTGCTCCACGATTGAGGGATCGAGTCCTGGCATGTCCTGATATGACCAGGCGAACACGTCAACATACTCCCTGAGGAGGTTTATCAAGGCTTCTTTTTCTGCATCGGCGAAAAAACTGCCCACTTGTGTCTCTTTAGGCTCTTGCACTGACCCCAGGTTCACTTTGGTCATAACCTCTTCGACAGCTTGGGCCCGGTTGTCCTCTTGGTCTACTACACGCTTGAGAACTTCTTTAATGTATTGTTCGTTTAATGTGTCTGCTTCTTTATCAAGTGATTCGTTATTAACGTCTTTTAAGTTGTTTGTTAACTTATCAGTTGTTAAAGTGGCAATGAGGGGATACTCCGAAAGGTCAGATTTTTTATTAGATGTGAACGGAAATACATTGTTGGCTATACTATCATAGTCTTCCGGCGTAAGGCCGTTGGACGACTCAGAGGACTGGAGTTTAACAAGGACTAACTAAGAGGGTTCGAGACCGGGCTTAGGGAGATGTGGGTGCAGGCCCAGCTTATCTTCCAATTCTGCCTGGCTTGCCCTTGGTCCGGTGAAAGTTATCCAGTTCTTCAGTGGCATTGCTGGATGCTTGATGAGGGTTCGGGGGTCGAGAGGCTTGGCTTTTGCTGTCCCAATCATGGCGATCATCTTGTTTCGGAGCCCAGGTCAATCAGGTTTGGCACCTCCATGACTTCTTCAAAAAGAATCTGTAGAGCGGGTCCACTAAGAGCGTCTTCTATGAATTCTGGTTCCTTCTACTTTGAAGTTACTGTCTCAAATGTGGCCTCGGCAGCTGACCCGAACAGTCTGTTTCCCATGAAGAGTGCCTCGAGTTGCTCTTCCAAGTTTGGGATTCCTTTGAATGTGTACTCATGCTAAATTGTGGTGGCAATTGGTCCAGGTAGAGCTATGATGTCGAGGAATGCTTCCCTTATCGGATTAGCCTCGAGTCCTTTGAAACGCTTGAGGTCCCATGCTAACTTTTCCATCCTTTCTGTAGTCTCTGTGCTGACTATCCCTGCTTCTTTCTCATCTTCATCAGTTCCACTTTCGGTCCCCTCAGTTCTGCTGTCGGTTCCGCTGTCGATCCCCTCAGTTCTGCTGTCGGTTCCCTTGGTGAAGTAATGAGCGAGGTCGAAACTGTAAGGTCGGAGGTTGGGTGTGCCGTAGGAGGTGACTGCCCACCATCTTGCGAGAGCCTTTCTGTGGTTGATGCTGTCAGTCACCATCTTTGCTAATTCTGGGACTTTGGCCATGCTGTGCCTTCTAGACTCCTTGGAGGATGTGGATGAGATTGGGACGGTCTCTTGGGGTGAGGCCAGATTGGTGGAGCTTTACTTCTCTCTGGATATACAGCCGAAACAAGGCTGCTTCTATGGACTGCTTCTCCTTTGCTCTTGAGGTATTCTCGCCTTCTTTCCTTTCTCTTTTCTTTTCTGTCCTTGAGACTTTTTATAAGAGAAATGACCCTTTTATGTTTTGAACATGCGGAGTGCAGTTTTGTGAGGTGATCGGGTTCTTTCCCTGGAACCAACAGAGCGATCCTACCATCTTCCCTGCTATGATTCGCTGGAGGGGCGAGGCTAGGGACAAGTTCACCGGGAAGACCCGATTCACTTTTGATTACAAGATGGTGAAGACGGTCCTTAATAAGGATGGTGATGATAGGGTGGACTTTTATCCTTGGGGCAGGTACCCGGAGGTGCTGCTAGGAGATGCCGTGGAGGCGACTAGACAGAGGAGGTGGTTGACGGGCCTGACATGTGATGTCATTTATCTGGGGGATAGGTTTTCCAGGCAGCATGGCCACGTCCCTCCATTGGATGCCATCACTCCTCATGATCCTCCAGCATGGATGCTGCAGCCCAGGGGCTGGTCGGCGGATGATATTGCTAGGTATCAGGAAGGCGTAGCGGCTGTAAGTACCCAAATCTGGCTCATGCCTTCCGGTTAAATTTCCCGGCAATTTCGGTAAGTTTCCCGGTAATTCCCCGAACCTTCCTAGTGTTCCGGAAATATTCCGGAACTGTTCCAAATTAATTAGGGACTGAAAGGGAAGCTTCCCAATTAAGAAACACGTTTTTCTTAATTGGGAAAACTTCTAGAATTTGCCACCTTGCATGGTTCTATAAACATGCTGAGTCACAAGGGATAATGCCGCACGGCTGCATTAGCCCAAGGTCTCTGGCGGCACGGCTTCATTGGCCTTATCCAGACTGCCTATAAATAGAGCCCACCTCTACCCATTTTAACAACAACAATACCATCACTCACATATAATACGAAGAAGACCCTCTCAAGAGCTGCTGGAAGTCCAAGAAGGTGAAGAAGAAGGCCAAGAAGCCACCTCCCTCCTCCTTGAAGATCCCAAGATCAACCTTTCCACCTAGCTCCATCCAAAGAAGAAGAGGAAGCCATTGGTAACCTCGCACGCCCTAAACTTGCATCCTAATTGCTTTATGTGATTCTAATTGCTCATTGCATTTCATATAATTGCTATTATCTTGTTTGGGACTTGGTAGATTAAAGATCATATCTTTATACCCCCTTTCCCCCTTTGCATGCATTAGGCATCCTTTGCCATTAAAGATGTAATCTTTTGAATCAAAGGTGCATCCTTTGCACCTAAAAACCCCATTTTTACATAAAAACATCATCTTCATGCATCCTTTGCATATAAAAATCCAATCTTTATGATAAAAATGCATCCTTTGCATATGAAATCCTTTTTCAAGCATCCTATGCATCAAAGATCATATCGTTATCCTAAATTAGCATCCTATGCTTTTCAAAATACAATCTTCATGCATCCTTTGCATATTTTAAATCCCAATTTCTTCATAAAAATGCATCATTTGCATAAAAATCATGTCTTTATGCATCCTTTGCAAATAAAGATCATTTCTTTAAATCAAATGCATCCTTTGCAAACCAAAAAATGTCATCTTTTCACTAAAAATGTCATTTTTACATACATTTCCCCGTATCCCCATTAGCAACCTTGGAACGGACCGGTGTAAAAGATCCTATCTTTACATCGTTCCTTCCACAAAGGTTTCATAATTTCTTTAGAAAGGGACAACCTTGAACCCTATATCTCCGATTATCACTTAAGATGAGTATGGAGCATCTATATGAGCTCGACCGTCTTAATGTGTAGGATTGATGGGCTAAGGACTCTTCTTTTCTAAAGAACCTCATCTTTGACTATAAAGAGAGTCATTCTCTCGATCACGCAAGTCCCGAGGTTAAAAAGCGATGATCACAAGTCCAAGATGAGGACGGGATCATAATCCCGAATACATAAAATCCAAGAAATCCCGAGCGACAACCAATAAATGGTTTGTACGTCCGGAAGACGACTTGGGACATTCCCCCCCCCCCTTTATTTTCAAATACATGCACACAAGAAAGCACGCAAGCAAGCACGATTAATGGGATCTTGGGAGACTTGCTCCGGTAAGGCACCTTGGGTGAACGACGATCCGTTCTTCCCAAGGGGTAACTTAACCTCCGAACCCATAAAACCTTTTTTTCAAAGTTTTGAGGTAATCAAAATGGCGTGGCGACTCCGTTTTTCAAATTAAACCGGATGTCTTCAAACTCGCGTGAATTTCCAATAAACAAAAATTTGGGGCACACATTCACAGTTTGGCGACTCCGCTGGGGACATCCCAAAGGAGAAAAGCTTTATTTTCAAAACAAAAAAAATCGATACTTGGTATATAGGTGGAAACCACTTAACCTTCCTGTACACTCCCTGATGTGGGAGTTGGGATAACCGGCGGTTTAAAATCCCACGTACCAGTATCCCTTTTCGAAAAAAAAAAATTTGAAATAAAAGAAAGCTTTCCCTTTGAGCGGGTTAGACTCCCGTCGCTGATTTCATTAATCGTGCTTGCTTTCTTTACCTTGCATTGCATCATTTGCATCTTGGAATCTGTGCATACTTTGAACGGGAAACAACCCGAAAAATAGCAAAGGAGTGGAACCTGGAAAATTGATCCATGCAGTCGTACGGCTCAATCCTCCTTGGATTCGACCGGGCGACCTCGGTGGCAATTCCACCGAGAAAAATCATGGTTAATGCGCGGTCCTAGCGGCTTGGGGCTACTCGGCTCCATAGTGGCCAGGGCTCCCGAGAAAATTTACGTGCTTACGTGTTGCATTTTCCCCGTCCCAAAAATCATTCCTTTAAAACACATTTATGAAAATCTCTGTTTTAACTCAAAAGGAACATTTTTAGGAGACCGCACACTACGCGCACTTGATATATCTGTACACTTTGCACGCACGTCCTTCAAACCCGAGGGTGGTTCCAGTGCAGATCACGGACAGCCTTACGATGCTCCGGGCGCGCACGGAATCATCCCAACCTCCCCATGGCAGCCAGTGTCGACCAATGCACAGTCCGTGTCACACGTTTCAAAAAACCGTGACTTTTTGGTTGGTTTTTGGTCTAGTCCGTGTCATATAGCCCAGTTGCATACCCTCGTAAAGGTCAAGCCTTAGTTCATAACGGAAGAGGAACTCTGCCAAAATTTCGACAAGGAAAAATTGGTGAGATCTTGACTCCGACATTGACTTTGACCTTGACCCGCACGGAATGCGTAAGAGTCAAGACCGAGTCTTTGCCAAATCAAAAGATCTTTCGCTCAAGCGAAGCTCTGCCAAAATTCCGACAAGGAAAAATTGGCAAGATCTTGACCCGGCATTGACTTCGATTCTGACTCATGCCCGGCGTATGCAACGAAGTTCAATGTGACACTGTGTCATCCGGCTTTTGCCGCCCGACCCATGCCTATTATCTTCTCAAACATTACCGAAATTCAAAACGTCATTCGCTCAAGCGAAATTCTGCCAAAATTCTATCAAGGCAGAAAGACGAGACTTTTCCGGTATTGCCTTGACTATAATCCGCATCGCTCGTGCGTTGAAAGTTCCTATGACCCGCTAGACCCGTTAGGAGCGTTCTTTACTATCGGTCAGTGGGATCCGCGTGCCCTATAGGACCCTCGCCCGGGGCTGTCCACCCTGGGAGGTCGAAATACAGGTGGAATACGAGGGGCTTATAGACGTAGTGACGGAACCCACTGATCCAGGATCTAGAGTAGTTGCGAAAAAGAAGGGCAAATCCCCTTTTCCAACCAAATAGATATTAATAAAAGACACTGTTTTAAGTAAACTGGAAGATTCTAATTTGCATATTGCATGAGCCTTCAGCCTAAACACCTACCCCGAGTCTAAACCTTTCCTATCCCTTTCCCGCAGCGAGAAAGAAGTGGGTGAGAACACCGGATCAACGACTTGTTAGCGCAGAATTCTCGAACAGGTTCGCGAGAATCCTCGGTTTGGTCGGTCAAAGAGTCGAGAATGTCCGATTCGACGAAAAATCTTGGTTTGGGTAACCGAGATGACTAGGGAAGAAGAGCTAGCCTTAGCCTTGGAAAACGATCGTAAGGCCCATGAGGAACAGCGAGGCCATGCTCATTGATGCGCTACGCCGTCACGGGGTCCGAGATAGTGGTAGAGCCTAATGGTTCCTTGGTTATGGTAGAAGATGAAACTCCGAAGTAACCATCTCGGCCCCCTAGCCTATAACCAATGCCCTCCTCCATCCACATATGATCCATTGCCAAAGACTGTCCCTTTTCGGCCTTTTCCGGTATCCCAAGCCATCGGGGTCCCGACACCCTCTCCTCCTCGAGATAAGACCCGGACTTTGTTCCCTACCAACGAGAGAACAAACGCCACGGCTATCCTGCAGCGGCCCTGCACTACCCTATGGGATTCGCTCCCTCTCCCCGGTATGGGCCATCCCGAGACAACTTCCGGGCCTCAGAATCAATCAAGTGACCTTTTCAACTCACCTTACGCCACGGCCAGATCTTCCACCCCCAACCTTGCCAATAGGATCCCACGAGGTTCCTTTTTCCTACTTCTGCAACTACGAGCCTAATTCCTATGCCTCACAGTCGGCCTCGGGAAACACATGACCAGGCCAAGTTTACACCTACTTCCCTTCCAAAGACCCCCAAGCCATAGTACCGGCTACCACTTTGTGCCACCCACGGTCCTGCCACTCAAATTTGGCAAGCACAGCTTGAGAATCGAAACCGTCCCCGATCCCAACATGACTTGGTTGATGGAACAAGTTAAGTCCATGCAAGAGAAGTTTGGAGAAGCGAACACCAAAAAGGCGGCATACCGGTGCGATCCCAGCAAAATTGTACCTCTTCCTCCAAAATTCCGAATGCCAGAGATTGAAAAGTTCAACGGCACCGATTGTCCCCGGACTCATATTGAAAGCTACCTTCTTGCCATGAGAGCCAAAGATTGTACACATCAACAAATGGCTGACCATTTTCAGCTGTCATTAAAGGGTTCAGCTCTTAGATGGTTCCTGCATGTAAAACCAGAGGCCCGAGCCACCTGGGACCAAATTAAGGAAGCATTTCTGGAGAAGTATAAGGCTAACTTGAATTGGGAAACCAGCAGGAATGACCTACAAGGTACTCTACAGCGCCCAGATGAGCCAGTAAGTGAATTTTACAGGAGATGGAATTGGAAGCTTAGTGAAATGATGACTCCATTGAATGAAGAGGAGCAGATGGAAATCTTCCAATCTTGCTTAAAGCCTCAACTAAGGGTCCAAATTGGCAATTACTATTATCCTGACCTTCGGGCAATGGTAAACGCGGGTACCAAGTTTGAAAATGCCTTCAACATGGCCCCGGCCACAGGAGCAGCCAGCTCTTATCGCTACAAAACACCAGTGTCAAACGCCCCGGCTGTCACTATAAAAGGAAAAGAAACGGTCGGCGCTATCAATTGCATCCAGAATGAGAAAGTGGGACAGAATTCAAGCCAAATAGCTGCAAAGCCAAGACCTCGCTTCTATACCGCAGAAGATTTCGGAATTCCACTAGAGAAGTTCTTTGACGGTTTGGTAGCCGAAGGACTCATCAGACCTCTGGAAAACTGGAAACCCAAAAACCCTAGTGTCAGAATGGATGAAACCAAGCATTGCCGCTTTCACAAATATCATGGGCATAACACCAATGATTGCACCTACCTGAAGTTCCTGATCTCTCGCCTAATTGAAGAAGGCAAGCTGGAACCACCTCGGGGTCTTAATGTGGTCAAGAACCCTCTTCCAGCTAATAATCAGGTCAACATGATCGAGTTCGGGGAGACGAATGTAGTCAACTTTGGAAATCCGGAGATCATAGACATTCTGAAATTCAATGTTCCTTATGCTGAATTACAAGGAAAGTGGAAAGATTTGATTAATGCCGCCGCCATGGAAGGACAGTTTGGGCCCATAGTCGGAACTGATTTTGTTAATGTTGTCAGAGCTCGGCCTCTTTTCTATGATATCGAACCAGTAACCATGGTCAAGATTATAGAAGAAAGGCTCACTTATGAAGACTGCGAGTTTGAAGTGAAACAAGTCATGTTAATGAAGGTTTCTTCAGAGCCCTTCAATACCCATGATGAGCATAATGTATTTGTAATGGCTCTTACTGCTCCCGAGGATCAGTCCCAGCCCCCTGTTTGGGAAAAGGTGGAAAGAAGAGTGAACCAGCCATAAGACTTTTGGGATGAAGAAAGCTGTATCTCAGATGCCGAAAGCCTGGCCCGGTCCTCTTGCCCGGAGGTACAGACAGATAAAGTTAAGTTCAGAAAGGAGATTCCTCCAGATCAGTCAGGTATTCCCCATGGAAATGGTGTCAACATAGGCAATTATGATCCACAGGATGCACAGCCAAATGGGAACGCTGACAAGACTGCTACTCCCCAGGGCAACAGCAAGAAGGAGTGAGATCCCGGTCCAACCCTTGTCGAACACCCTCGAGTCAATAAGTAGTGTAGGGTCCAGAGTCAGTAGCGTCTATTCAGTCGAGTCAGGAATCTTTGAATTCCAGTCCTCTGAGTCATCCGAAGGCTTCACGCCTGAGGACTATCAAAATGTAATCAATGTCATCTTTCCCCTTATTTTAAATGAAATGACAGATCTTTCTGAGTATCATCTTATTGCCAACTTAACAAATGATAAATTAACTCAAAACTTAATAACAGTTAATAATGAATCAATTGAACAAGATGCAAACACACTAAATGAACAATACATTAAAGAAATCTTTAAGCAGGTTTTAGAAAAAGAGGAAAACCGGGCCCAAGCTGCCGAGGAGGTTTTGACAAGTGTGAACTTGGGTACTGTCGAGGAACCTAAAGAGACACAGATTGGAAACTTCTTCCAGGGGGGTTGAGCAGGACGGTGATCGATGCGCTCGGAGAATACGTCGACGTGTTTGCATGGTCATACAGGGATATCTTACCGGGGCTAGACAGGTTCAATAGTAGAGCACGAAGAATCCCTCTAGCACCGAGATGCTAAGCCGGTAAGCGAGAAATTGAGGAAGATCAAGCCAAAATGGTCTCTACGGGTCAAAGAAGAGATTGAGAAGCTACGCGGGTAGGATTCATCGAGTCATCGAATATCCGACATGGTTATCCAATATTGTGACCGTCACCAAGGCCAATGGGAAGGTGCGGCTGCTGTGTGGATTTCCGAGATCTAAACAAGGCCGGCCCCAAGGACGATTACCCTTTGCCAAACATAGACATCTGGTGGACTCCACGCCAACTACGAAGTCAAATCCTTCGTTGATGGCTTTGCGGCTATAACCGAGATCAAAATGGCCGAGGAAGACCAAGAAAAGACGGCCTTCACCACACCGTGGGGAACTTATTATACGGTGATGCCATTTGGGCTTAAGAACGCCGGGGCTACTTACGAGGGCGGCGACCGCGCTTTTTCATGACATGATCCACAAGGAGATTGAGGTCTATGTAGACGACATGATAATCCACTCCAAAGGCGAGGATGGGCAGCACTTTGTTGACCTGCGGAAGTTCTTTGAGAGGCTGAGACAACATTCCATGAGACTAAACCCTGCCAAATGCACCTTCGGAGTGACAAGGGGAAAAGTGCTTGGGTATATGGTCACGGAGCGAGGTATTGAAGTTGACCCCCGAAAGATCAAAGCCATTATGGATATGAGGCCACCTCAAACCCAGACAGAAGTCAAGAGCTTTATGGGAAAACTGCAGTACATCAGCCGTTTCGTCAATCAGTTGACCACTATGTGCGAGCCCATCTTCAATCTCATGAAGAAGAATGTAGACACAGAATGGACCGAAGAATGCCAGGATGCTTTTGACCAGATTAAGACATACTTGGTACATCCTCCAGTGCTATGCCCCCCTGTGAATGTGTGCCCCAAATTTTGTGTTTGTTTTGGAAATTCATGCGAGTTTGAAGACATCCGATTTAATTTGAAAAACGGAGTCGCCACGCCATTTTGATTACCTCAAAACTTTGAAAAAAGGTTTTATGGGTTCGGAGGTTAAGTTACCCCTTGGGAAGAACGGATCGTCGTTCACCCAAGGTGCCTTGCCGGAGCAAGTCTCCCAAGATTTCATTAATCGTGCTTGCTTGTGTGCTTTCTTGTGTGCATGTGTTTGAAAATAGGGGGAGGGAATGTCCCAAGTCGTCCTCCGGACGTACAAACCATTTATTGGTTGTCGCTCGGGATTTCTTGGATTTTATGTATTCGGGATTATGATCCCGTCCTCATCTTGGACTTGTGATCATTGCATTTGTAACCTCGGGACTTTGTATGATCGAGAGAATGACTCTCTTTATAGTCAAAGATGAGGTTCTTTAGAAAAGGAGGGTCCTTAGCCCATCAATCCTACACTTTAAGACGGTCGAGCTCGTATAGATGCTTCATACTCATCTTAAGTGATAATCAGAGATATAAAGAAATTATGAAACCTTTATGGAAGGAACGATGTAAAGATAGGATCTTTTACACCGGTCCGTTCCAAGGTTGCTAATGGGGACATGGGGGAATGCATGTAGAAATGACATTTTTAGTGAAAAGATGACATTTTTGGGTTGCAAAGGATGCATTTGATTTAAAGAAATGATCTTTATTTGCAAAGGATGCATAAAGACATGATTTTTATGCAAAGGATGCATTTTTATGAAGAATTTGGAATTTGAATATGCAAAGGATGCATAAAGATTGTATTTTGAAAAGCATAGGATGCTAATTTGGGATAAAGATATGATCTTTAATGCAAAGGATGCTTGAAAAAGGATTTCATATGCAAAGGATGCATTTTTATCATAAAGATTGAATTTTTACATGCAAAGGATGCATGAAGATGACATTTTTATTGAAAAATGGGTTTTTTAGGTGCAAAGGATGCACCTTTGATTCAAAGATTACATCTTTAATGGCAAAGGATGCCTAATGCATGCAAAGGGGGAAAGGGGGATAAAGATATGATCTTTATGATAAACTACCAAGTCCCAAGCAAGATAAATGCAATGTATGAAATGTTATGAGCAATTATAATCACATAAAGCAATTAGGATGCAAGGTTAGGGTGTGCGAGGTTACCAATGGCTTCCTCTTCTTCTTTGGACGGAGCTAGGAGGAGGACTTGATCTTGGGATCTTCAAGGAGGAGGGAGGTGACTTCTTGGCCTTCTTCTTCACCTTCTTGGACTTCCAGCAGCTCTTTGGGGGATCTTCTTTGTATTATGAGAGTATTATACTTTTTGTTGATGATCAAAATGGGTAGAGGAGGGCTCTATTTATAGGCAGTCTGGAAATCGCCAATGAAGCCGTGCGGCCAGAGACCTCGAGCTAATGCAGTCGTGCGGCATTATCCCTTGTGACTCAACATTTCTAGAAACATGCAAGGTGGCAAATTCTAGAAGGTTCCTCCGAATTAAGAAAAACGTGTTTCTTAATTGGGAAGCTTCCCTTTCAGCCTTTATTTGATTTAGAACAGTTTCGGAATATTTCCGGAACACTAGGAAGGTCCGGGGAATTACCGGGAAACTTACCGAAATTGCCGGGAAATTTAACCGAAAGGCATGAGCCAGATTTGGGTACTTACAGAAGCCCCTCGGCAACGTCACTTGCAGGGCGAGTGGGGTTGTCGATAGAAAAGAATCCGATCTGGCGAATGCCGAGACGGATTGAGAGACCGAGGTGGTCGAGTGGCTGAACCTCTGGAAGGCTACCTACGTATCCCGAGTGGGAATCAAGCCAGGCCGTAGTTCGGAATGGATCCGCTGAGGAATGGAGAAGAGAAACTGGTCTCTTGCTGGGGAAGTAGAAGAGAAAATGACCTAAGAGGTCAAGCAATTGATCCTACTGGGGATATGCTAGAAGTGACCGATGTGGTCAGATATCTAAACCTCTATGAGGGGTTACTTCATCACTGAGGAGTGACGAAGAAACAGGGTGACCAAAGTGGTCGGATGGCTGGACCTTTTATGAAAGGCTACCTACGTATCCCGGAGGAATCAAGCCTTGATAGTAGTTCAAGCATCACTAGATAGTTAGGAACGATGTCTAGGATCCTTGAAGGTTTTGACAATTAATGGAGTTTGTCACCTGATTGACAATTAATGGAGGTTGTCACCTGATTGACAATTAATGGAGGTTGTCACCTGATTGACAATTAATGGAGGTTGTCACCTGAGGAAACTAGAGCTTACGTCACTATCGAGGAGATAGAGGTAGCTAAAGTTTGGAAAACTTAGCATACTTCACTATTCGTGATAGAGGTAGCTTAAGTCAGAAGAACTTGAGCGTACGTCACTATTCGGGATAGAGGTAGCTTAAGTTTAGATGAACTTGAGCGTACGTCACTATTCGGGATAGAGGTAGCTTAAGTTTAGATGAACTTGAGCGTACGTCACTATTCGGGATAGAGGTAGCTTAAGTTTAGATGAACTTTAGCATACTTCACTATTCAGGATAGAGGTAGCTTAAGTTTAGATGAACTTTAGCATACTTCACTATTCGGGATAGAGGTATCTAAAGTTTAAAGTTCTTGACAATTCGGAGGTTGTCACCTAGCGTTATCCCGTTATAACGGAATTAACGGAGGCGACTGGGAAGAAAGCTTAATTGCTTAGGAGATAAGAGATATCTTCTGAAAAGGGTGTTATCTTATTTAAAGGATAACGGGAATTGTAGGCCCAAGTGGAAAGTCCAGGGGCAAAATTGTAATTTCTGCTCAGAGCGAATGAGGCCGCCCGGTATGAGATGGGGAAAAAGAAGCCGTACGGCTAGAAGTCTGTTTTTTTCCAGATTATTTAAAACAGATTTGAACGGGCAATTGGCATTGTTGCCGCCCAAGAATACGCCGAGGAAGAGAGAGAGAGGAGAGAAATTTTGAAAACCTTTCAATTCCCTTGCTTCCTTTGATCAAGAATGGATCCGGAGGGCAATCCTATACCGAGGCAAGCAAGAAGAAACATCTCTGCGGCCGCTCAGAGGAGGAGGAAAGAACTCGTTCGAACGGAGAGAAAGTATGACTTTCTTACGCCTCCATCGAAGCTTTATCCGGGGAGAAGAGAGCACAAATCGACGAACCCGCGATCGGTTGGGGTAAGCGTTCTTATTTGGCTCGATTCCATCGATTTTAATTGAATTTTGATTGACTTAGGGCTTGACCCGAATTTTAGGAATTTTCTAGGATTTTCCTAGGATTTTTGAATGACATTGATGATTAACCTATGAGGCTAAGAACATGCATGTGCAATTTATTTGATAAAAATAATGGGAATGACCCACTTTTTTATTGAAAGTAAAGTAAGAATAATAATTGTCTAAAATGAGACGGAGTTCTTGCATGTGCTAGAACTAGGTCAAAATTTTGATTATCAATGAGAAAACAAAATTTTGGAAGATGAAAAGGATTCATGCATGCCATTTTTGAAAGAATAATGCTTATGCGCAAAGAATTGTGAAAATTGTGATTTTGTGCTTTAGGAAAGCAATGGGGCTTGACATGACGTGTTTCAAGTGATGAAAAATGTGCTTTTTCATGCAAAGGATGCTAGAAAAATTTTTGTGAATGCTTTTCTTTTGAAAACATGTGCACTTTTTTGAATATATGTGTAAGTACCCAAATCCGGATCGTCCAAATCCGTTAGAAAGTTAACCGAAATCCGTTAAGCTGGCTCGAGGTGCGCAGGAACTCGTTAAACTCCCGTTGCTTTGCGAGACGTCAGGGGCTGCCCGTGCATCCCGACGATCGAAGCCGTCATAACACGTGTCATCACACGTAAAAGCACGGCTTTCCCTGAAACGCATTTTCCGGCACTTTCCGGGCGTTTCGGACATTTTCCGGTTGTTATTTTAAAAATGGACAAAGCGGACACCGGGAACAAACTTCCACCTCAGCTGGTGACTCAGAGGGCACGTGGCACGCATGCCACCTCCCTCTAGTCATCCTTCAATCAAATTGAGGGAAAAGACTAAAATACCCCTGGTATACGGTCAAATCAAATTTGGACTTCTGTGCACTTTCACGAAATTGCCGCAAGTCCCAGTTTCCAAAATACTCAAAAACCCCACGGATTCGGTCAAGTCCGTGGGACTCCTCACGCAATTTTCACCCTATAAATAGGATTCTTTGTCAAAGGCAAAAGGGACCAAAATTCACTCCAAAAAATCACCACCCCCACGGCCTAAGCAGTTTTCACCCCTTCAGAGCTCCCGTTTCATCTCGATTCGCGTGAAACCTTTGTATTTCGATCAAATACGCACCTTACTACTTCGAAACAACCTTTCGAA
Organism: Adenophora triphylla var. japonica; assembly: GCA_022495995.1. NCBI lineage: Eukaryota > Viridiplantae > Streptophyta > Magnoliopsida > Asterales > Campanulaceae > Adenophora > Adenophora triphylla. The sequence continues at coordinate 1,180 of JAFEMH010000594.1, read as the reverse complement.
TCACTTTCCGTGTCCCGTACACACCTTCCGAGCCAAAGGAGTCAACCCTAGCCATAGGTATAACTCCCTCTCTCTAAATCTCTCGTTCCGTCTCGGTTTACGCGCCAGTCGCTACAACCGTTTCGAACGTCGTTATCGAAATGTAGACGCCTCTGTCTAACGGGGTTCGATACGTTTTAGCCCCTCGATCCTCTTCTCTTTCCGTAAGAGAAGTAATCACGGGTTAAAACGGCATTCCGACCCCGTTCCGTTTACTTTTATTGTCATCTACCAATTCTGGATCGATCGATCCGTCGATCGTCATTTTAATTTCTGTCATTTACAAATCCGATCCGTTTGGCCTCGTTGACTGTCATTTACAAATCCGAGCCGTTTGGCCTCGTTGATCGTCATTTACAAATCCGGATCGTTTGATTCCGTTGATACCGCACTTTAAATACTGTCATTTACAAAGTCCGACCCGTTTGGATCGTGATAGTATTTACTTTCCAAAGTCCGAGTCGCAACCCGATTCGTTGATCGCATATCATTTAAAACGCATTCTTCCCGTAAAAATCGTTAACAATGTAATGCCCGGTTCAAAACCGGAGTTCGTCCGTCGAACTCTCTTTCAAAACGCGCGAAATGACGTTCGGCCTCCGAATGCTCATCTTCAAACTAAAAGCCGCCATTTGACACTTAAAATCATTTAAAACGCATTTTTCCCGTAAAAATCGTTAACAATGACACGCCCGGTTCAAAAAAACCGGAGTTCGACCTTCGAACTCCTTTTCAAACTCAAAATCGACGTTTGCCACGCAAACGCTCATTTCAAACTCAAAATCGACGTTTGCCACGCAAACGCTCATTTCAAACTCAAAATCGACGTTTGCCACGCAAACGCTCATTTCAACTCAAAACCGACGTTTGTCATTCAAACGCTCGTCTTTTCAAACAAAGTCACCTAATCAACGTTTGTCATTCAAACCAAGATTAAGCTTGTCATTCAAGCCCCCATTTCAAAAGACACACACACACACACGATTTCGAGAAAGGTAGAAAGACTCGTCATGCGAGGCGTTTCGGGCGATCTCGTAATACTCTACCCGAAACGTAACGTGACCTCCGAACCTAACAATCTCTGGCACAAAAAGCTTTTTACTCGTTTTTGCTGCCAATAAAAATGATACCCGTTTTCAAA